>JAUNZM010000313.1:3600000-3932500 GCA_033459285.1 Clamator glandarius
TAGACTTATATAGTATTTCCCTTCTCTGCTCTGCAGGGCAGTTATCTGCTTTGAAACATGCAAGGAGTGTCTAGCTGCTTCAGTGATGGAGAACATTGCAATACCTTCATAAATAGCATTAGGAGAGCAATGCTCTGGATTAAGTTTTATGTTGGAATAAGCATGAAGCATCAGAACAGGGACACTTCTGTTGCAATCTGATTCTGATTTCTACTCTGATTAGATCACTCATAATTGCTTCTTTTAATATTTATTACAGTAACATCTATAAACCAAATATTGCAAGAGACCCTATTGTGTTAGGCACCATGAAAGCAGGGAACAGACAGCATCTTCTCAGCTGCTGTTTCCCCATCTGTCAAGTGAGGAAAAAGTGCTTCTAAAATTACACAAGCACTAATTAATTAATATTTGCAAAAGGATATGTAAATGCTAAGTATTATTTATAAATTATATTATAATTTAAGATTACTGGAGAGGCCAAGGAGAGAACACACAGATGGCATTATAAGGGCAGAGAGAAGAGTGCAGGTTTCAAAGATCAGCCTGGAAGCAGAAGAAAGGAAGCAAAGCAAAGTAAATAGTTAACAAAAGAAGAAGAGATAGTTTTGCTTAACAGAAATAAAGGGAGAGTGCAAGGGATGTGAGGAATAAACATGTGAGTCAAAAAAGCTCTAACACAACAGTGGTCAGGAACTGGATGAAACATGTTGGAAATGGAAAGGGTAATAAAAAAGTTGAAAGAAATGAGCAAGAAGAACTCTAGTATTGTACATAATAAGGTGATTTATATATGCTTTTTATTTTAAAGTAGCTCCTAAACCCTTAGAGAGTTAAAGCCTCATTCAGCATAAAAGAGCACAGGTATTGCAGTGAAGTGATTAGAAAAGCTGCATTACCAAGGTGAGTGTGTATTTAAGTGTTTATAAGATTGGACCCTCAACAAGGGCCACAAAGCAAGCAATGAAAGTGTTATAATACACGTACTATTGTTTGATATTTTGTCATATGAGCTGTTTTGAACTTTGTGAATAGTTCCATCAAGGCACAGTCAGAAACCTAGGGAAAGTGGTTCTGGACAGAGCAACCACCTCTTCTTTTGATCACATCCAGTGTCCATGGAAGCATCTATGGATATTTCAGTTTTCTTTTATATGGTGTAGGTCAAGCACCTGCTTAACCTTCCTGGTCAGAAAAGTGTACTTTGGCAATGTGGCAGAACACAATGGCAGCACCTTATTTCCTAAATAAATATTTCTAAAAAATATTTACAAATATTCATATTCAAATTCTAAACAAAATCCAAGAATAGTGTGATCCGCTCAAACAATTCACAAGTAGATTGAACAGGCAACGTTTTCCCAAGAAACTGCTCATGGAAATTATTTGCTTCCTTTTGGTTGTTAACATGGATGACCAGCTGAGTGCCACCTCCTCCGCAGCAGGGGAGTGATTGCCAAGATTTTTTCCTACCAGCATTGCTAGAAAATGAATGAATTAGGTTTGGACAGTTCTCAGTTATTTCACTGACCCTCAAATCAAGAAGGCTGCTTGGAGTAAATGTGGAGGAAAACATGAAAAATTACATATCCTGGGTTCACTTTGATCTCTAAAAATGAGGTTGACTTTATTTTAGGTATACAATAATGTTGCTAACTTCTGTTCACTAGGCAATCCTTCCTTTTACCTCTGCTCTCAGTTTGACACATCTCCAGCATGAAATGGACTAAGATTGCCATGAAACTGAAGCTGTGAGTGTGAAAATTGAGGAATGCATAGGCAAATTCTTCTTTCCTTTCTAAACATATGGCAGTGAATAGGTTCTCTTTTTTTCTGTATTTCTTAGTAAATATTACTACAAACCGAGTAAGGAAAGAAAGCCCAAAGGAAATTCCTTTACAGGAATTCCAGTAAAGCCACAGAATATCAGATGCCAAAAACCAGGAATGGAGTCAGACCTGAAATGGTACCCTGGCTGAAAACTTCTGGTAAGACGGGTCACTTTTCTACCTGAGTGTTGCCAATGGGAAAAACAAGAGAAAACAGGAGAACACTGCAGATTATTAAAAAGAGTCAGGAAGCAGCTGTAAATATACTGATTCTGATGTAACTCTTCAGCTGCCAAGAAGTGTTCAAAGAAACAAATAGAGGTGTAGCGGTCAATCTCACAAAGGAAGGGCATGTTAAACTATAGTTGTAAGTGCACTGTCTGGTCATAGCAGTATGAAAGTTTCCCCACCTATTAAGTGTTGTTCAGAAAACTGAATAAAATCTAAACATTGGACATAAAATATGAACAAGAAACTCTGTGATGCACAGCATTCATTGTGTCAATCTATTTCAGTAAACTTCTGTAGCATTGCTACCCAAGACGTACCTACCATAAAGGTGCTTTGTAAAAGCCAGTTGTAGAAACGGTGGCAGAATATTCTTTGCAGTCTATATGGCACATCAATTGTACCAATTTGCTGCATATGAAGGCTGGACAGAGCAACATTTAAGAGGAGTAAGAAGAATTCCTGGATAATTGTGCAGAGCTAAACCCTTCCTTACTTAAGCAGGCAATCCGAAGCAAGATAGGGAGGTTTTAACAGAAAGACAAAGAGCATTTATGTATCAGCTTCCACAGGCCTGGTGAAGGGCAGGATATTTGAAAAACTTCTGTGAGCTAGTGGTGATGGGCCAACTTCTTTAATGGCCAACTAGCCATTAAATGTATCATACTAATCACATTTCTAGGAAACAGAAGCACTGAATGGTACAGAACTCTGACACGCACTCAAGTACCTAGATCTTGACACGTACAATTTCAGGATACTTGAGATCTGCTATATATTTAGTTTCATTTGTAGGTGGAAAGCAGAAAAGGTTTCAGATATGTCTGTATACGTGGAGGAGGCAGTCTGTCCTGATTTAGACGCCGCCTCTGGCTTGGTCAGCAGCTAAACTGGGCATCTGCATCCCTGATCCTTCCCCTCCCAGGAAAAGGGGAAATGAGAGACTTGTGGGTTGGAAACTAAAAATAAAACATCTTTAATGAAACAATTATAATAAAAATGAAGAGATAGTAATATTAATAAGATAAAATATATACAAATACATATAAAACCAAATCAAACTTCCTAATAACTATATGTCACCACTGATGCTGTAGGGCAGATATGGGGGTAGTTCTGGACTGCACTCAGTGGCAGACAGGAATTGGATCCAGGAACTGGATTCAGGAATGCATGGATTAGGATTGGGAACAGATTGATGAGGCCCTCACTGGATACCAGCAATCAAAGAAGAGGGCTTGATCTTCACGATCCCTCAGTATTATACTCAGTATGTTATATATGGAATGGAATAATCTATTCATCAGCTTTGGGTCACCTATCCTGTCCACTCCTCCATGGTGTGGCCTTTTTTCACCTTTTGACTTTACAGCATTCCATCAACTCTAGGATGGCCTTGGTCTCTATAGAAATATGTATAAACAATGGCCTTTCTGCATACCAGTGCGTTGTTACTTTGATGATAACTATAAACTTCAGATGTTATCATTCAAAGAGACAGACACTGTCTGAAAAACATGTTCTTAACTTTTACAAAACTTTTAGAAGAAGCTTAGCTGAAAAGTTAAAGAATTAGTTCTGCTTTAGCTGAAACTAAAACACAGTCAAAACCCCAAAAGAGTATCAAGGGTTATCATAGGTTTGCTTGCAACCAAGGCAGCCCTAGTAATAACTAGGCTGGGCAGCCAACTGTTGACTGACTTGACTAAATGACACTCAAAGTCTAAGGCTTCTCAATCATCTTAAGAGTGTCTTAAAAATTTATCCATAAACTGCAGTGATTTGCATGCATGTGTTTAAATGTTATCCATGTTATGGGGAAAAAAATGTCTTTGAAATTGCCAGTTACCTGATGCTTAATTGAAGGAGTTTGAAGATAAATTATTGTCATATATTTTTACAGAGATTTTGTTACCAATGACAGAGAAATATCTTGTTTAAAGTAGTTAAGTTATATCCACAAAAAGTAACTGGGAAACTCAGACACTTCTAAAAATAGTGCTATATTATACAGAAAATGAAATAGGAAAGGAATGATTCTGCTTCTCTCCTTCCACCATGCTTAACTTAAATGAGAGTCAGTATACTTGACTATTCTTTAATGACATTTTCTGTCAAGGTAATTACACACCACCTAGTAAATAAATAACCAAAATACTTATGGAATAAATATTTTCATGAAATATGTATTTTCATTATCTAACATCTATGTGCTGTTGTTTTGCTATGTGTCAGCATTTTTAAATGTGCCCCACCTTTTTAATATCTCAAATACTTAATTTTGACTTATGAATGTTGTAATTTGGAAATAAGAATGTGACACACACTTCTTTAGCTCAGGTAAAATATTTCAACAAAGGACTAATATTTAGTAGATAAAGAATAAAGAGCATTAGTATTTCACTGACATGCTGGTTGCTAGTAACTGTTCATACACTTAATTGTCATTTTTTTTCTCCATATGCAGTTATCGTCTTTGTAATATCTCCTTTGGAAAAGTCTTTCTTCACTTTGGCAGTTTGTGAAGACAAATCTGAGGTAAGAAAGATATTTACGTGTAAAATTTGTAGGAAACTATTATTCTACTTTTGCAACTGATAAAGTCAAACTAAAAGACTTTATTACACTTTTCACTTTGCAATCTCTTTTTATGAGTTCAGTACAAGAGATATGACCATGATTTGGCATTTTGTTGGTTCATTTGATTTGCATCCAAGAGTCATAGAAGCATCTACCTACCTGCTTTTACATGTGCTGGTAGGGATATTAGAAACAAATGACATTCATAGAATCATAGAATGGTAGAATGGTAGAATCATAGACTCATAGAATAGTTTGAGTTGGAAGGGACCTTAAAGATTATCTAGTTCAACCCCCCTGCCATAGGCAGGGACATCCCACTAGATCAGGTTACCCAAGGCCCCATCCAACCTGGCCTTGAACACCTCCAGGGATGGGGCAGCCACAGCTTCCCTAGGCAACCTCTGCTAGAGCCTCACTGTCTAGTCTAAATCTGCCCCTCTCCAGTTTATGCCCGTTCCCCTTCATCCTGTCACCAGAAGCCTTTATGAATAGTCTCTCTCCAGCTTTCCTGTAGAATCCTTTCAGGTACTAGAAGGTCACTATAAGATCTCCTTGGAGGCTTCTTTCCTCCAGGCTGAACAAGCCCAACTCTCTCTCAGCCTATGCTCATATGGAAGGTGCTCCAGCTCTTGGATCATCTTTACAGCCCTCCTCTGGACCTGTTCCAACAATTCCATATCCTGCTTATGTTAAGGATTCCAGAACTGGACACAATACTCCGTGTGGGGTCTCACAAGAGAGGAATAAAGGGGCAGAATCACTTTCCTCAATGCGCTGGCTACACTTCTTTTGATGCAGCCCAGGATACGGTTGGCCTTCGGGGCTGTGATCATGCATTGTTGGCTCACGTCGAGCTTCTCATTGACCAGCACCCCCAAGTCCTTCTCTGTAGGGCTGCTCTCAATCACATTATCCCCTGTCATGTACTGAAACTGGGAATTGCCCCGACCCAGGTGTAGGACCTTGCATTTGGCCTTGTTGAACCTCATGAGGTTCTCACAGGCCCACTTCTCTTGTCTGTTCAGGTCTCTTTGGATGACATCCCATCCTTCCAGTGTGGCAACTGCCCTACTCAGCTTGGTGTTATCTGCAGACTTGTTGAGGGTGCACTCAAATCTTGCTTTCAAATTAATTGTTGAAGATATTAAACAGTGCAGATCCCACCAATCTAGTTGAGCCTTGTCCCACTGTGACAGTTTAGAACATGTTCTATAACCATCTCTTTGTATCTCCCTTCCCACCATTGATTCAAAGCTATGATGTTAGTCTCATTTTTTTTTGTGTCAGACCTCAGTCATGTATCTGACTCTAAATAGAGATGAAGAGATGCTGTAGGGTAGTGCTGTAATAAGAAACGGCTGAGGTAGCAAAAACTCAAGAGAACCAAAAACCAGTTTTAGAAGAAGAATGCCTTAGCATTCCTATTTTTGAAAGCAGTACAGATAGAGCAGACTGATGAGTCAGGGTATTTGGTCGGTTTTGGAGCTGAAATCAGAGGAGGTTTGTCTGATTGCCTGGGTTTTCACATATTTAAAACGAACAAAAAAAAAATCCCCACCCAACCAAATAAACAAGCAAAACCCCAAGATTACATGCATTACTGTAAATAGGCTATACTGCAACGCTGAAGTCTGACTGCTGCTGATCTCTCAGCATTGCTAAAATAATCTGTAAGAACCCAAATCTGAGTTAGTATGTGACCTGTTTAGCAGGTAAATAGAAAATTGATCAAGATTGTTCTAATGAAAGAATGGTGGAAATTATTTAGTTTTGTCAGCCTGAGCACAGGCATGATCTTTCTCAGAAGTAATCATGCCAGGGAAGCTTTAGACTCCCAAGTTCATGGCACATCCTAACGCAAGCAGTCTAGACCCCAGGAACCTGGCATCTTCCACTTCAATAGAAATCATCCGTATTTTTATTCTAATATTGAGGACTGAAAATCCAGAGAAATTCTGGGAATCGCTCTCTTTTTAGGGCTCTCTAAATCTGGCTAGACTCTCAAGTCCTGGCTGCAGGACAAGGAAACTTAAATTTTTGCAAACTACACTCTGGAGTCAGTATTTGCTGAGTCCCACTTTACCTGATACAGAACTGTTGAGCAGCTCTGGCTCCAGCCCATGCTCAGCTTCTGTGTTAGGTGCTGAGTCCAAAAGACAAAGCTAAGCCAGAAGCTAAGGAGCAAACTGCTTTTGGTTTTCCTTGGAAACATTTAATTTTAATACCCAGGAGAATACGTTGATAGACTTTATTCATAATTCTAGAATTCTTTCAAAAATGCTTTTTCTGAACTCTGATCATTCTAGTTCATGTTGAAATCTCTCTTTCAGATCCAACAACAGTTTGAAAGATGAGGCAGAGTGGAGCCCACAGAGCAGGACCTTGAAGGATTTTAAGGAGCCTTGTTCAAATCATTATAGTTGAGCTGAGATAAACAAACATGAGCCTCTAGAAATATCTGTTTTCAGTAATGACATTCTGAAATCAGTTTCTACCAAGCCCAATGTTTGTAGGGAGGCAGCTGCAGAGCTTTTGGTTCTCCTCCCTCTCCACCCCACCATGCTTTATTTGGTACATGGCTCTGCCCTTTTGGGGACACCTTCTGTCCCCTGGCAAGACTGCTGGATGGTTGGAGTGCTCCCTTATGTTTCTGCCACTCAATTGCTTTTATTCTGTTAGGTCTGTTTCTGTACCTCCCCCTGCACACACATGGGCACATGCACAGAGATGGTTTGGGAAGAGATGGTCAAATAACAGCATGGTCAAACAACCATATAGAAGGGAATAAGTAACGTAGAATGGTGGGAGAAGCTGTAGGTAATGTCTCCAACAGCTGTTTACAGATAACTATTAGCTGGAATTACATGATTTCACAGCACCTTGGTGGGCAGTCAGCACTTGGAAATAGGAGTGCTCTAGCTGTGCTCACACACTCCTCCTTTCCCTTCTATACTACCCAGAGTCTGCTCGGGTTTGATCTGTGGTGGTCTTGATTTTTCACATTTGCGTGTTTGTAGCAAGATGTTCGCGGAAAACTAAGATAAGAAAACTGTGTAAGAATAATTAATAGGCCCTGATAGTATACAGCAACTGGGCAGTGAGACCACCACAGCTCACAGCTGGCGTGTGGCTTGAGCTGAAGATGTAGACACCGGGCCATTATGCATAGAGGAGGTCTCGGACTTCATTGGGGTGTCTTTACAGACCTAAAGCCCACTATGCACATCTACTTCTCCATTCTGTATGATAAAATGGGGAGATTTGCAAGACATTAAACACAAAAAAATGTAATGTGGTCTGTTACTTACAATACTTTATTACTCACAATTCTTTATTACTCTTCATTGGGCCTGATAAAATGTCTAGGACATTAATGAATGAATGAATGAATGAATGAACAAGACAACATTAGTAAAAGGGTAGCCTGCTTTTAGTAATTGTCATCCATTCTGGATTGACCTGATCAGAATGAGTAAAGGTGTAAATGCAGAGATAGACTCGTGACAATGAATAAGATAAAGAACGTTGATTTCTTTTTATCATGTCCTGCCATACAAATTAAATTAAAGAAAACTATTTAAAAAAAAATAACTAAAATACCCTTATGTTGCATTTGTAGCAATGATTGTCTACACCTGAAAGATGGAGGCAGCAAAAAAAAACCATTTTGGAAAGGTCATTAGGAGACAACAGTTTCCAATATCAGAAGAGAAAGGACATTTGGAAAATCACCAATGCTTGCTTCTTGAGGAAAGTGAGGCACAATGTAGGATTTTCTCTACTCCTTCAGAAAAAAGTAGACCATTGTCAGAAACTGCATAGCACACTAACTATAACAGTGGATTTGGTTTGCAGTTTCTTTGTTGTTTTTTAGTAACAAAATAATTATATTCCTATATTGAAGTGTCACAGCAAAAAGAAACTTGAAGCACAAATTTAAATATGATTAGCTTGTTAGTGGTGGTTTTTAGGAGTCTTATTTTTTTCGATCAGCTCCCATCCTATTTTTTTTAAATTTCTTCAGGGCATGTCACATATAGTGAAAAATCTCAATGGAGACCCACAGGTATCACTGCTGTTTAGTCAGACTTCAAATTGGGCTCTAATGGTTTTAGATAGAAGAGCAGATGGAGAGGGTTTGTTCACTAGTCGGTGCCCTTGCCTCAGAGTTCACCTCAAATTGTTTTCAGAAATTCTCACTTCATGCACATTACTTATTTATATCAGCACTTTTTTTCCCCACTTCATAGATAATTGCTGCTTAATTGATACTGTCTTTATACAAGCCTCCACAATAGCAAGCAACAAGACACACTGCTAAATAGAAGAATCATTAATCTGTGTATATATTCTGGATTTCCTTTAAAGATGGACTGGAAATAAGCAAAGTCATTAGTAGTTTGTTTGCAACAGTGTATTTATGAAAGCTCTGTGGAGAATGTGTCAACAGTCAGTATGTAACAGAGCAATTAACACGGTACTTTTGTACTTTTGACTGTTAGCATGGGAGTAAACAGAAGCAGATGTGAAGTGTTTGTGCCGTTAGTATTCACAGACTGTTCTGACATATGCAAATACAACTAATGCTTACAGAGCTTCCAACCCTTATTGTACCGTGACCTTACTTACCAAACCCTGGGACAGAACTGCTTCATTTGCACACTTTCCTAATAATTATTAACAATACACAGACACAACCTTTTTGTTTTTAAAGCGTTACCAACTGCAGTGGTAAAGCTTCACAGATAAATGTGTTGATAATGTTATGCACGCGTAGTTTGTTTTAGACACTGTTTTTTCTGATGTAAATAGAGAACAAATAATAAAGCAGTAATGAAAAATATGTATAGCAAGCAAGAGCAGAAATCACCTCTGAAATACTGGTTCAGTTCTAATTATACAAGCCTATTGGCATTAATAGTTAATACATGCATCAGATTCTGTGTATTTAGGACAGAGTTCAAATTGAGACCTTTCATTGCTACAGTCCTAAAATACACATCTTGCTAAAGCAACTCCATTCAGATTGTTAAAATAGGATGCAGAGACTGAAATTATTTTCTGCCCTGTTAAAAAAAATAAAAGTCATGTACTTGACCTAATAAAATCACCTGCATTCTGAAAAGAAAAAAAAAAGACAAAAGGCTTCCTGTGTTTAGTTATTTCACATGTGAACTATATATATCTGATATACCTGGAGTTACTACAGTGGGTTTCATCTCTAAATATTATCTTAAACCCAGCCATGTTACACAGGTGAAGGTTGGATAAGATTTTAGTTTCAAATTATTCTGTTACAAATTCCAGAATAGGAATTAAACAAAGCTGAATGAAGGTACAGAATTACAGTGATATTTGGCATTATTTACTACATGAAAAATATTTTGCCTCAAAAGAAAACTATTTGTAGAAAATATCACCAGAAAGAATATTGACAGACAATCTCATCAGCCATGTTTCTGTGTCTGAAGACAGAAACAATGTACCCTAACCATACTGCCTTTGTTATTATCTTTAAGATCATAGAGAGTCATAAAATTAAATTCTCTTTTGCAAGTAAATAGATGCTTGTTTCCTTTTCCTATCCCCATGATAGTCAGTTTTAGCAGGTCTCGCTGCACAATATTGTGTTTCTCAATGAGACCTACTGTGGGGCATCTTCTTATTTTGACTCTTCCAGGGAGAATGCCCTGTTGTAGTACTAGCAGGGAGCACAATCTGGAGTGGAGCACAACGTCTCCCCAGGCCGGGGAGGCAGGAGGGCACTGGACAGGGGATCAGAGCAGCAGTCCCAGGGCCACCCACTTCAGGAGGCTGCACAGGATCTGGGGACGATGCTACTGCAGCTCGGCAGCTACGATGCTGTCAGTCCCACGTTATTGGTTTCAAACAATCTATTAATCTATGTTTCTGTATTGATTATTTTATGGAAGACAGACTACAGCTGAGTTTTTTAAGGCTTTGAGATATTTGAATGCCTGGGAAAACAGTGATAGTGTTAAAGGTATTTAGCACTTTTCCTTATTGGGAGTTTTAGTTCTGTGTTATGGAATTATATTTTCTCTTCCATTTTTTTTTCTTGTTTTTGAAGCTGTTGATAATATTTGAGGTACCTGGAAAGCTTAGTTTCTCAGGAGGCTGAAGTTGTTTTTTCAGATGTCTTTCAATTCAGTGGGGTTTTTTTGTGGTTTTTACATCTCAAAATCACAGGTGTTACAATTAATTGCAGACATTCATTTTCTTATTTAGAAAGCTATGTGAAACGATCATTATCACTGCTTTTCATTTTTCTTGGCTACTTTTTTTTTTTTTTTTTAAATTTGAAATATACCACTTGCTAAATAAAGAGTGAGCCGTGAAGAAATGAAGACCAGGGACTCAATGGTTAGTAAAGTTGGTTAAAATAAATGCTGTTCAGTAGTATTTTTCTATTTGCTGCCTTACACCTAAAACTGGACCACTGTCTAAACTGCAGAAGCATTTTGAAGTAAATATTTATACTGTAAGCATCAAGGATATTGTATACTGTTGTGGGCTAATGCCAAAGCAAATACAGTACGAGTTTATCTGGGCCCTCTAGTCCCAGTTGCCCCAGGGGTTCAAGCTGTTCTACCAAGCACCAAGACTGCAAGTGACTTTCCTCCAAGTCTCTGGTTCATCTCATCAACTCACCTGAGCATCTAAATAATCATTTGTCTGCAGTTGCAGGCAATCAGTAGTTTGTGCATATAATGTAGATTCCCCAGCCAAATTATGAGATAATGAAAATACATGTAATTACATGTTGGTATGTTAGCCTAAATATAATTTACACTTGGGAGAGAAGAAAGAAGAAAAGATATAGTAATAGGTGAATAAGAAAACAGAGAAATACATTTTAGAGACCTTTCCTGATCTTGTGTTTTTTCAGCAAAATAGGTATACCCATTTATGCTATGTTTACTTTATTTCCAAATAAGCACATTAACTCTGTTTGAAGAAGTGTTCAACAGCCTGTGATTTCTACACTATTTAATGGAATATTTAGGGAGGAAAATCAATTTTGTGTATTGTGACTGCCAATATATTTTCACATTAGTGTAAAATTCTGAAGACATTCCTTTGAATTTAAATGTAAAAAGCTGCATAGAAATATTTTCTTAAACAATTTTCTGTGTCCTGCTACATATTCCTTTGAAAAGATTTGGATCAGTTTTGCTTTGCAGGCATGAGACAACTGTTAATTTTTTTTTTGTTCAAAATGCATGATCACATGCTCATCGTCAAATCACCATGAAAAATCATCCAGAGACAGCCTCACGTCTCTAGCTGCAAAGTGCTTCGACAACTTTTTAATGGGTCTTACTTTTAGGATCTCTAATTTTAATTGATATCACAGAATCACAAGGTTGGAAAAAGCCCACAGGATCCTGTATAATCCCATGCCTCTTTGACACCTTGTTTAGGAGTGCCAGTGTTGTGATGTCTAGAGTAGACAAGCCCAAATTCTTGTCTGGGAAAGGTACTCAGCCTAGATACCTGAGGGACTCGTGCTGTGATCTGCCTATATCATACAGCAAATCATGCATCAGCCATTTGGCCACCTGACAGTCATGGCTTATCTTGTGGATGGCATCTACCTGTCTCCTATCCAGTGACCCTGCGTGTAGGTTTTGGATGAGAAGCAACTTGGCAGGTTTAGAGAGGCTGCTGTGGCTCTAGATGCTATTTAATACAACTTCTTTTTATTTTCTCTTGAGCTGTTTTTAAGTGCGACATTATTTTAAGCTTTCAGGAATTATTTTATTGCTGACAAACAGATAGTACTTCCTGAAAGAGGTGCTTTAGACTAAAATATACACGCATTCCCAATACCTTGATCTGCCTAGTCTCTAATTATTGTGTTTTAATTTCTGTTGTTAAAAATTTAAATTCAGCATTTGTGATGCTTGACCCTGAAAAAAAAAAAAAGATCTGCTACCATAAAAAAATGTTCATGAAACATTTTTCCCAAAGAACCCTCTTTTCTGTCCTAGGACAGATGCATAGGCATAGTTAATTTACACAAGCCTGTATATATGGAGTGGGCATAATCAAACATTATTGTTTTGATTAATTTTGAGTATAAGAATTTTATGTTCACTTCTTGTCCTCTTTTCTTATAACTTTTCTTATGTAATATTTCTTAAAGATATTTAAGAAGGTCATGTCACCTACAGAAAATTAGTATATTCAAATTTTTTCCTTAATATTGGTTTTTGAGTTCTGTTAAAATTGCCCCATGAAATAAATTATAATTTATTTTATTGGGGGTGTTTGCCTATTCAATGTGCAACTTGAAGAATTCTGACATACTGAACTCTAATTTGCAATTACTTTTATATTTGAAATGCATTACATATCTTGCTAACTTTTGTGTTTTCATCATTAATCAGTGATAAATACTTCTTTCTGACACCAAACTTAGTATAATTCATTACTCCAAATTGAGTGAATACAGGATGAGATTCTGTTCCTGCCTTTATTTACTACATAAACTACTTGGAGCTACATTAAAAGCTTTCGTTATACTGAATGTTTCCCTGCAGCATACAGACAGCCACAAAACAGATGTCTGGAGGCATCTTTGCAGAGGTGAACGTGGAGAAACAGATGAGACCACAGGGTAGGACACCACAGAGAGAATGCTACAGAGTTCAGGACTTCCACTAAAGGTTGCTATCATATAGACACTTGCTATTTATTACCAGTAAACTCAAGCACATCAGGAACAGTGGTCTTAAAAGAACCTGCCTTTGCCCTAGTTTCTGTTATGCTGAGTAAGATCTTATCATGCTCTGGTAAAATCTCCATCACTGAATATTTTTAGCAGGAGTGGATACTCCTGAGAAATTAGCTGAAGCGACACCACAGCTGCTAAACTTGCAAGAGGAATTAGTTTCTCATTAAGCAATTATGTTTGATGATCCTGTATCCTCATCTTAGGACAGAGAAAATAAGAGAGGAAAACTGTTTCTTTGTGGAAGCTCCTTCACCTGTTCAGAGCCTGTTCAGCACTGTCCTCAAGCTGACTCTGAAAAGCCATTAAAATGCACAAAAGGATGGGCATATAAAGAACAACCATAGGCTTCACAGAGGAATTTTGGGGTACGTTATTAAACGCAGACTTTAGCTGTTAGCTTGACTAATTTGCATGGTACCTTTGGTCACTTTGGGCCTCAGACCCTTTTTTTCTTCAACTGGGGCGTCAATATGCATGTAACTGCATTGAGCAGTAGAGACATCCCTGTTGCTCACATCCACTGGGAACAAAGCTGGCCAGGGGACCAGGCTTCATGCTACAGCCCTAAGATGTGAGCATCACCCTTGCTCATCTTGTGTGGATGTGCTCCTAGCTTTACTATGGCTGAGCCTTAGCAGGAAGATGTGTGTTCACCAAAGATTTCTCTCTCATGTGTCTGATGAGTACTTAATTGTTCCATGCAAAACATAACTGTTTCTACTATTATAAGGGTGAAAGGACCCCAGCCATCTTTTTCACTCTGTTTACACGCTTGTAGGCTACAAATTTCAATGGTAAATGTTCAAGGAGGAGTGCCCTTTCAGAAATTCACTTTTTTCTTTCAATTTTCAAATTCAGATTTTTTTCAGAAGACGTTTGATTTTTCTTGCTAATTCACCATTTATGCTCAACTAACAATTTTCAGACCGGTATACATATAAACAATGCTCAACAAGCTGTGACGGCATCACAGGCACAAGGTATGAGATGTATATTTTGTAAAAATGGGTTTATGATATAAATCTATTTCAGTTTATTGCTTATAAAGAAAGGCAAGGCTCAGGACTTCTGAATGTTAAACCAAGATAATAATACAGTACAATCACAGGGATCAATTGAGCCTCAACAAATTACACAAGAATCAGATCCAACAGAACAGCAAAAGAAACTTCTAGCCAAATAGTCTGCATATCCTTGTCTTATAAGATAATCTGTGCCTGTACATCTTAGACACGCTAAAAGGAGGCTAAGTATCAATACCTGTAAATTGCAGAACTGAGGTTCAGAAAGCCAATATACTTGCCCTTTTTCATAACACAGAAGCTCTGAGTCTCTTAAATTTGGACTTCCTAGTTCAAGCACTGTGTTTCAGCCCGGAGGTCCGGGGCAGAGCCTGGGGCTTGTCCACACCAATAACTTCAGGGTCTCTAATTCTGCTGCTAACTGACACAAGTGAGCCTGCAGAAACTCCAAGTACCACAACACAGGGAAAATAGCAAGGGGGGAAAAAAAGTTGCTTTTCTTGCTACATCCTGCGTACAGTAACAACCTGTATGGATTTATCAAAAGCAAATCAAGTCAAACCATCTTAATTGCCCTGTACGACAACATAAAAAATAGAGCGTAGTGAAGGACAGAGGATGCTGTATTTCATGACTTTGGGCTTTATGAAACTAACTTCACATAATAATCTTAAAAACAAGATAGGAGAACATAGGTTTTGTGAAACTACTGTGTGGTGCGTGAACAACTATATTTGGAGAGTACTTATTAGTGGTTCATTGTCAGGACTGGAAGGATTCATGGAGTGGACTCGCACAGGGAACTGTCTTGTTCTGTTGCTTTTCAGTAATTTCATTAATGACCTGGATGATGGAAAAGAGAGGTTGCTTACTAAATCCACAGACCTCATCACACTACAAGTACTGTAAAGATGCTCGAGAAAAGGAGCAAGAATTCAAGAGTATTTTGACAAAATGGAAAAACAATGGTAATGCCATGTTTTTTATGGAGTTCAGTGCCCACTCTCCCATCTGTTAATGCCAACTATGATTATTAAAATTACAGTTTTGTTTTCACCCAGGTAATCTATTGGACTTGAGCATACTTCCAGTAGAAAATAGAACCCATGCACTGCTCCTGTACTCTGAAATGACTGTGCAGTTGTAGACAAAATTCATGAGTATTTTATGAATTTAGACTTCAGATAATTTCCTTAATCTTTGATAATTTCACATTCAAAGTCAAAATAAAACTCTCTAGACTATGTCTGTAGGAGTATGTGAAGTTAAATGGCATAAATTCAGCCTCATGCCTCAGTGCCACAGTGTATACCTTAGGTATAAATACTCTTTCATAAAGGCCTACTGTACAGCATCGCTAAATTATATAAACTCAATTAAAGTGGAATCAATGTGGGTTCAATTTAGCAACTTGACAAAACCTGGCACCATGCTACGTATATTATTTGTACTGTGCTGTTCTAGGAAACGTGCTTTTTAAAGGAAAATACACCTAACTAGCGTGAATCCCTTGCCTGAAAATACAGAGACTCTCAATGAGTACTTGATGCCTCCACTTTCATTTGGATCTCTAACATTTATCTCTTTGGTTTATGCCTGTTACATAGAATTATACTACCCCTGGGGACGCTAGATTAGGGATTATAAAATCAATATGGTGTAAAACCATCGTTCCAGCACTTTCAAGCCATTCCCACAGAATGAGAAAAAGACTGTGTGGGACAACATTGCCCAGCAGAACGATCTCTTCAGCAACAGCTAACTTGACAGCCTAAGTAAAGTTAGATAAAGGGTGACATTAGTGTTCACTGAGATATAAATAATTATGCAGCTCGCCAAGCAAGGTAGCACTGCACCCTGCAGGGCCTAAATCATTGGATCATACATTGGATGCACTGCTGGTTTATTGGGCTTAATGAGACTCCAGACTTGGCTGAGTATATTTGACTTTCTTTAAAACAAATAATTAGAACCAGCGGCATCTGGATATTCTTACAAGGTCTTGTATTCTTATGTACACAAATACATTATTCTTCTGTGGTATAAATGTTCTTTTTAAGTCCGGTGACTATTTCTGTAAGTTTTGTGTTTAAGAGATGACTGAGAAGACTGGCTTGAAATAACTGCTTGCCCATGAAATGTTTGTTTGCTGAAATCTTTGTGAAGGTAAATAATAGTGTTGCTTTTTAACCCATCGCATCACACAGGATAGTGTATTAGCTCTGAAAAAGACCAAAAGTGGTAAAGTGCCATGGAAAACCATACTTTTATTGCCTCTTGTCCTAATATGCATAACAGAGATTTAGATAATTCAGATTGTTTGTATAAACATATGTTTATCCACACTAGCACAAAACTTCTGAGAACCATTCAATACTTCCATGAATCTTTATTGACCTGTACTTAAATATAATAAGCAGATTAAAATAATGTGATTGATTTCTGTTACCAACAAACCCAAGAGCAAATTTGAGAGTATTTTCCAACAATCACAAGAGTTTCCAGATCACATAAACCTCTGCTATACGTATGGTATGGGAAGAAAACTGGTGCAATACTTACCTTAACATTGCCACTGCAGCATGTTTTTGTATTAAGGGGCACCAAGCACACTGAAATACCATGCACACTGTTTCGATATCAGATTAACTACCTTGTAAAGATAGTTTGCTATTATTTATGTAGGTAATTTAGTTTAATTACTGCAACTCAAAATGCTTTAAAACTTAGTAGTAAACATCCATCTGTATATTTCATTAAATAGATGCCATTGTACTAACTTGTGCATTGCTTAGAAAAACAGTTGTTGATGTTATTGCTTAGGGTAACATTACATATGTGAGGTATTGCACTGAAAGTCTAAACTTCACATGTATATCTTGATAAAAATCTTTAAAATCTTTGCTTTAGTGATACCTCTCCTCTAACTAACTGTTTACTTTTCATGCTCTTGAGTTCAAATTGAAAGGAAATTACAGCAAAAGTAACATTTTTTTCTATTATTTTATGTTGGCATTTTTTCTTAAAATAGCCTTAAATTCAGAAAATATGTAAAAAAGGATATCCTTTCTTTAATCTTTGATTGCAACAGGGGAAGCCAAGCAAGACTTGTGTCAACGCTCCTGGTTATTGAACAGCCAAAGCCTGCCCACTACTTGTGAATAATTTCTCACACAGACATTTGCACTTGAAGACTGTTTGTATTAACAATAAAGAGCTTAAGCAGGCGGGTTGAGAAGCAACTCACCTCATGCTGCTGCTCCTGTCCTCTGCCTAAACTCCAGGCATGTATTCCCACCATGCTCGTTAGAGTGAAGGGAGACCAGGTTGCTTGGCTCTCCTGCAGGCAACTGCTCATCATAAGGTGAAGATTTTAAGGCCACAAGTGACAGCTCAGTATTGAGTTTCTAACTGTACCTTTGAAAATCCTCTGAATGTCACAAAAAGACAACATGCGTTTTCCTGCTTCCCACAGCTGGTATTTCTTCACTATGACTTTCAAGTCCAGTGAAGTCCTTTGTTCAATATACTTTAAAAATAATTAGTCAGAAGTACGTTTTTATTTAAGAAGTAAATTACATAATATTTCTCTACTGACCAAAAATACAGCTAATTATCCCTCAGATATTTATGCCTAAGTGTAATAAATTAATTTCAGGTTGTAATTAACAGAAAACAATACAGGTGTCCATTGCAGTGACTTCAGATTTTATACGCTAAATTCAAGCTTTTACCCTCAAAACTCCAACTCTTTAACACTACGCTCTGAAACTTGAACTGATGTCTCCTACTTTCCAGGAACATACCTCAAGCTTTGTGGTTTAGGGAATTTTACAGTGAAACTTCACCTTTTCTCCTGAAATAAGCCAACTCCAGGAGAACATTAAACAGAACTAAAAAGCATGCTCACCAATATAACCTCCCTTTCAGCACATCAGCATGGAGATAGAGTTAACCCTTTGTGGCTACGCAGCTTCCAGCCCAAATCCAGCACCATTCCCTAAGCTTGGAGCAGGGTCAGGAGCTCAGTCCAGTCTCACCTTTCAAATGGATATTCTCCACATTTAACAAAAGGCAGAGGGTTTTTTTTGTGAATGTTGACTCTTAGATTTTTAGTTTGAAAGACAGCATTTTTATCTGATACCTTTTTTACAACATGAGCTGAAGGCAAGGTGCATAAATTAAGGACACCAGAGTGAAGCAGTTTAGTCCTGCTAAGAAGTTATCTAAGGTTCAAGTTTCTCCTGTGAAGCTGGTGGATTTTAAAATCCCTTGTATAAGTCCTTAATATCTTCAAGAAAGGAAAAAACTGTTAAAGGAGTTTTATTTAAAAACATTGATGGGTTTTGAATGGAGATTTTTTCTAATACATTGACTTGACACATGGACAGAGTCTTATAGAGCACACAATTTCCTCATGTACACATGTAAGTCTTAGTTTGACTTTTTCCGCTACTTTCATTTCCTTTCCATTTTTTGTTCTCTTGTTTCAGTTTTAACAGGAAACTAATAATTTTACAAGGGAAAGGGTAAAGAAATGTTAGAGACAAGGCATTAAGGAAAAACACATCAAAATTAAAATGTCCCAGAAGTTAAGTTTGCTCTGAGTTAAAACATTTTCTTTTCTATTATTGCAATTTTGTTAGAGTTTATATTATTAAAGTTACTAATATACAACAACAAAAAAAGTGTTCATACTCTAGTAAGGGACTCATGTAAAGTCCATAAAACATGCCAACATGTCCCATGGCTGGCATTGAAAATCAATCTTTATGCCCAATGGACAATTTAGATTTCATATTCGTTACTATATTTTTTAATAAAGGAACAAATAATACTAGGCATTTCTACTCATGCCATATTTTATAGCTTTATTAATGTTATGTACACAACGTGTTGAAAAAGAATCTGAACAGTGGTTAACAGTGAAAAATTTTCTTATCCAAAACACTCAGTTCTGAGGTTCCAAGAAAAACAAATATTTGGTAACACATTGAGTCTGTGATTCAGTCCACACTCTAAAAGGGAAGACAAACAGCTGCTGAGGAAGATAAAGCAAAATGGTAATTAACAAACAGAGAGACATCAACATAAAATGCAGTGAACAAAAATTGTTCTTGGTCTCTGAAAGTCACACATAGGCTGCATAATTGCCAAGATGTACATAATCTTGTCAAGACCTTCAGCAGTCACTCGTTGTATTTGATGCTTTGCTAAGTTTTATAGAAAAAGCCACATGGATGCCAGAAATTGTGTCTTCAAAACAGAAAATTTGTTGATGAAGGACACATAGAGCTTCAATTCCTGAAAATTCTCATCTCTTCACTGCCAGGGAGAAACGGATGGCAAGAATTTACATCATATGCACAGACATAAAAAGTCAAACTTTAAAGAGGAAAAAAGAGGAGCATAATCAAATTTATTAAGCCTAGCAAGGCTGCATCAAAGGAACAACTTTAACTGAAAAGCCAAATGCACCCAAAAAGCCACTATACGTTCTAAGCCAACAAAAGCCTCTGACTCCCAGCTGTGCCATCTTTGTGTTAATGACATCAAACCTGATGTTCACCAAATGGCTGCATTGGCGTGCAGCTGCTGAGAGTGTGGGCATTGAAATACAATGGAGATTGGTGATTTGGGAGTTTCAGTGACCTGGAGCTAGACAAACGCAGGGATGGGCACGGAGTCATGTCAGGCCAGTAGCCCTGTTATGTTTGTCAGACCCCAGGCCATGGCAGTCAGGCTGCCCTCACGTCCCAGACCTTCATTTTCCACGGATCACCTGCTGCTCTGCATTGTAGTGAAGAGGGAAGGTTTTGACTTCTGGAAAAAAGAAAGAGGGATTGTGAAGGTGAGCCATTCATCTCTCATTTCTGCAGTAAAACAGGGAAATGTTGCAGAGAGTACTCCTTTCCATTTGACTTCTTCTGATGGTTCTGAAGCTTGTTGAGGGTTGTGTGGGGCAGCCAGCAGGTTACTACTAATACTGCAAGAAGATTTTCCCTAGGGAAACCAACACAGACATCAGACATGCTGATGGGTACACGGCAGCTCCTGTGCGATCCTCTGTGATGCCTGCAATAGCATCTTGTGTATAACAATCCCATCTGATGAGGTGAAATCCTCATCAAATGGGAATGTTTAATTCTTAGCATCACAGTGATCAAGGGATGGGTCAGAGAGTCCTTTAGCTGAGAAGGAAAGGCAAAGGAGGCTTTACTAGCCTAGCTTTTTGGATGGTAGGTGGAAGGATGAACACACACCTGTACTTAAAGCTTACTTTTGCCAGTAAAATATGATTATTCCCAGCAGGGGACAGTATATGCTAAAATACAGAAATATATGCCTAATTATACAATTACGCCCACACATCCCCATCATCGATTTTTTTGCAATTTTTATCTGAGAAGACAAGCAGAGCTTGAACACGGCATGGTTTGGTGTTGGGTACAGAAAATCTCACATAGTCCATCTCATTAAAATCTGAGTTTTTATGTATACCAACAGAGTTTAAAACCTCAGTTGAACCCTAACATACACTGCAGTTTTCAAGGCAAACACTAAAAAAGTGTACTTTTTATTGCATCAATAGGACAAC
Organism: Clamator glandarius; assembly: GCA_033459285.1. NCBI lineage: Eukaryota > Metazoa > Chordata > Aves > Cuculiformes > Cuculidae > Clamator > Clamator glandarius. Next base: position 3,621,022 of record JAUNZM010000313.1, read on the forward strand.
CAGCAATTGTGTCAATATTTGAGGCTGGATATGGCTACAAGAGCTGCTATATCAAAGGCAAAACAGCAGAGTTTTGTCAGTGAAGGATACATCCTTCTCTGGTGCAATCAGGAAAGAGGTGAGCTGTAGAACTATCCTGAAAGAAGTTAATACTAGAATGTAATTGTAATACATCAGGAAAAGGAAAAGTGAGGGAAAAAAGAAGGCATGACTACTGCAAGATATAAATAAGTATAAGTGGTGAGATAAAATTGTAATTATTTCATATTCACTATTCTACTAAGAAAATATTTCTGATTAATTTGATTTAAAATAATTATTTTATTAAAATCTGAAGATTATTCATGTATACTTACATCATAGAATCATATAATCACAGAATCACTAGGTTGGAAAGGACCCACTGGATCATCGAGTCCAACCATCGTGTCAGTTATGCCAATATACTAGCTTTCTAGCTTGCATCTATGTTCTAGGATATACCTTGGTTTTTTATATAATCTGCATATTCTGGAAAGTCAGATGTCACACTCTCCAGGGCCTATTAGGATCATTCATGTTCCTGAATTAATGTGAAGCACAGATCCACTGAACACATTGAAAATATTTAGTCATGCAAAGCTACACAGCAAGGTTACACAGTGGTAAACTTACCAAGTTTAAACCAAAGACTGGATCCAAGACCATCTTAACTGTGAAGATAGGAATATATAATACACTGACTATGTAAAACTAGCATTATAAGTGTCACAGGATAGACGAGCAGACATAGGGGTTGTCCATGCTACTGCTGGACATGTAAAGTTTACCACCACTTTCTTTGCAGGCCCAACACTGCCAGATTGCAAAAGGGCAGTCAGGCTTTTCCATTTTAATCCCACTGGTAATTTAATAGCTAACACTCATAACTTCATGAGTGAGAAAGTGAGCTAGTAAACGTTCATGATATTCAGTTTATTAGTGCTTCTAAACCGGGACTTCTCTGCATGAAAAAGATCAGAGTCTACCATGATGACTGTTTCAAGGACATTCAGTATAGATTGTCTACTTCACAGGTAAAGCAGCAAAAGTAAAAATGCTTAATATCAAAAGATATTAAGTTCAAGTGCCAATAACATCAAGCTTCAGATTTCAAATTTGTGATATGATTTATAAGGAGTGACAGACAAGATGGAATAGAATCCTCTCCAATGAAAACTAAAAATGAAAAGACTTGCATATCCCAATTTGCAAGATGATTCTCTCTGTCTCTCTGATCCAATGTATGGTTACTTATTTCTTCATAGCTGAACAGAATAAAGGTAGTTGGATCCTTGCATTCACAAGAATGTAAAATCCAAGATCAAAATTAGATCCTGCTAATACATGTGTGCTTATAAAGTGAAAGATAAAAAAGGTCCTGTATAGTCCATATTTGCTAAGTGTGATACTACCTTTTGAAATGTGGTGGCTTCTTTGGAACACGATAGCTGACTTCACGTGTGCATTCCCAGCAGTTTGCTGAGTAAAATTAATTTCCTCAAACCGTGTGTACTTAAACCTCCATGAAAGAGTTATTCTGAGGAAGAAATTCTTATGTCACTGGGAAAACTTAGCCTGTTCCTGGGGCCTCAGCCACTTGTATATTTGGGGTTCTCTTTGAAGATGATATGCTTTGTAGACACTGTAGGCCTACATATAAGCTAGTGGCCAAGGAAGAATAGGGCTGCCCTGAGCAAATGGAACTAAAAATTGTTCAAGTGAGTATATGGATTCAAACTTGGAAATGCAATAAATATTTAGCAGAGGAACTTTGCAACCCCGTGCCAGCCTGTTAATCACTAAAGGTTCTTCAATGCAGAGAATTTTGTGATTGCTCCATGAACAATATTTCAGCATTATTTTTCACTGCAAGCAGTATTTTCCAAAGACATGCAACAGATTCTTGCTAGTTAATTATGTGTTCAAAAGATCTAAGCTGAATACAGACAAATCATGGATTTTGAGTTGGACATACTATTTCTATAGGCAAATATATCTTGGCATTCTAGAAAAGCCATAGGCTGTAGACACCATAATCTAACCACACTTTTCCCAAACACTATAAATTTGTCATAAGCATCCTGATCCTGTACAGTTAAAGTCAGTGGGAACTTCTGCACAAACTCCAGTGAGTGGTGGATCAAGCTGTATGACCTCATTCTACTGCCAACAAGACTTAGAGCCACCTTGCATTTTATATATGAAAGCTGGTAACCAAAATGAGGACTTCAGGAATATAAATTTGACATTCTACATCAAAGTTGTGGTTGGCACAAATCTTCTTGAGGCTGAAGTAATGAGCACAGTAAACAAAAGCTTCCTTTCTTCCTATGTCCCTGCCACACGCGTACAGTTGCTTTGCTATCAAACTCCAGCAAATAATCTGACAACACAAACATGAACCCTTTAAATGTTTAAAATATCCTGATTACAACAGTATTAAATCTGTGTCCCTTTACTTGGAAACTCTGTTCTTGACAGGGACTAAAATGACTCTAAACCTCATCTCCCTTTCAGACAGAATTTCCTAGCTCCTGCTGTGTGGCATCTACCACTAATCTGACACGCCAGAACAGTGGCAGAACAAAAAGGAAACCATTGTAAATGTATTTATTTTCTAAATCTGCATAAAATGAGTATTTCAGGGATGCACTATTCAACCTCTGACTGCAAAGTTTTGTCATCCCTAATCAGTCTTCAGCGTAGAATTTTATCAGTAAATGCAGGAAGAAATAGTAGCATTTCATAACTCCATCTGGAGGTAATAAAGTGTGGGTCTGTCTGTATGGGGAAGTTACAACAAAATATGTCAGAGCATGAATATCAAGCACAATAATAATGCTGTGCTCTAAGTCTCTATGTAGATGCTCTTCAACACTAAGACTTCGGGGGTTTTTTCCAGTTTAACTTAATCCATTTTCACAGTGGACTCCTACAGAGGAATTAGTGTCCACACAGAGAACTATTTTTTAATGGTATTCTGAGGCATTTTTCAACTAGACAAGCACTAACTGTTAATATATTTTAAAATATATATTTCCCTATAGTAATAAAATAACAAACCTGAGTACTTTTTCAGAGGAAATTAGAGTTCCTCAGAGACTAAATCACCCCCATCTGCTGTTTTGCAACCCATGTTGTATGGCAGCGTCTCCTACTTAGACATGCTAAAACAGTGCATGAACAAAGAGCAACTCTGGCACATGCATACATTTCCCAAATTTACATAAAATTAGAATTTCCAGAATGCATAATGTGCCAGCCATCTCAAAGTATTGTTAGTCTGACTTGTCTTTGAACCTGGTTGGTACAGTATCGATTATATATGAAAAAGGCAGTTATTTTCCCTGTAGTACATGCTGCATTGCAGAAAAAGTCACTAAAATTTTAAAAAGATGCCAGCCTGTTCATATGAAGTGATATGCAGAAGGCAAATTGTTTTTTTTTTTAACTTACAAATTAATTTCTTCATCAAACATTTGGTTTTCCATACCTGAAAAATATGAACAGCCATATTCCCTGAAGCAGGTAGCTGAGTTACCTGTTTCACTGACCAGAAAGGCTTACATGTTATCCGTCAGTGTGGGGACTGGTTGGTGAATCACATCACTTCTTCTTGTTCAGACTTTTTAGATACAAATATGATGCTACTGTGAGTGTTACTTAGTGTCAAAATCTTAGATTAGTTTTCAATATCTAGAAGTTTAATCCACAGTACGAATTGCTGCAGGTTTGGCCAAATGAGTGTTACTGGCATATCACATCTTCATGGTTATTTTTTTTAAGAGAGGTACGCAAGAAGAGAGACTAGACAGAGAAAGCATTTCTCTCCATTAGGAGTACAGCAAGCTAGCCCAAACTGTATCCTGTCTGCTGAGGGTATAATGACAGATTTATTGTCAAAGGATTTTCTGTATTTCAAGTTTAAACAACATTATCAAATCACTATAAATTTTTTTTAGTACACTCACTGAGGGAAAACAAAATACTTATGCAGTGAAAATTATTTGAAAATACTACAAGTAAAAGGAAAACAAAATTTGGAGAAAAATTGCCCCAGCATATCTTAAAACCCTGGCAATTTTTTTTTTAAATTCTTAGAAAATAGAACATCAGCAATGTTCAAAACTGTGTTTCCAAAAAGAATCTCATTGTTTCTTGAGCAGTCTTTCGCTCTGAATTGTACCAAAAATGCTAATTCAGTTCTTGATATTCCATTTTTATTCTATTGAAAGAGTATGAGTTTCTACATTTGAACGATTTCATTTTACACTTTCCATGGCACAAAAATACCATGGAATGGAAATTTTAAAAAAAACCCTCAACTTTGTTTGTTTGTAAATATTCTCACTAGACCCAGAAGGGGAAGTCAACTTCAAAGGCCAGGTGCTAATCATATAGGTGTAGGATACTGGGGTATCCAACAACATTTGTGTTATCGATACTCAGCAGCCCAAACTCAGCAGAGTTTGAGGACACCTGGGAGATGTTTTCGCCTCCAATTCTTCACAGAAATTTCTGTACCTCTGTCTTATTTTTAAGTTCCAAAGTAATAATTAATTATTCAGTTCAACGAATTGGAAAATATTTTGTAGCACATGTAAACCAGCTTTTTTCGTTTTTTATTTTCCCATGCGATAGTAATGTAGATTCGTTCCCTGCGCTTACTGCCATAAGTGTCTGCCTTTGAAGTCAAAACCTTGATGCTGAAAAAGCTCAAAGATTCATTATTCAGACATATTGCTTTTGTTTTTAGCAAATAACTTCTAAAATCAGCATACTTCTGCTCTATTTAACTGTTGACAAGAGTTTGGATTTTAGGGATTTTTGTTGTTGACTCATTTTTTCACTTTTGCATTGACAAACTTTCATTTTAGGAAAAAAACTCATAAAATCAAAGAAATCGCAGTCCTGGAGAATCTTCTGTTTGCCTTTTTTTAAAATTTATTGTTTACTAGTCCCAACCTAATTAAGGATAAAACTTATTCTAAAGATGTCCTATGAATAAATAGAGTATGTAATAAGAAACAGTTATACATGATTTTTTCAGTCTTGGAAAACCCCAAAGCTCATAAATGAAATCACCATTTGTGAATCTTTTCTTGGAAGTGGATGAATCATATTTTATGGTGAATTTTGTGTCCCGTCTATTCATGCATATTACTGGGTCATCAGTACATACTGTAATTTTAATATTTTAAGGTCCAGTTTCTCATTTTGTTGCATGACGACTTTAAATATTCTGAAGGCCTTTTGGTTACAGAAAATATGTCATGATAATGTTTCTACATAATCAAGACAAAGATCTTTAAAGATTACTGACAAATAAAAATAATAATATTTGGGGTTTTTCACCATTACTTCCAAGTGCTTCAGTCGGCTAATGTTAAGAAACCTATCGAGTAGGAAAAAAAGCCCCATGCATCTACTTTTATTTTCGTTTTCTAAAATCCCCTGGAGACATAATGTAAACTCCAGCTTGGTTGATGTTTTCCAAAATGTGTCACTCTGTGAAATGGTAACTATGCAAACTCTCTTAAAATAATACACTTTATAGAAGTAAACTGGTTTCAGACAAGCAATTTTCTGCAGTGTACACATCTATTTTATTTTCTGGTACTCTGTTCTTTAGTAGGTGCTAGTTACAGTGAGCTAGAAAGTCAATAAGTGATATTTTCTGTGGTTTTATTCAGTCTAATATTGCACAATTTTCATGCAAAACACCATAATAATATAACTTTATACCATGAACTTTAGGAGGTGTTGCCTCACAGAAGATTACAATCAAAAGGGAACTGTGACTTACTCACTTCAAGTGATTTTATCTGTCTTTTGACCCACTGCTATTTCACAGGCAGAAAATAAGTCTGAGTACAAATATTGCACATGAAATTGTACTTCTCCTTATCTTGGGAACACTGATATACTTTTTCACTGTATCTGAATTTGTTTTACACAATGCCACATTAGGTTTCCCTTACAGAGAGTAACGCAGTGCTAAACTAAATATCTGACTTGATAAAAATTGGAATTCAAAGCCACACCCCAGAAGCTGTATTTCCAATTTAAAGCAGACGTTTGAAGTACATGGATGCCTGGGCGAAATGTTCCTGAATACACATTCTGTGTTACAGAATCCAGGACTACTTAAACACACCATGAACACAGCATTATAAATGTACTTTCAGAGGCTTGCAAATTCTAACATTGCTGTTTGAGCAGCTGCAACAAGGAGCTCTTAGTAAAGGCAGCAGGAGGTAAATAAAGGCAGATCCCCAGCAGCCAGAGGTTGATGATAATGAGCATTTTGAAAGGTCACGGTAACTCACCTTCCTGAAGAGGAAGCACCTACTTTATCGATATGAAGCTAAGGAGACATTAAATTATATTCTGACTCATAGATACATTGCTGAAAAGCTAGCAAACACCAGGCTGAGACAAACAGGCTATGCAATCATACCTGAAGCCCTTTGGTCCTCTCAGGAAATAAAAGACATGGAACAACTTAATAAATTATGTTTGTGCACAAATTGTTTCGAGATAGTTGTATCCACAATGGTATGATTTTAGCTGTGTACTGTCAATGTCACAGATGCAGACAACAGTTCAGGTCCAGCAGGTATGGAAGAGCATCCCTTCCCTGTCCTGGCTCACAGGTTTAGGAAGGGTTTGACTCCTTTCCAAAGGGATTAGCAAAGGAATAAACAAACCCACCTGGCTCCATGGAGGACGAGCTCATGCAAACCTACAAGGTGCTGTCAGAGCTGGAAGCACTTAGAAACATCGCAGTAACATCCAGACAATCTGCCTGGCAGCAAGCTGGTCTCATACTACAGTTATTTGCTCTGGCCAGATAGGACCCGAACTCATTCCGTGTTGCTCCACTACATTTTCTCAAGCTTCACAGCATTTTCTACTCACCCTGTCAGGTCACTTTTAATTTGGACCCAGTACTGTTAGGACACAGGAACCATCTCAGAACCAGAAGTTTGCTCAGCCTTGAGAGTTTTATTGAATGTACAATGAAGGCAAAATGTTCCTTCCTAGCTCTGTGGGAAAAAGAGAATGTTCAGAAACACAAACAAAACCAGTAAACCCAGTTGGACACAACTGCCTTCTTGAAGAGACGACAGAGTTGCCTATATTCTCTTCAGACATTTTACCTGAGTTTGAATACAATCTCACCACTGGCTGCCCATTATTTCAGGAAAGCATAACTTCTCTGATATGTTTTTTTTGTTGAACTAATGCTACTATGCTTTTGAAAGGCTAGAAGGTGATTGAACTGCCCTGTAATGATTTCAAGGAAAGAAGGATTCAAATGCGGAAATAGATTATAGTGTGCTGAGGTGGCTACAGTGAATTGGTGCCAGAAATCTTGGCCTGGAAGAAGAAAATTCATGAGATTCCACAAAATCAAAAGGCCAGTTGAAGCCTTAGGTGCAGAGAAATGAGGCATTGTAGTCGTGACTGAATGTGTATATATGTGTGGCTTCCAAAGAAAATGCTGTTCTTTGTGAGTAGGGGGGGAACTGCAGAATCGGACAGCAGCCACCTTCTCAGCCAGCAGCCACCTCCTGCCTGGAGCAGCAGTGCTGAATCATCGTTACCCTGTGTGACTGCAAAGAGTAGAATCCATGTAAATGAACTGAAGTCCCAGAATAGCTCTCAGGTTGTCAAAACCATCAAGGAACTTGAAATCTGCTCCTCTCAACCACCTTAAGTGACTCTTCCTTGCTATTTCAGTCCCCATAGAACTTCAGCTTTAAAAGACCAGTGTCTTCTGGCTAAAATGGAAATGTTGGACTATCTAATGTTTCCTAGCTCTCTAGTCTGGGTGCAAATCTCTTCTTTCATCTCAACTGGGACAAGAGCTGGGTGCCCAGCATCTGTCTTGGTCTCCTGTGTGGGTGTGGAAGCTCGGCACCTCTTAGGGCATGGGCGAGTCATGTTCCAGATGGAGACAGTCAGGGTATGGAGGGCTCAGGCATGTCATTTATGGTTGATTTTTTGATACGGAGGGTGTCCTTCTTTCAAAACACACTGAATTAAACCAATTTGTTGCTGTTACTGTGTGTAAACTTTTTTTACTCTTACTCTAAAATAAATGCTGGAAGAGTGGTTGTAATTGTGAAGTTTACTTGAAATAAGGAATCATCATCCTGAAAAGACTGAGGAACACTAGCCTAGAACAAAAAGAGGTTATTAATGCTTTTGAAAAATATGCCACCTAAGCTTGAGTCAATGGCCAGTGAGGCAATTTATAAAGAGCAAGACTAACAATATATTTGTATTCTCTTTGTGTACAAACTATAACTGAATAGACTCAAAATCCATCCTGTCATTGTCTTTCTCTTCCTGTCACTGTGATGGAAAGGAGATGAATGGACTTAAGAGTGGTTTCCTATACAGTGGTAGTCTTGTACAGTATCCCATTAACATTACAGAATAGGGCTGGTACTGCAATGAATTGTCTAGACAAGAAGCTCTATACATACTTCTCCATCACTCATGCAGGCTATGTGACTAGACTTTCACCAACTTTTCACAGAAATAAAACATAAAATATGGCTACTCCTTAAAAACCTTTCTCTAGGAAAGCTGGAATCATTAAAGTTTTGAAAATATCCATTTCAAGGGAAGCAAAATAATTTCTGAATAATGCAATAAGGCCTTTTATGCATTTATTTTGGAATATTGGTTTCTAATGTTACATTGCACTGAATCTCTCACTTCATATTAGATGTTGGGATGCATCTTGACAGCTGATTTTAGAGAAAAGTGCTACAAGAAAGGCAAGTTCCCTTCTCTCCACAGCACCAGATGCATGCATCCTTCCTCTCTTCATACCAGAGCAACCTTTTGTAGGGTGAGCTGGGTTCAGTTAGCCACTTATTTATGTTTTCTGGCATCGTAGATGGACCCTAGTCTGAGTGACCACTTATGCCACGTCTAAGTAGGTGGATGCAAACCAAATTATGTTTCCTTTCATCATATTGCAAGACAGGTTATTAGCTCAGGTATACATAGCTACCCTGTTTCCAAACCACAATTGTATTCCAGCTCAGATACATATCTGTTTATACGTACTTTGAATGGTTCACTGCCAAGCAAGTTTTAAAGTTGTTTCAGAGTAACAAACATTAACTTTAGGGAGTTTGCCAAAATAAACACAAAATTAAACATAAACAGACCTTCCTGATAGCTGGTCTGTGGAGTCCTGTTCAAACAACTAGAACACCTGCTGCTGTGAGTCCCAGTACTGAAAGTCTGAGTGGGAAAGTATAAATGGACTGCAATATGCATTGCAAGGTAAAGCATTTTGGTTACAGTTGATGAAAGAGTTTCAACAGTCACTCTGAGTCTTGGTTTTTCAGTGTGAGTGGCAGAGATTCCTTCTTCATTGGAAAGAAAGCTAAAAAAGGATCCAAATTATAGGGTGAAAAAAATATTGGGATACATAAGTAAAGCCCTTCTGAGCTATCCAACAGTTCTGAGGAGATTTTCATTGAATTTGGTCTGATGCATTGTCAATTCCTGACAACTTCAATTGTATTCAAAGTTTGTTATTTACAATATTGTTGAAAGTTGTTTTTTTTTATGTTCAAGGACACTTTTTTTTGTCTGGGAAGCAACACAAATCTCTTGAAACTGAAACACAGAGAGAAAGAAGGTCCTAGAGCAAAGAAGTTGCCCGAAAAAAAAGTGCTATAAGTGGTCCAGCCACAAATGATAAGAAGACCTATTCAATGAACACTGAGTTTTCTCCATACAAACACTTGCTTAATCTTCTATCAAGTTCTTTTCTGTATTTCTATTACTGCTACTTTCCATAAACTGCATTTTGCATCCTTTAAAAGTGATGACAAAGAAAATAATATTTTCAGAATCTCTGAGAGTCAGGATTAATGAGTGGCTTAACCTCAGTTCTTTTGAATGGGAATTTATTGACCCTCACAATAACATAAAGGAGTGAATGATGGAGAATCCACTTACTCACTTTGCCTAGCTCACTTCTCTGGTGTGGTAGCCTGAAAAAGATTGAGGCTAATGGTAGTGAGACTGTGAAAGTAATATATGAGACCTAAGAAACTTGTATCATTTAACATACCAGGCATTCATAGTTTCCTCATACAACCTTACCATTGTAGTTTGCAACTGTAGGTGCACATACGCTGTTTTAAAATGCAGAATGTTATTAAATTCACAGAAGAAAATTATGTACTTACTTTATCAGGCCAAAACCAGGTGGGGTTTTGTTGTTTTTTTTTCACTGACAACCCAGCTTGACTGCACTGGACATTTAAAATTCAGTTTGTGTTCTTTTTGCCAAACCTAGTACATAAACATCAGCAATAATGATTTGGAAGCCACATATCTGTACAGATTTAGCTGTTATTCCTAATGTGACCATAACTGTAGCATCTAGATGGAGTACTGATAGGCTTGTTAAAGATTCATGGGGTGCCTGGGACACAGTTCTGTTCTACAGCTACGTCAGTGTTGTTTGGCTGACAAATACAGCATTGTTTTTCTCACTGTGGTGCAACTCACAAGGATGTCTCACAGTAACAAGATAATACTTCTAAAAAATAAGTTTCTGAGCACTGCAGGATGCAACAATAATTTGTGAAATAAAAATAACAATAAATGACAAACTAAGATTTAAACAATCTATCTGTAATTCTAATTGCCACTCTCCTTTAGCCTGGCTTACTGTGGAATTAGCAGCAATTACAATATCTAATGTCAAATTGCTTTGAAAGCTGTTATGCAAACTTCAATTTATAGTGTTATGTCTTAGCATAAACTATTAATTCAAGAATTTTAATATCACTGTTCAGTCTGTGATCTTATTTGTCCTAATTTTATACAAGTCAACATTCTAACTCTTTTAAAGGATCCCAGTTTACACAGGTGTGTGAACAGCAATGCAAGTTCTGTGCCATATCACAGCCCACTATGTCCAGTTGACTATGGCGTGACTGCATCATGTGTGAGTCATTGCAGCTAATATTTCCAAAAGCAAATCTGGTGCCTTTCAAAGATGCCTGGCCCATATTCTATTTCAGCCAAGCACCCAAAATCACAAGGCACCTTTAGAAATGTGCCAAATGTTATTTCTCTTCCCTGACATTTCACTTGTGAGCTCTCCTATCACTTCTTTCCACCGGCCAGCTTAAAGGCACATCTTGACCTGAACGTCTGCTGGAAGAGCTTGTGCTGAAGTGTATCGGAGCTACCATGGGAGGTTAAGAAACTGAAGAAATGCATCTGCCCAAGCAGATTTTTTCCTTCCCATTCTGCTGGTTGTTTCTCTGCTACCTCGCCAGCAAATGCAAGGAACTAGGTAGTTCAAAATATAATCCAAATTACACATCCTTTAAGTACAGAACTGGTTTTAACTCAGAGAGGAAGATTCTGCTACATTCAAAGTTCTGGTCTGCTCTGAGATTGCTGCAAGCTCTCCTTGCTATTAATGTGTGTGAAGAGCAACAGAAATCCACACAGACTTTTAATGCGAGATACTCCAGGAAAGACATTTGAGCACATAAGGCTGGGCTTTGGTGAGAAGAGCCACAATGATAAACAGACACTGAACCATACACCAGAATTCAGCAGCTCCCCAGCCACAACCTACAAAAGGCAAGGGCTGGCGACAAATCGCTGCCTCTCATGCCAAGCTGACAGATTTATTTCCCATCTCCTGGACCCACATTACCCCAGCTTTGTCTGGGTTGTAGTCTGAATCGCCACCATCACCACCTGGCCAGTTTTCACACCTTCTTTTGACCCTTAAGTAGCATCCATATCAACTGTTGTTTTTCCTAGTGCTGTATGAAGCTGCATTGCCCTGAGCAGTGTGTGGTATGTGCTCGTGTGCAACTGTATCACTGTCAAGAGCTCAGAAAGCACACTTTGAGATGGCTACAGATGTGCTGCAGGATCAGGGATTAGAGGAAAAGGTGTCGTGGGCTGTAGAGAAGTGGATCAGGCATGTACCATGACTCTGTACTCAGTTCAGCAACTGCACGTGCCTTAACTTGTTATAACTTCTTTTTTTTTCCCATTTTATTCTTTGAGAAGTGAGGCTCTGAGACTAGCCTTGTTTTGGGGCTGGTTCAGAATAATTTGCCTCCCACTTAGTGCAGTCGTATTTTGACAGGCAAAAACTGTGGCCTTATGAGTTAAGCTGGCAATAAACTGCTAACTCAAAGTTTTCCCAAATTAAGATAAAATCTACATTTGCTTTATAGAAATAAAAAGTCTTACAACTTTATTTCCTGATTATATCTTTAGAGGGCCAAATTAATTCAAAAATCATTACAAGCCAGTTAAAGGAAGAAGTGAAAACAAGTTTTGTCATAATTATACAATTGCAGAGTTTTATAAAAAGAAGTATTTCAGAATTTACCTTTAGCTAAAGTGCCTTGTAGATTTCTCCACAGTGTTTTAACTGCACAATCAAAACCAAACACCTGTTTGAAATTAGCATACATCCAAACAAGAAAGACGTGCATTTTTGACAGTGAGAATTATTAACTGCTGGAACAGATTATCAAGGGATACAATACATTCTCATTCATCCTCTTTAAATCAAGAGTAGGACTGCTTTTAAAAGACTCTGTCTCTTAACCTGGGATCATTATTTGAAGTTCCACAATTTGTGCTGTGCAGATCATAATAAAGACGGTCATTTTTTGCCAGAGATGTCAAAGAACGGTTTGGCTTCTGGGACACTCACATACCACATCCCAGAGCTCTGGCTCCTGTCAGCTGCCATCAGCCTACAATTGTTCTTTCCTGCAGATGAAACAACCAGCAAATTTTAGAGATGTTTGTCCCCGCTTGGTCTGCATCTATCACATTGCCCTTGTTACACCTCTCCACCTAGCCTTGGAATCTTTTTACTTGTTAGAATCAAAATAATGTAGCAATTGCTCTGAAAATGTTTTACAAAATAAAAAGTTATCCCACATCTTTTACTGAGATATAGGAGCTCAGTTAAGAGGGATTTTAGCCATATTTCATTGATTTCACTATCTTTAAAAACACGACTATAACTTCTTAGACTTATTTAGTCCTACACTAAATATTTGGACCTTGTTATGCCAAGAGGCATTCAAACACTGAATTAAATGCTGTCCCAGGCGTGAATATCTTACATACCTGCTGCAAAGCAATGAGCCAGATTCCACTCCAATGCAGACTGCATCTAATTTCTTCCCTCAGTATTTCCCACCCATGCTGCACTCATGCAGCTTTCCACTAATGCTTTGAGTGAAATTATTCTAAGTATCAATGTGAAAAATTCAGTTTCTTGAAACTGCAAATGTGTCATTGCAAAATGACGCAATGAAACTTACAATTTATACCTTTTATATTTGTATAAAGTCAATAACATTTTATGAGCAAAAATGGGTGAAGAATTTGTCTGAAGTTCATATATTTCAGAGTGTGATCCAAGGAATAATATGCTTGGGATGACCTTAAGCCACTCCAAACACATTCAATTCCTCAGCAACTTCAGCATTACCCAGTCAATATGAGCTATTTCCTTCTTTCCTCTAAGCAAGTATGGGGTCCTTGTTTCATACATTGTGCCAACCAAAGAACACTTTCCTTCTCAGGAGTTCAAAGTAGTTCATGGCAGGGAGAACTCACCAGTCACAATTGGCGATGTGCTTAACCATTTTTGCCCATCAGGAGAGCAACCTCATGCTGACACAGAGTACGAGCTGACCAAGCCTCCACTTGTCCATGACACATCATTTAGACATAGCTACAGTTACAGCACAGCTTCTGCAGGAGCCTTCATACCAGGAGGGGAATTGTAGGATGATTAGAAAACAGCTTTGCTACTGATGTCAAATTGGAGGGAAAATTTAGTGACGATATCAAGATGGGTATTTGAAGGGGGACTGTAATTCTTAATGATCTGGTTAGAGAGGTTCTCCATGAAATCTTCAGCATCTATAATACTGGAAGACCTCCTGTTCTTTCAGAAGAGAGTCCATTCAATAGACATTACAGGGTCAGGAGTTTGATTTCTCTGCTTTTGCAGTCACTTCTCTCTAGACTCTCCATAGCAGAGCTCTAGCTGCCTGACTGCTGGCCTATCTAGCATCAGTCTAGTTTGGGCAATGAGTTGCTTAACACTAATGCAACAGTAATAAGGTAAATAATCTTTAATTTTTTTATTTGCATATTAGAACAATATCTGCTATATCTTTGATTAAATATGCTTTTGTCCTGAGTGGAAATAAGAAAAGCCAAATTCAGTCTGCAATGTTGAATTGAATGGGAATGCTTGTGGAATATGAACTTTTAAAAGGACTTAAGTATTAAAGAACTGGATACCTGAAAAGTAAGTTATTTTAATAATAGCTATGATGCCAGCAGAAGGCAAAATATTGTCAAGAAAGAAACAAGGTAGGTATTGAATGGGAACTGCAAGATTTTGTTACTAATTTAATTAACAGTAACATTATATTCTTTTTCAAAATATATTACATATGCGCTGAGGCTGGATGATATTGGCCTGTACTAAATAAAGGTCTCAGGTGCTTGAAACAAGAACTAGGTGGAGGTGAGTTGTGCAAAACCAAAGTTGCAACCCAGTGACTCATGATGACTTTTTGTTATAAAGCAGGGTCCACAATATGCTCCAAGTTATGGTCTCCTGGTCATTCTCATCAGGAGACCTGACATATACCTGATTTACCTTCCTCTCAGTGATGCTGGAAGACAAAATGCATATGTGCAGAGGAGTGGTGGGTTAACTCAGCCTTCCCTAGCCTGGAGCTCAGAGAGAGTTTTACTCCCTGGGAGTAAAACTCTCTAAAGCGTTGGCATCTCTTCCACACTGTGTACACTCAGCCATGGCTTCTACCTAATTCTGAATTTATTTACACTCATTAGATGCCTCCCTGTTTAAAAAACAGATGAGTCCATAGTCAGTGGGTTTCTGAGATATCATTCTGAAATAGCTCATTTTCCATTGCACTGGATAGCAAGAAGAGAAGCCTTACTCAGGTCTCTAGATTGCACTTCCATTTGGTGAGCACCTGAGCCCTGCACTGGGTCAAGCACTGTGAACTGAAAGAAAACTTGCCCATGAGAGTATGACTGCCTTAAAAACCCCACAGAGCAAATAAACATAAAAACTGTGATGGCTAATGCATTGCAAAAAATGTAGCTTTGTATCTACACAATAGGACATGGTTTAGCACTGGTTTGTTAAAGATACAATTAAAGAGATCACATTTGTCATTAATTTAATTGATAATAAGTCCTTATCAAAAGTGTAAGTTCTTGATTTTTGAAGACTTAAAATGGAAGTACATGACTTTTGTAGAATTAAAAAGAAAGTAAGTAACGTTAATGCTTTATGCCATATCAGAACACATGCTTTTGAAAAATTGTCATGTTTACTTCTCACTTCGTGTCCTACACTAAAAGATGATATACAGCTACAGATGGTGCAAGTCTGTCTAGATCAGCTAGTCTAAAAGGTCGCAGCCTCAGTTCCGAGTATTGAGTTTCTTGCACTTTGTCTTGCAATGTTTGATAATTTCAAGATAATAACATCTTATTTAAACATTTCTTTATAGCAAATTATGTATCATGTGATTTTAAAAAATATACATTACTGTACGTGCAATTTAGAATGCACTTTATCATAAGATTGAAGGCATAAGTCTGCTCCAGAGCACAGGTGGCTTAAGTGGTTGATAATGGTCACATGACTGGGTACACGTGAAACATGGAAGCAGAGTCCAAGCAATGTGGGCTGTTAGCACGTCCCAGCCATGCCATCCAAATGCTCTGCATTCACAGCAGCCTGCTCACACTGCCTGCACGGCAAACAGAGGCACTGCTTTTACCCCCAGGAATACAACTTTCATCAATCAGTATTCCATTACCAATGCTTTTGTTATTACTAATGTACAAGACACGGGGAATGAAAAGGTTTGTGCACTTTTCTGGAGTGCAACATATCTTAGAGAACAGTAACATGTTGATTGCAAGCTCAACCTGAACTCAGAAGAATAAAATTATCCTATTTCCGAATCTCTCGCCTGCTATGGTACAATGCAGACACGTGCTTGTTTGCTTGCTTTTTCTCTGTTTCCAGCTCTCACTCTCTTCATTTCTTCCCTCTGTTTTTCAAAGATTTACTAATAATTCTGACATAATTCTACAAAAAATATTGCATTATATAAAAGGATTATACACTAAAATTACACCACAAAATTGTGTAAAAGAGTTCTAGTCAGTACTTAGAAGGTCCTTTTTTATGCAAGTACTTCACTATGGATAAACCCATAGTTTATCAACCAATATTGCTCTTTCATGTTTAACCTCTTGTAAAAGCTTGGCTTCTGTCCCTGATAACATGAAATTATGCTGGGTACAAAGCAAGTGCCCCTGTGACTGCTTGCTCATTTCCCATATGTTTTCCTAGTTCCAAGGATGGTCAAAGCATTGCTTAGCATTTCTAATTACCCCTAGACATTCAACAGCCTAGACCATTCAAGGACTTAAGAAACGTACAGGTGAGAGACCTCTTACCCTTGTCATTGTTAGTTGTGGATTTTGGCTCATCCTTAACAGAGAGGGAAAGACAGGCACATAGCTTGCATAAAGAAATAAGAAATTTCTGAAGAGCTTAATCAGAACTTTCTCCAACCAGGTCACTGCTGTATTTAAAGAGTTCAGGCTGCTCCTAATTGTCCCTCATTGCCCTGGCAGTAGAAGGAATTCCTTCCTAATAAAGGGGCCTTGATTAATAAGGCATGTTTTTCACTGTCTGTCCCTTGGCAGCTCTCATTCCCCCTTCAGGGGCACAAGGGAAGTATGGAGCAGTCTTCTGTCTTCCCCTGGAGGAGGCAGTGTCAGGAGCACAAGCAGTTGACACAGCCCCAGAAAGATCCCCTGGTGGAGAGGAGAAGAAATTTCCATGAAATACAACCAGTATAGTGGCTTCTATGAGTCTATATATCCTATGATCTCCCCGCCATCACATGTACATGAGGCATGGTCATGGCCTCTGATCCCTGGGAACCTGAATGTCCTTTTGCATCCATGTATACTGAAAGAAATCCTCAGCGGCTCTGAACTATACTAGACAACACAGGGATTGGAGGAGCTTAACTATTTACAGATGGGTTTATATTTCTGCCTGATAACCACAGGCTGACAGGCACTCTTGCTTGTCCTGATGAACATAGCTTAGTGTCATTAGGAAATGATCTGAGTAAATGGCCACAAGGCACATTCATTTCTCCTGCTGGAGGCTGTCCCTCCCTGGAGGGCAATAGTACCCCGAGAAGGAGCCTGTGTTTCTGGTCCTCAGAGCTATGCTTGAATCATTAACTATTAAGGTCAAGGACAAGATATTCTCCACTGTAATTCCATTAAGTGGTAATTGATAAATTACAAAAAGAAGTTAGTATATATTTTAATTTTTGCTACTTTATATAGCTAATACTGTATTTGTATTATCTGTCCAGTCTACTCAGAACTTATTAAACTTTCATGTCTCTTGAGAAGGCTGTTCAGAAACTTTCTAATTAGCCATTCTGTTTATTGTTTCTTCTCCATTCATCCATGAAATCTAGTTCTCACCTTTCCACCTACTTGTCCTAGTGCCACCCACACACAAAGACAATCATACATCTCCTATGCACCCCCAAGTCATGCAAACCTCACTCATTAAATGACTCAGCTCACCTAGTTCATGCCTGCTCAGAATGCAGAAATTATCTGTTCCCTTCAACATAACCACCCTGTTTCACAAATTCCATCCTCACCCAGGCATATGTAGTTTTGGTCAAAAAGTTTCCCCTGATATCCAAAGAATACTAGAGCTTTGGATTACCACCTCAACTCTGACTCCTCAGGAGCATCAAGATCAGCAAAGCATCCTGAGTCTCATCATTACCCACGTACGTCTGTGGTCTCCTTTACAGACAGTGCTCTCAGAAAAGCTGCAAGTCTTAGAAAGCTCAGCTGAGATTTACAAAAAGATATGGTTGCCTGAAGTGGAGCTGTATTGGGATTTAAGCATATTTGCAGATCCAAGAAAGAAATCCACAAATTCCACCTCTCTGTAGACATTTACACATTTTACCAGCTCAGTTCCGTGGTCCAGTCTATGTAAGCAATTCTGACTGTGCTTGATCAGGATGGGCCTGACCTTCAAATACGGTTTGTGTTATGGTTAATGAGATCAAGATCTTCAAAACCCACAGTAAGCTCAGCTATTTGACGTGTTAACCTTTTGGTACGATACTTCCATGGCTAGAACAATTCTTCAGACCCTGTTTGTGAAGCACTGGTGTACACCTGGGAGAGTGACTTCATAGACTAAGGAAGAAGTCGACCTGGTTGAGGAGACATGAAGATATTGGTGCCAGTTTTGCATTTTATCTAATGAGCATTTCACATAAACTGCAGAAGGGATTGAATCCAAATATTCCCTCTTAGACAAATGCTCCAATCCATACTTAAGGGGTTGAACTTCTCATTTCTCCAGTCCCAGAAGTCTGGGATTGTTTTCTGCAAACTGTTCTTTCTGAAAGCAGCAGCTTAGGGAGCTGCAAGATATGAAACCTGATCTAATAAAAATGTGTCACTGCAACCCACCATTATGTAACTAATCCCTCTGACAGGGCAAATTTTTAAGACCCAAACCTGCCATCAGGGTTTTCTAACTTTGGCAGCTCCCTATTTAACACATTTGATTCTCAGTCAAAAGTTTGATGACTTGAGAGCTTAGGTGTTTTATTCAGGGATGCAGATACCACTAGGCACCTAAAATTTAGTATACTGACTGCAAATATTCCCATATTAAACTTCCTTTAAAGATCTGGTTCATACCCTGTTCTCCTTATTTTTCCTTTCCAATATTAAATAGACCTTTAAAGTCTGCAGTTTGTTTCTGTAACCTATCTACTGTCAAGCCAAAAGTCACTGATGGATAAGAAGCAACAAGCAATTAGCAACAACAAATATTTAAGGCATTAATGATTTGGCTTGTTCTCACTATCTCCTAGCAAAGTATTTGGATACAGATCTTCCTCCCACTCTTCTCCCTCCTTACCTGAAATTAGATTTAAGTAAATTCAACAGATTATATATGCCACAAAATGGGAATTAATGTATTTGTTAAGCTTAGAGTTCAGAAAATAGCCATGGCACACACCTCCCATGGGATGGAACATATATACCTCATATACTTGTAGTAACACAAACAAGCCTTTTCCCACTATATTATTTTACGTATCTGTATTGTATCACAGCTGAGCCTTTCATGACCAAGGGCCTGCCACATATGTTCATACCTTATTTCTGTTGCACTGCCTGAAGAAATAACTAGAAAGTACTAGAAATGAAAGTGTTAACTAGAAATATGTTATTGAGGGCTTGTTGGCAAGCTAAATAAGGATCATTGTAAAAGTGCAACACATTGCTTATTCCCTGAAGTAAGTAAAAGGTGAGTATTTTGCCGATGTTCTAAAGCTGTTTTCATACTACAAATAAAAGTAAGAGGATTTTTACAAGATAGCTTATCAAATGATAAAATTACTTGCTTTGTTGTTTTAAGTACATAAGTACTTTAAAGTTCAGGCACCTGTGTTCACAGATCAGTCTGGAGTCCTGTTTTGCAATCATGAAGTACAATAGGCCGACTAAATATCTTAAATATAGAACGTAAAATCTGATTCCAAATCTGAGAAATGCTAACAGTAGTCCACTTGTATGTAGATGAAATATGCTTATTCTAACATTCAAGTATTTACCCTAAATTCCAGCTTTGAATGACTGTATGCCTTAAAACAACAGACCCAGATGTTTGAACTCTTGGACGCAGGAATACAGCTGTTTGAAGCTAACTTTATGTAGGGACTGAAGTAACTTAGCTAAATTTTAGCTGTTATTTAGCGACTGTATATTATGATACACACTAAAAGCCCACTAACTTTTACTGAATGTCTGTATTAATAGATCCTCTCTGTTTATCCCATGTATGCTTTTTGCAGGTCATATTGACTCTCCTGGGCTCTCTGTAACATTTTTCTGACATTCTCCAGAGGCTGGTTCAAGTCAATGACTTTCTTCCACCTGTACTCCTGGGCCTATCAATTATCACTGACCTCTCTTCTTTCTGTCCAATCAGCAGAGGTGAATCTTTGACAACTAACCAAATATTTTGCATTGAAACACGTGAGAGACACCACTTTCAACTTGCTCATTTACTTACAGAGGACCACCACACAAAGGTTCCCATGGCTCCAGGTTGTCATGGCTCCCAGGTAAAACAAGGAAGGAGCAAAAGATTCCTCAAAGTGCATACTCCTCGGAGTCCCCAAGATTCAACAAAAATACTCAACCAGGATTTTCATTTCCATGATGCCTGAACTACTCAACTCTGCTTGCAATAAAGCCTCTGTCAGATGCTTAAGCATTTGGACTATATCTGATTAGGATTTATCTGAAAAACAGACATTACAGGTTTCTTTTCAGACAAAAGTCCTAGGAGAAGAACAACCCCTGGGATTTGAGTTGTAAATGAAAGTCTGTACCCTCAAATGGAAAGCAAAGTAGCTATTGTTTTGAGCAGAGAATCACTTTCAGCATAACTCAGTTGAGAAAGTAGGAACCCATCTATGCACAGAGGTATATCCTCCTAACGTTAACAGCAGCATAATTGTTGAAATACACCCTGCTCGATTGAAGGTCCATGTTTGGTAAAGCTGAAGATATTCAAACATGGGTTTGAACCCTACAGTTTAGTGAATCGAGCATTTACCTAGAAGTACAGGAACCTTGCCCTGAATTTCCTTTGAAGTTGTGGGGTAAATTAGATTGAAAAAAAAGGTTGAACTTGGAACTGCAAAGATACTTCTTTTGTGGCATGGTGATTTTAACTATTAGACTGAAATATATATGTTATGTTCTTGTTCTTTCTGGCCCAGGAGTCTGGTACTTAACTGCATGGTGACAGTTTCAGCAAGACAGATGCAGGGTGCTTTCTTCACCTTTTTAGTCCTATAACTGAGTACTTTGATCCTGTCATAACAAACTAGACACTACTTGAGAGTCTCTGTTGTACTAGGGAGTGAAGCTATACCTGATGTCTCTGTTCCAGTGAAGCTGAAATCCAGAACCACTTAGATCATGGACTTGCCACAATGCCAAGAGCAAGCCAGCAAAACTCAGGAGATGTCATGCTTTTTAAAAATGCCTGTAAACGTCATGAAAAGGCTAGATGCATTCAGCATTTGTGGTCTCCCAGTAAAGAAGTGTTCAAGACCATTATTTTGGACTTACTCAGATTCAGCCTCAATCCTGCTCTAAATTTAAGCCTAAGCTTTTTATTGGATCTAGCTCCTAAGGCTTATTGAATTAATTTCTTTATCTCAATGAACATTTAGCTCCTAGATAGACTTGAACCTTTGAACATCTGGACCAGTATTACAGCCTTCAGCATTCCACCTTAATGCCTCTAGCCCATCACTATAAATCATTTCTAGATTGCGGTGAAATTTTGTGAAAACATCTAGCCGTCAGCACACACATCAACAGTAAATCACCCCCCTATTTGCTCACACCATTGAATGTACCACTTCCACAGCGCTCCAAAGTTTTGACCACCTGGGGAACAGGAATGCCAGGATGACTCCCGTAGCAGTCTCCTAGCATCTTGAAACACGTAAATAAACTTTAAAACTACTTTAAAAGATTTATTTCAGAGCTAAGCTAATAACTAAATGGCTTCACTGTTATGTAGCTCCAGCCATACATCACAACAAAGTCTTTCACTGCTGACATAGTATTTCACAGTGGCAGAGAGGAGAGGGAAATAACTGTAGCTTAAACCAACTCTTTTTTCCTTCTTATATTCTAGGGATACAATAACATTATCAGCCTTGTAGTTTCTTTTCATGTACTTCCTTTAACAGCATTTGTGACTATCACCTGGCAAATGGCTGAAGCATGATATGACCTGTTCATCTTTTTCTCTCCGTGCAAAATTTGGGCATGACTCTACATGGGAGACCAGTGATGCCAGAGCAGCGGAGCAGCCAGCGTGCCTGTCCCATGGGATTCCTGCTTCACAGAATCTTTCTGGGCTCTTCTTAGTGTGGAAATCAGGCTTTTCTGCTTCAGCCGAACCACACAAAATAGCCTTACTGAAGGCCAGGGCTGTGTCCTGTGTTTTCTCTTGGAGTCTGATTAGCTCTAGGATACAAGTCATAGAAAAAAGCAATAAACCTAATTCAGACATGCTCAACACAGTCATAGTACTCCTTTGTAAAATTTATTTAATGTTTTGTATTATAGATATGCTCAAGCAACACTGATGAAAAAATGTAATTCAAAGGCTTTGTTGAATAACAGTTCAATGAAATTCTCAGTCATGTTACACAGTCCTCATTTACAAAAAGCAAAAACATTTGTGCACGAGTGAATAGTAAAGGCCTGTGGCTGTGACCTTCAGCCTCTTCAGGGTGGAAAAGCACATCTAATCTGCTATGTAGTTGAATTCCAAAAATTTCATAATGTTACTGAAGTCAAAGCCTTATATTTTTCAAATGAGTACCACTGGAGCTCAAAGTCAAAAAAAAGAAATAAAATTTTGGAAAAAAAATACGAACCCTTCAACAGATGTCATATATCTTAGAGGAGTGGGTAATTACACAAGCAGATTTTCAACTGCAATCTCAGTACCAAAATACTAAGTGAGTTTTTATACCATTCCTTGCGTGGTGATGTACTACACAAAACCTTAGAAAAAACTCCCAGAAAAAAGATGCTTTACTGCAAAAGAAATTAAAGCAACTAAATGGTGTTTTGAACTACTAAAGAGATATGAAGCATTGCTTCTTCATATTCCGCTAAGAAGAAACAGCTGTACTTCATTTTAACTTGACATGCTTCAGAACTCATATTCATATAGGTATTTAATGATCCAAATGTAATGGTCCTAGATAGTATAATTACTTATATGAAGGCTCAACTTTATATGCGATCTTTTAAAAAAGATGCTTCTGTGGAAAACTTGCTTTGGTTCTCATGATGAATAAACTGTTTAAAAGTGAAAATGCTTTGGAGGGGTTGGAGACTACTGATCATGGATGCTGAGCACTGTTGACAATCAATTATTATTATATTATTCCTTCTTGAATTATGTTATTCTTTCTTGATAGTCTCCTTGTTTCTTCTTCCTTCGCCATATAGCCAGTACAAGGAGAACAGGTAGAGTGCAAGACAAACCATCAAATCATAGTGGTAGAGTGTAGCAGCAAATAGAAGAAAGAAGAAGAAATAAAATATTTTGCAAGCAATATAGTTTAAACCTGGAGTCTCACTAGGTAACTTAAGTGCTTCACTCTTCTGGTTAGAAATATCTGCAGAATCAGAAATGTGCTGGCTTTCCTTCTGTGAGTCATCAAGCCAGTTTAGTTTATTTCCCTCAGATATTGAATGGTCAGATGGAGAGCCTGTTCCTCCAACTTCTTCAGTAGGTTTACTAATTAAAACTTCTGGCCTCAATGACTTCTCTTGTTTGAACTCTGCTTGATGGAAACTTTGACCTATACTTCTTCCTCTTTCTTCTTGAGAAATCACTAGTTCTGAAGTGGAAGTTACTTCTTTTTTTCCAGCTTCAGGAGAGAGGTTTTTATTAATACATGTCATTCCACTCTGTCGACTTAAATTGTGCCCTGATCCGGTAGCAATCTTGTCAATGACTCTGAATTCAAAGTGTCTATACAGAGGTTCCGTATCTCCTGCCACAGTGGACCCTTCAGAAGATGCCACTGAAGAGCTTTTATAATGGAAACTGGGTGCAGGATTTGTGCCAGAAGGTGGCATTTCTGTTTCAGCTTTAGCATGTAAATAGGAAAGTGAACGAACATGGCTTTCTTCCCTAAAGAGTGCTTCTGCCTGCTCACTGGATAGATGCTTCTGTGTGCTTGGGGGACATTTAAATACTTCTGAATATAAATCCTGCTGCAAATCTTCTTTCTTTCCTGTAGCAGAAGCCTTTACTGCTTCTCCTACAGGTAGAATATTGCCGATGTCTCGTTGTGGTTTGGCACGTTTTTCCCTGCTATTGCATACAGACATCGTTTCTCCTTGCAGTGTTTCATGTACGCGTGCATTATAAATACCTAAAACTGATTCCTTTTCAAATTCAGTGTCATATAATACACCCACTGTGTTGAGTTGACAAAGAGCATAATGTGAACCATCATTTCTCCCTTCATGTGTATCAAATGCTGTTTCCTTTTCCTCTGTGGGCCTGTCACTTAGTGCAGTCTCTTGAGGTAGCTTAGCAATTACCGCTTTTTCACTTGCAGACATTTTTTCTGAAGCACTTTCTGATGTTGTTTTAATTATATAAGCTGTACCTGCCTCTGCTTCCTCTGTAACACCCTGCTCAGAGACAGAAGACTTTTCACAACTCTCTGCCTCCTGGCAAGTAAACAACTCCTTTGTTGAAGCTGAAATCTGAGGCTCTGTGCTCCCCCTCTCTCCCCACCAAACCTCACTACCCAATTCTTGCCACCTCTGCTCTGTGGGGTTTGCTTCCCTTTCCTTGCCTATCAGTCTTCCTTTATTTGTGTTGTCTGACTTTCCTCTGTCTTTTAACCTCATGAATCCTCTGTGTTCCCCAACGTCTTCAGCTCTTCTTTCATCCCCCAGAGAGGATGCAGGGGGATCTGCTTGTGTGGGTCTGGGTGCCTGTTTGCTGTCCTGAGCTGACAGAGGCGTTGTGTTCAATGCTTTGGCAGTGTGTTTTCTATGTGACTTGAAAGACTTGGGTGCTTCCTCCTCGCCGATTAGTGCTAAATCTGCTACCTCAATGACTTTCTTCTCCTTCCCTTCATCAGTGTTATAGTTCTTCCCTGACATTTCACCAACTCCTTTTTTTTGCGTATATTGGCTTTTTGTGGAATCTGTTGAGATATCAGCACGTGCAAAAGTGTCAGAATATAAATCTCCTCTTAAATGTACCTGAACTTTGCTTTCAATCATCTTGATTTTTGCTTCATTTTTATCAGCACCTGATGGCAATGAATCCAGAGTTTGGTGAGATGCTTGCAGTGCCTGGTGCTCTGGAGCTGGATTAGCATTGCCATCCAGTGCCTCTGATATACATGCATTTAATTGCATGGGTTCCTCACGCTCTGGAGAAATCATTTCTGGTCTCATTTCACAGGCCTCTTTCGAGGTATCAGCAGCATCCTCACTGATGAATAACCTCTCCATCATCTTACTTCCTGAGGCACTATATGTTTCACCTTTCGAAATATCTGCATGACACACTCTTTTCTGGCCTGAGCCAGCAGCCATAATATCAATAGCCTCATTTTGCTTTGTCCCAGGAAAATATTTTGCTGATGAAAGGCTTTTGCTGGTACTGTTGCATTCCAAAGACCACTCACCACTGTTTACCGAGCCAGCAGCAACTTCCTTCCCTGATGGCTGACTGTTATAATCTCTTGAGGAATACTCAACTTTATCTTTTAATTCTCCTCCTATCTCTTGTGCCTTGCTTTCAGATGAGGAACTGATAGGCACAAGGTGCCTTAGTAAGTCACCACTTCTTTCTGTACAGGTTAGCTTTTTCTCCAATCTTTCAGTGTCACTTGGAAAATTAACTGGTTCAGATGTGTGTAAATTCCTCTCATCTCTGGAAGAGGTACCTCTAGCTCCTGTGAAGTGCTGATTTAGCTGAAACAATAGAATAGAAAAGAATGATCAAAAGGTGCTTTGCAAAAATATGCCAAATGAAGGAGCCAGGATTTTGTTATGGCAAGTTTTGTTTTCAGTAACAAAGCTTTTATGGAAACGTGGTCCAAACCATTTGCAAAATTTGCATTGTATGTATTTTTTAACATAGGTAATGAGCTTTATGGTGGTGCTGAAAGGAGTAGGAAAAAAAGTAGCATTCAGAAACCTCTCTCTTTATTCATGAGTTCGGTAATCTGCTAGTGCATTTTATACAAATTAAATCTGAAGAGAATATTCCTTAAAGGGAGGGTAATTCATTCTTTACACATTCGGTTCTAGGTTTAGAGAGAGGGAGGTGGTGGGGAGGAGGGGGGAGAATTGATGTTTAAATGAGGGCATTGATACAGTACATCAAAGCCTGGTAATGTACAGTATTGTCCAGTAAAACAAAGACACATTTCACACTGACAAATACTGTAAGGATTATCTTTGCTTCATTTCTCTCAGGGACCATTTTACAGGCTTCAAACCAGACTGGTTTTAGACAATCTGGTAAGACATGAGTTGGAAATGAGATTAGCAAAGTAAAAGGCCAGAAACTAATCACTATCCCTCCTAGCTCCCAAATATCATATTGTATTATTCAGCTATGCCTGCTTGTCACTGCACTCTCCTCTCACTTTAGCACAGTTACACTGATAACACTAGCTGATCAATTAGAGGCTAGCTTCTTGGGCACCCCTTTATGCATTTGCACTTGCTGTAGATACCCCCATTACAGTTTCTCTTATTAATATGTTTTCTGCAAAGCCTCTGCAAACTATTAATAGTAAAACGTCACTCAAAGAAAAGTGAGGGAGGTAATGTCTCTGCAAATTCTGTTTTAATGACCCTCTGCCAACCAGTGCTCAAGTGTATTTGAGTTCTTCGGTGATGCCAACTGTCAGGATTTAACAGTGAGATGCCTGCGTTTTTTTCCCCTCCTCATAACTGACATTTGCATGATCTCAATAATTATATGCAAATCTTACGATTTCCCCTTCTTCTCACATAAGGCTCATGTTACTTGTCAACTGCACAGCTGTCTTGTCAGCCAATGCCTGTGCGTTTCAAAGATTTGGTTGTATTTCCATCTATTATAAGCCTTCATTGTTTAATTCATTAAAGAGTGCATAGTGCAAATTAACATCTAAATTATAGCTCCCCCTTCATTTATTGTACAGACAATCCTGCAATTGATAAACAAACGGTTATATTTGATCCTGCTTTTTGTAATAGGGTGAATTGAGAACAACAAGAGATTTTAAAGGTTCTCCTTTTTATGTTTTGCAAATTAAAAAAAAATGTGACGCTGACTTTCAGGCAGTGAAAGGTCCCACAATAGGCTGCAATTTTCAACTTTTTTAACTAAAAGACACGAAAAAATATATTCAAATAAGGGGAATTTATCCTCTCTCTATCAATAAGAAAAAAAAAAGGAATGGTTCTCATCTCTCTCTCCTGTCTGATTCAGCATTCACATTTTCACAGGTGATAGCTATTATAATCTATGATTATGAATCTATGCGCCCAAATGATATGAGCTGAGAACAGACACTGAGAATAATAGATTGCTGTTCGTGTCTCATTTGTTGCCATTTTTTCTTTCATACTGAAAACTGCAAGCCAAACCACACACACACATGCACACACACAAATCCAAATAGATTGAATGTTCACTGAGTGTGAAATTTATTATAACAAATCTAATGTCAAATACTGATATAGAAAAATCTGCTAATATAAATATATATATTTATTTTGCTCATACAGCATGTTACATAGTTATCCTTTGAAAAACTCCAAGAGCAAACAGTCCCATAAATAAAAGAATTTTACCAAATATGAAGCATTTATTTAAGGATATTGCCATCCTAGAGACTCGGAAGAGAGATTTTTTAAAATGCTACTCTTCTAATTCATTCAAACTGTGATATAGAGCCTCTGGTAAAGAAGTAAAATGGAGAAGTCATGAATTTAATACTAGAAAAAGTTGATGCACTATACTGAAATCAAAGGACCTTCTATTGTTGAATCAGTTAAAGATTCAATGAAAGTACAGACCAAGGCTTTACATTTGTAAATTAGTACATCAGTAAGCTCTGTTAAAAGGGGACATTTCACCAGCTTTGAAGCGTAAATGCATTCATATCATTTAATACTGTAGATATAATTGTATAATACTTACCAGCAACTCTAATTCTTTTTCATCATCTTCATGATCACGCTGGTTGTATTCTGCATTTTTATCTTTTATATTTTCATTAGCTGGCTTGGTGTCTTTGTCTTCTGCTTGTGAATAAACAATCTCTGGGATGTTTGTGTCTGAAGAGTTAACAAAAATATACTTGAATAATTTCCATGAGATTGTTTGTTATACTATCTTTTTTAATTAACTTGTGCAGTAAGGAAGAACTAATTAAACCATGTGTTGTACCTGAAGTCCTTGAATTATTCCATGTGTCGTCGTCAGATGTTGTCAATATTTCTTCTTTGCTGTTAAACAAAAAGATACTTCCTTTGTTATTCTGCAAAAAAAATTGTTCTAATTCCTCTTAGACTCCTAGTTAATTACACAAAATTTTGAATGTGGTTTGAAATTCTGGAAATAATGTCTTTCTAAAATTTAGATATACTTGAGTGACTTGGTCAAAGAAAGAATTGGCCAAGAAAATGAAAATGTGCTGACCTTCAGATTACATTGCAAAGCTGATGTGTTTTCCCAGACCTTTTCTGAGAAAGCAGCACAAAGGTGATTAGATGGGTCAGTAGCAGGAGAGTGCAACCTTGGGGTCAGGCAAGGGTCTGGAAGGATATATGTGTTCAGGAGAGTGGGTTTCTCTCATGCTTATATTTTTCAAGTATTTGTATGAATACAGAGATTGCTGGGGAAAAAAGACGTCTTTGTTACCTGATATAAATCAAAAGATTCTCCCTGTGCGTATACAGTATAAATCCTGTAGCTAAACTATGCCTGGCTGACAAGAACGAATTCTGCTTCCCTCCAGCTGGTACAATTTTTGCTGTTGTTTTGCTGGCTGTGAAAACAAAGGCCAGGTCCAACACAACAAACACCTGCAGAGAGATGCTAAGTGCCTGCAGCCCTCCTCAGTATCAAAGTGACAGCAGTTTGAATTGCGTGCTTATGGGGATGTAACCTTTAGTGGAAAGGGGGGGAAAAAAGTGAAAATAATGTAACTTATGTAAAAATGTAAATTATATCACTCTTAATGTCTTCTCCACGAGGAACAATTTTTTTTCCTGTAGGTCCTAATTTATGCCTTTTTCAACCAGCCGTCCACCTGGTACTGAAAATTACTTTCTAATTTTCAAATACTAATCTTTTCCCCTTCTATTTTCTCCTAGGGTCTTTCATTTGAATTGATATAACATTAACTCTGTCATCTAAATGCCTAATTCAGAAGGAGGATGCTAAATTTATACTCTGTTAAAAGAACCTAGACACTGACTGTCACTAACTTTTTAAAATCCAGCCTTTATAGGGATTAGCCAGACTGAAGCAGATAGAAGATCCCAGCATTCTGCATCTCATCTCTGACGCTGGCCACCATTAGATACTTCAGAGGAAGAATCTTGTAGGCAAATACTTGGACTAAAATGCATTGCCCTATTAAATTTCCTCTTGGCCTTTTGTTGTTAGAAACTGTCCTTGAAGCACAAGATTTAGTGCTCTCTCAACAGTTCTTTTTCACCATTAATTGCAATAATGCCAACTATTCGTTCTATCTATATGAATGTCATGTCACTCTTGAATTCTTGTACGTGCATCGTCTCTGCGGGTTTCTCACTCTCCTGCTCACACCAAGTTGTACTTTCCCCTGCCAGCAGTTGCTATAATCTGCATTTCATACTGAAAAGGCAGACAGAGTCAAGATCTTATTTTCAGTAGATGTGTGGGGATTTTAAGGTTAATCACTACTGCTTATTATTTAGACATCATTATTCTTTTTTTTTTATTGTTCATATGTCTCAGCACTACATCTAGTTCTGCTTTCTTCTGCCCTTTTCAATCTTTTTCACCCACCAGCTTCCATAAGCCTAGACTCTGTGTAGGTTGGGGTTTAACCATGAGACAGATGCATGAAAGCATTTAGGTGTTAATAGGGTGACTGCAAAAGACCCAGATTAGGAGCTAGACATGTATAACACATGAGCTGAATCAGTCACCCCAAAATAATGATCCCAAAACTACATGGGCACAGCAGGGAACCTTCTACTGGTATCCAAGGGGCAAAGCAGAGTGTCTCAAAGCTTTTCTTTGAATGTAGCTGGCCACCTGCAGTGTTCAGCCATGTGGATGCAACTTTTGGGAAGCAGAGATGGCATCCTTTGCTGCCAGAAGGGGCCCTTATCAACATCTTGAACGAATAGAGTTTGACACGTTATTTTTCTTTCAAGAAGCATTCCCAGAAAAAGGGGAGATGTTGATGGCCTCATCTAATGTAATAGCCTGCTAGAAACCCAGAGCTCATATCCAAGATGTAGTGGCACTTTCAGCTTCCATCACACCCTGATGTGATTATAAACCCCACTGCATACACATCCAAAATATATCCCAATTACCAGGTTGCAGACTATCTGGGGAAAAACTGGAGGGCATATTTGCCTGCTACTCTTAAATTTGGATGTACAAGCAGGGGCCTTACTTTTCAGCTTCCTTGTCATTCCTCGGAGAAAAGAGAAACTAGATTCCCCTGTGTTCCTTATCCAGTGGTAATTCTTTGTTTTGATTAATAGCTCTTCAGTGTAAAAGATCAATGCAGTCTTTGAATAAAGATCCTAAAGAGGAGTAACTATTTTACTCAACATTTGAGTGAACAGGTATAAAGTTGCTTGAAGCTGGATGCTTACAGACGTGTGCCAGGACGGGGTTTACCTTACCTAGACTTAGTTTTCTTAACACTTCTTAACTCAGGTAGTTGTGTACATCAACTCCATCATCACTGGTAAGAGATTAACGTCTCTGAAGGGAGATTTGTTCTCTCTGTCATGGATATCATGAGTGAGATGGAGTGACATAGCCTCCAAATGATCTTCTCCGCCTCTGAAAGAGACCGACCACAAAGGGAACCTACAGTGGCTGCCATAAGCCAGAACCATAAGTTTCAGATAGTGGAAAGTAGCTGAGTGAATCTCAATTTGGAATTCTAAAATCAAACTGGAATGTAGCTACTGAGTTTTAGTGGCTGGGACTGTAACACACAGTGTATGACCTGAGCCCCTCAGTTTTGCTTTTGCTGTGATTAGAGCTGAATTTGTCCTTGACTCTTGTTCTAGTAGCGTCTAGAGCCTCTGTCTGCAAGTTTCTTGTCAAAACTGTAACATGGGTAATAAACAGCAATGACAATACAGCTTCACATTCTGGATCCATGCTGCAGGGCTTATAACATAACCTCTTGCATGTTGCACTGAATTTTCTAAAGATGTCTGGTTTACAGCCCATTATTTGTGCACACCTGTCCTGCAAACACCTGAGTATAGGGAAGGTCAGTATGACAGCTATTTCCTTTATTTTACTTCTACATCAGAAATATCTGTGCTCATATAATCATTCCAGTGGGAAATCTAAAATTAACCTAAGTTGTGGGATTGACATTGTAGTGTTTGAGGAATACAGGAAGCATAAAACAATAGTCATTTAACAGCACTACTTCAGTCTAAGAAACGATATGAAGATGCTGAGACTCCAGTTGCGTACAACCACAGAACAATCTCATAAACATATGTAGACTCTAAAGACTGAAATACTTCCCAAAACCCAATAAAAATTAATTCCTTCATCTAACAGTGGCAATTAGAAGGTGTTTGTCAAGTTAGTAAGTATTTTGACTGATTGTTTTTTCTCCATATTTCTCTGAATATTTCCTAGTTCACTATCAAAATTCCATGAAGAGATTTTTTAATTATAATATTACTTAATCTTTTGTTTCATAAGTTAATTTTCTTACTGTGTTGTGGAATGTGGTCTAAATATGCCTACATTGTGTAGTGAGAGATAAAATTGGTTTTCTGTTTAAAAGCAAATCTTTTTATTTTTATCTAAGTGATCCAAGCATTCTGACAACAATGTGAGCTCTATCAGCTGATGCAGTCCCCCTCCTGCATAAGTAGCTGTATATCTGCAGAAGCTTGGTTGCTTTTTATCCTTCAGCTGAATGGGACACATCTTCATAAAGTACATCAGGAACTTAAGAATTTCTAAAGGCTTCAAAAAATACTTATGCTCATATGATTCATTCTTGATGGAATTATCATTCACTTGGACTGAGTGATAAAAAGAAAGCAGGAATGAAAACAATAATCACTACATTTTTGCCTTTAGAAAGAGCAAATCGGAAGATCAGCAACAAGTTAGTAGGACTGAGAGGATTTAAATTTTCATGAACATTATGCAAAGGAGTTCAGAAATCCTAAATTTATGTGGAACTGGATTCCCAAACTGAGAAAAAATGTTAAACTTGAACCCTAAAGATGTGAGGAGTAGACAGCTTGCAAGTGACAAAAAAAGTTATTTAGCCAATAAACCATATTTCTTCGACTTCAGAAAGGGCTGGTACTTACAATGTACCACTGAAGTTTGATCATGAATTTAGACAACCTATGGAAAATCCCACAATCAAAACACTTCCTCTAAACTTTTCTACCACAGTGCTAGTGGTAGGGCACAATCTTATAGGAACAGACACTTTTCAGGGCATAACTGACAGGAACAGAGATATTAAAAATGACATTATTACATCCAGTCTGGAAGCAGAATTCAGTGCTTAAATATGCTCCAATTAAGAGGAGCAGATAATCTCTAACCCAAAATACTGAGACATTCAATGGAGGAAATTATGCATTGGGTTAAAGTCTTTGCTATTCAAATCTATCAAATTGGTCCTTATACTACAGCAACAGTATCAGAAGAATATGAAAAGTAGTAGCTAAATCCAGGAAAAAGAAGAGAAGTAGTGTCAGGGCAACTACAGGCCCAAGTGTCTTCAAAAAGTTTTTGTAATAGATTTAGAACAAAACTTAAACGAGAGGATAAATACAGATAATGGAAAACAGCATAAAAGTGCCAGACCCACCTGCTAATGTCTGTCTTTGATAAGGTTACTGCATTTCCCTTGTCTAAATATCAGTTATTGAATCTCTCTGGACTTCATGAAAGCATTTATTGTGCAGCCACATGGGAAATATATTAATTAAACTGGAGAAGAGGGAAATAAGTACAAGAGTTAGGCAGCGGGAGAGGGGCTTGGTGCCAGTGGTGCCCCATGAGCTGGGCTGTGTAGAGCTGGCAGATATCACTGGGGAATTGGAGAGGACCAGTTGTGTAATCAGACTTACTCAGTCATGTTATTACAGACCAAGGCACAAAGTTAAATTAAATCCACGGCAGACAGGAAGTTGGGACACATCACCAACACCAAGGAGGATTGAAAGAAATGGGTGGCCTGGAGGATCAGAATAATAGATAAGGGATGACATTCAAAATTACATACTGCTATGTTATACATTTAAGGGCTAGAAAGAGTTCCTGCCACAAAATGAGGGCTCAGAAATTGGAGGAAATAGACAAACAAGAAAAATATGAGTTTGTTTTTGGCAGAAAACATTTCCAAGCCACCAGTATGAAATTCAACAAGGCAGACAGAGTTCTACAGTAATGTGTTGGTGGAGGTATTCCCAGTAATGAAAGACTTCCAAGAAATATTCATGTCATGGCACCAGGCATCAGTAAGAACTCCTCTGGAACACTTGTATACCTTCTTCAAGTAATATTAATTCAAACTGGAACAGATGCAGAAGATAACTACAACTGGCAGGATGAAATAGCTATATTAACTAAGGAGACAAACTGAGTATTTCTATTTTCAGCCTAGCAAAATAAAGTATGGGTGGAGAAGCATATGCCCTCTATTAATATAGCAAAGGGGTAAATACTGAGAAGGTAGAAAAGATATTAAGCAGCAAGACTCTGTTAATGCATTAATAGAGTTAAAAAAAAACATTTGTTGTGGAAACTTAAGATCTGTAAGCATTCGAAAAGTATATCCTGTAATTTTTCAGTGTAAGTACCAGACACAAGAAGCTGAGAAGGTCTCGGTGTGGAAACATGGATATGTTTTTGTGAACAGGATTAGGTAACACATTTCCCAAGGGGTAAGACTTCATGATCCCATAGTCCCAGTCCAGCCCTATTTTAAATGCTCCTATGCAA
Source organism: Clamator glandarius (assembly GCA_033459285.1). Classification (NCBI taxonomy): domain Eukaryota; kingdom Metazoa; phylum Chordata; class Aves; order Cuculiformes; family Cuculidae; genus Clamator; species Clamator glandarius. The sequence continues at coordinate 3,655,064 of JAUNZM010000313.1, forward strand.
GTTTATGCCCTGAGAGTTATGCTTTCAGGAGCACACATTTCACTGTGGAACAGGAGGTGCTTTGCTATGGTCTGAAATAGGTTTGGGACTATAGCCAGGAGCTACTAATATCTTCATAATCAGTGAGGTTGTTATAGCCTGTTGTGGGTTTAATTCACACATCAATATTTGGCAAAAGCTGTGTCTGTATGTTTGTATAGCCTGCGGCAACATTTGCATTGTTTTGTGTTATATCCATTTAAGCTAGAATTTAATACCTAAATCACAAGCTATTTATTTTACGGAATGTGAAATAAAGGCTAAAATTGCTGGAGTACAGAGAATGGAGAGATGAAAGTATACCCGTACAACTCTTGAAATTAATGCAACCTGAACAATTTTATACTACCTCATGCTTAAAAGAAAATGTGGGAATATATTTTTTAGTCTGAAATATAGAGAAGCATGGGGACAGTAAAGTTTAAAGAATATTCTTCTCAAATATTTTATTAAAACATGTAGAAGAGAAAAGATTTTTCAAAACAATTTTGTTTAAAAATCCAGATAAGGTCTTATAAAATCTTCCATTCTTCTGGTTTTTACTTCAAGGTAGATTCAAAATCAAAATTACAATCTTCTACTCTGACATTGAAGTGAAGCTAAAATGTCCTCTTTAAAGAAGCTAGGAAGATTGAAGTTGCTAACCAAATAGTAATTCTATTTTAATTTCAGGTTATATTTCTAAATTCAAGAGGATTTTCAATATGTGTGCTTTTAGGTCTAGTACTGAAAGTGGCCAGCCTTGCCAAAGAACAATGCCACTGAAATGTAAACAACATACAAGATCTTTGAAAAGAAGTAGTTAAGTACACTGGCAACATTCTACTGAGAAGCAGAAGAGCAAAAAGCAAATTAGTGCAGATAAGTGCTTGGGTCTGAGATGTCACTGGAGCCAAACAAGCATCCTGCACAGAATTGTAACCCCACAGAGCTGAGGACACTAGGGTCACATGAGGAGGGAAGGGCTGGCACTTTAGTTTGGTTATTTTCATATCATTAGCAGCAGATCTCATGTCAAAAGGAAGTAGAGAATGAAATAGCTGAATTTATTTTTTAAAAAAAGCAACAACAAAAAATATTTTTTAAAATTCTATATGCACATTGGAAGCAGAAAGCCTGTAAAACTTTTGGAGGAATTGAATTAAAAGAAAATTGGTGAGAAAATATATTATGGATTTTCCATGTCTAATTGTGAACTTCAGTAATCAAACAAGAAAATTAAATTTGTAAGGAAAAGGGAATTTTGGAAAGACCACGTATCTGTAAATGTCTAAACTGAGCTTTGAAGTTGTGTTAAATTGGTTTTAAGACTCAGTAAGTAAGAATTCAGTCATCCCTCACTTTTTTTTTTTTATTAACTTAACCCTTCGTAACAGTTAGCTTCCTGAAAAACTACATTTAAAATATTGCTCAATGTATACTGCTCTTAAAATACCAGGGGACAGGGGAGAAAATGCTAGAAGGGAAAAAAAACCCCAAGCTTGGTACTATGCAAAAAACATTAAAAAATATAGAAATATATGCTTGATTCTGGTCTCATTATCATGGTGAGACTGTCACTGAAGATACACCCTCTGAGACCTACATCCAAATTGTGTCCTGTCCTCTGACAACTCAAGAAAGGGATTCAAGAGCAGCCAAGGATGTAGGTGTGGATCTCCAAAATGCAGACTTTGACTTCTCTTTGATGAAGTCTCCATAGTTATTTCTACTGTATCTCTATCAGTGACTATATTAACTAAATATTTTATGAATAAAGATAAACTGATTCCTTGCCTCCATAAGGCTCAATCCAAAATTTACTATAGGAACAATTCTCCTACTAATTTAAATTAATGCCTGAGCTATCACTCACTGAAGTTACAGTTTTATAATACAATTCCATGATTCTTTATCACATGTGGTTCCAGTACCTTACAAATATTAGTCTCAAGCCCTAATGCTGCCAGAGAATTCAGAGTCTGGCTTGAGAATGGGAGGAACAACCTTGGCTTGAAGCCACCTTTGTGCTTCCTGGGGCCTCTCCTACTGTGCCTCAGCACCAGCCGGGGTCTGTAAGGTGGCACAGAGACGGCAGGCAGGCTGAGGATTACCAGCCTGTGCATGAGCATGAGAGGGTGTACACCTTGTGTCTCCTCTGAAGGATCTCTAACACGGGAGACAATGCCTACTGGTGGTTTGTCAAAGAGCCTCCTGACAGACCAGCATCTGACCTCTTATTTATTGAAAGGTGAGAGGCTACAAAATGCCTGCAGCAGAGCTGCATGTGTTAGAACATCTTTATTTGCTGCCACTTAAGTCTTGTGGAGAAAAGCCATTGAGTAAGTCCATAGTTTCCCAGGAGCAGAGAGGTACCGTGCACAGAGGCGTCCATGCCCAGTACTGCCTGACAGCCAGGCTGGTGGGCAGCAGGACATGGTGTTGTTTGCAGGTCTACCTGCAAGTTGTACCTACCCCGGATTTGAGCTCCCTGTGACTAAAGAAGAGAAAGAGCCTTAAAAATGCTAAAGAGCACAACCATTGTTATTGCAGGAATGGGTGTTTATTTATGATTTGTTTACCTGCACATTTTGTCTAAACGGAGGCAGAATATTATTTATATGAACGGTATGCTCTCATTTGGAATTGACACTAATGAATGCAAGGCCCTTTCCCCCTCTTGTTTGCACCATCAAATTAATTAGCTCTATTGTGACATTAGTATTTTTCTCAAGCAGTTCAAGGCTTGAGCATTTTCCTTTCTTTTTCTAAAGGGCATCTTTGGTGCCCTTTATCTACCATAAGAATCATGCATCACTTGTATTTTTCACAACTAATGCTGTTTATTATAAAAACTGATTGTGATGTGAAGATTGTTATACTGTGTGGCAAATTGCCCAAACAATTACTGTAAATGCATGAGCCATAAACTGTACTGCCAAGGACACTGGTAGGTTAGTTCCTATAAAAGAAACAATTAGAGTCTGAGGTGAAAATAATAGAGATGAGATGACAGTTATTGAAAAGGCAGAACATCCAGTTTAATGTTGTAAATATGGGTTTGTGGATTACACTGATGGTTTTAAAGTGTTCATGGCTTATTGAATGGAATAGAATATTACATACTTTAGAATGGGGCCATAATTATTATTCCTTTTTAATTGTGATGTCTGATGCATTTGTGAGTGGTTGTTGAGAACATCCTCACATTATACTCATTCTAGTTCTAAATTATCCTGCTCCAAGGGTTTGGTTTTTTTTTTTTTTATTTTACTTTTTTAGCATTTTGTTGTTCAGGGTCTGTTCTGAACAAAGTATTTTCTCTTGAGGAACTCAGAGTGCTTAGAGGGTTACAGCAATAATTATTTCAGTTTCAGCCTACACACTTCACTGCTTTAAATCATCATTAGAAGTTTCATCCCTCAGCAACTCCTGCTGAGGCAGTCTTAAACTCCTGGAAATCATTAGATAAGAATAGCTTATCTTTACAACAATTTGTATATAAAGGTATTGGTAAGAAATTGCTAGAAATTAAAGGAATATATTTTTTTCTTAGGAATCATCTAAATACAGGGGTTTTTTATGGTTGCTAAAGATTTTCAGTCACTCAAACTGTATTTGCAGCATATGAAAATTGGAGAGCATAAAAAAGATGCGCACTGTACGAGAAGATGTGTTGCAATAGACTACATAGACACAGAGAAAATACAAGAAAAGTGACATTACTGCATGAGAAAATGAAACTGTCCTCTGCACTTTTAAGAGAGGACATAGGAATAAAATCCAGTGACATAAATTTCAAATGTTAGACTGTAGGGTGAGCACTAAACAACTGGACACAGGATTACAACTGGTCATGTAATATCAGAACTGGGGAAAGTCCAGGATTTGCAAGGAGAGGACAAAGTGAGCAGCAGCAAAGTAAAAGAACAATAGGCAGTCAGTGGCAGTACTGCAGGAGCTCCAAAGTACCAAATCCATTGAGGCGAGGGGAAGCAGTAAAGTGGCCCTGTGAGAAAGTTGCAAGGAAGTTAAGTACTCAGCTTTACTACATTTCAGGCAAATGCTCCACGTCATTTTCAAGCTTTTACATGCTGTAAAGAGAAGCTGGTCTTTGTGCTAAGTAGGGGCATCACAGCTGTGTTGGAAACCTCTGGTGCCAGACCAGAGTTGAGGGAGATGTTGGGCAGCAGAGCACAGAGCGTGGCTGGGCTGTGGACCGGGGCAGCTGGCTGTGTCCTCAGGCTGAAACAACTGGCTCCTGTAAAATCCCAGGTCCTGGGAGACAGACCTTAGGGAGGGCAGAAAGCAACAGCTGCACAAATTATAGACAGAGCAAGACGGGAGAAAGTGGTCTGAACGCAGAATGGAGAGCTGCTGTCCATGCTGACAACAAAGCAACTGAAGCTCAGTGAGCACCGTTCTTCAGTTCTGGTCTCCTAACACAGACACACACACTAAAATTTCTACTTGCCAGGTGACTGTACCTGAAAACATGGCTAATTCCTGCCTAAGAACATTTCAGCTTTAAATGGTCCCACCTTGTGGAGATGTCATGTTATATGTCTCTGAGCCATCATGACGCTATTCATGTCGTATGTGGCAGTATTATTGTCTTCTGTTTATATGTTAAATTTCTTCAGAAAGTATTTAAAAAATAAAACCACAACAGAAAAATTATTTAATTTAAACAATTTGGAAAACAATAAAATAAATTACATTGTTAGATTCCAAAGTGATTGAGATCACACAGGGTGAGATTCAGAAATTATAGTAAAAACTGCAAAGAAAATCAGCAGCCATAAATGAATAGCTGTGTGAACATCAAGTGGAATAATATTGAATAACATTTTAAAATATTATGCCATTACAAGTGATTCTATTAGAATGAAGCTGTACATAAAATCAGAGCTCTTATTACAAATCTAGACGAGCTTGATTTTCTCATATGACCTTCAACTATCAGTGGTGTTAAAAAAGGCTCAATCTAGTTCTTAGTAAATAGGTGTCACCAAAATAACAGGACTGACACTAATTAGCTCCCTTGTTGATAGTCAGGACACAGAAGATAGAGGCAGGGAGACAGAGTGACCCACTCATCATTAGAGCTGTAGGTGAGGATATTTGCATGATGGTTTGGCAGTGGAGGCTTGATCTGCAGCTACCATCTTGAAAGTACACTGTAAATAGAAGACTGCAGTATCAGGAAAGTCAGTCTCACAACCTTCACGAGCATTTTGGACAAAAATAGAGGCACTAAGAAACTCTTCTTCAGTGTCTGAAAGCTGCAGAAAAAAATATATTTTCCCCCTTAAGGAAATACTCCTTAGTTTTTGTTATCTCAAGAAAAGAGACTGACACTAGAACAGGAGGAAGTTGAGCCTGCAAAAGGACAATAAAGGACTGTCCATAACTTCTAAAGAAGGAGAAATCAGAAAAGGAGTTTGCAAAGTGAAATGGAAAAAGATACTCAGAATAAGCAGTAGATAGTATGATGATTAATAGTATCAAGAGGTAAAATTGATCAAGAGAGAAGCTTTAAGGGAATTTGAGTGTTTTTTCTGAAAAGATAATTCCCCGTAGGGTTCAGGCAATGTTTGTAATAAACCTATTTTTATTAAGATTATTGGATTGCTGCTATCCAGGGGATTATATTTTCCAATTACTACTATTTTCATTTTTCAGTCTTAGTTTATGATTGAAGCAGGGACATAGGTGGCACAGAACAAAATGCATTGGCCTGGTTTGGGATGAGAATAATCATAGCCTCGAAGCAAACAGGGTCCCAAGAAATTAGTCTTTATTTTCTAGCTCATTAAAAAAAGACCTTGAGTTTTAATGGCAAAACAATTGTACTATCTTTTAAAAAATATATAGATGTATATCTGTCTATTTGAAGATTTTAGTGTCATAGAGTGAACTATGAGCCCAACACAAGTTTTGTGCCAGACCCTAATCCTTATTACAGCCCTATCTATCCTGAAATCTCATGACCATAGGTACAAAGACTGCAGAAAAAACCATGCATAGTAAGTCAGTTACATCTCAAAATAAGCTACAGAAACTATGAACAGGAAGACTGCAACTTTTATCAAACCTTTTTATAACTCTGTTGTGATTGTTGTACCTTTTTATGATAGGCACATAAAATTGTTGAAAAGAAACAAATTCAGAAGTCTTTTTACCTAGCTGCTTTGCACACACATTGGTCAAAAAATCACCTAAATCCCTCAATAGAATTTGAGAAATGAAGGGTTTAGTTAGGAAAGGCTTCCCCAGACAAGGTCAGAAGATCCATTGACAGCTCCATTGTGAATTAGTAATGCTGCACCTTACTATTATGGTGCTTATCTTCAGGGCCAGGCTGCTGAAAAAGAGGAAAAGATAAGTTAGGAGTCCAGATTCCCAAGAGCTAAGATTGGCCTGAGGTCAGAAAAGACACTGCTTAGGCTGCTATTTTGTCTGGAAGGGCCATGGTTAAATACCAAAATGGTGTTGTAGAATGCAATTGAGGGCAAAGGCCGTTTGTTCTCTTGCTTATATCTCCCACTGTTTTAAAAGATGGAAGGAGAGAAATGCAAGTACCATCAACAGGTTCTGCACTTCTACCAAATTGTGTCTCTTTTGGATACACTTGAGAGGAAAAAGACCTTAAATTATGTGGCACCCAGTCTTTCCCTGGATCTCTTGTGGATAAAAATAAAAAAGGAGCAGTCCCCTATTGGCATGTCAGAAGAGAGCAGTTTCCTAGAAGCTGACTGCAGTTTGCTGAGGAACATATGTGAGAAGATGACAGATGTCTTAGAGAGATTGTAGGGCGATAGATGGCGGTGGGACTAAGACACAGACACTGTCCCTAGGGAGAACAAATTGGATGACTGCAAAAAGCCTTAACCAGTCATTCTTGAGAGAGGGTAACTAAGATCTAAATCTTGGAAAGCAACTGTAAGTTCAACAAGTATCTAAAGAAAATAAAATTCTCAGTTGTTATCATGACCAAAAGACATTTTTATAACCTTTTTTATTTGCATGATGTCTTATTACCACACAGCAAGAAGACAGCTCTGTGATAGGTATCAATATTTCTGTCAGGAAGACCTGGGAGACACTGGTGCAGATTTACTAAGATAGTTGGGAGATAGAAAGACTGACAAAATCCCTCTCTGCCACAACATGAAGTGATCCATGCTTGAACATTTTATACTTATCATCCAACAGCCATAAATATTGTGGTTCACATTCAATTGTGTAGCTCAGTGCTCTTCAGTGCTCTTTAAGACTGCTATTAGTAACCAGCAGTAATAAATCTTTGGGTTTAATGTCAGAGTATCAGCTGGTTCCACGGATCAGGAGGAGGATGGAGAGACAGTCAGAAAGCCAAGCCCCTCATTATGCTTTGGCATATCAACTAATATTTTCCTGTGTGTCACTGAAGATCTAGAGATCAAATAGCCTCTTCTAACATGCTCCCACAGTGTCTAAAAGGTCTTCCGTCTTCCTTTGCCATAAGGCAGGGACTGCATTTGACTTGCAAACTGTTTGTTTGGACCATTTTTTCTCCCTTTTGTAACTAAGCAGAAAATCCACATTTTATCTTAAAAATTCAAATATAATGGGCAATTGGTTTTCTGAACTTAGGCTGTAGCTGAATCAGTTGCTTCAATTTCAGAGCCAGGGTGCTGTGGCTGGATCATGGCTTAAAGTTCATAATCAGAATAAACAGCTCAGATTACACTGGTAGTGAATGCATTGATTAAATATGACTCCAGTGTTTTCAGGTAATGTTTCTCTGACTTTAAACATCTTTTCAGGACTAACATTTAGCCAAGTCAAGGTCAATGTAATGGAACATTTTTTTTCAGCTGAACATTTACAAACTGTGGTACCTGAACAGTGGACAGGAGACAGAGTTTTGAAATGGTCATTACCAGCCTAGTTCAACTTGCAAAACAGATTATCTCACTGAACAAAAGAGCTAATGAATAATGGAATACAGGAGTTTCTTTAGCAACATCTTTCTATTTGTCTGAAGGTCCTTAATCAGTGGTCTAAAAGAGCATAGAAATAAGCTCTGGTCCTGTATATATTAACATTCAAGGATAGTTTTACACATGCAGAGTTCTACAAAGTTCAGCGAGACTCCTGATGTTCACTAATTTATTTATTGCGCCAATTGTAGGATCAAGTCAGCTACTGCATTAAAGAGCTTTAAGAGTCAGTTGTGTTACAGTATTGACATACTTCACTTGATGAAATTGTAGCAACTGCAAAAAACTTACAAGTGTAAAGCTAAGCAATACATACTTAATCACAAGTATTTACGTGTCATATAGTTGAGAAATTATACTCAGATTACAAAATACCAGTTTTGTCTGGGTTTATGCAAACAAGAGAAAAAGCTTTATAGCAACCAATATTTCCCATTCATTAGAGCACAAATTTCTGTTCTGTAATGTTGGTGAGAGCAGTTTCTAAGGTAGATCATGGAAGTGATAGAGAGGCCACTGATATTAAAAAGATTCAGAGTAAATACTAGCCTAATACTGACAGCAAATCAACACCTTATTTTCATATGTTGCTACTTGAAATTTTAGAAGATCATTTTAATGTTTTCATTGCAATAAATAGATGACACATAGATAGCACAGTTCACAATCACCAAAGGAAAACTGAGGTAGTTTTTCAGTCTGCAAGTACTCTCCAATTAGGAGAACAAGAATGCTTATCAGGCATCTAGTTGTTCTGTGTGTGCTCTTCTTATCCATAACTTCCACCGGTTTCTTTGGCATTTCTGTGATAGGATTCAAAGCTTTATGCCATTAATTTAGATATTATCTTTAGGATCTTTAGTATATTTCATAAGGCCAGTTTGGATGGAAACTTGAGCATCCTGGTCTAGTGGGAAGCATCCCTGCCCATGGCAAGGACATTGGAACTAGGTGACTTTAAGGTCCCTTCCAACCCAAAACCATTCTATGAAAAAAAATAGGAAATAGTTTATCTTAACTTATTTTAAATTATTTTGGAGAGTAAGGCTGCAGCAATTTCCTTAAAAGATAACTCAAATCACTATTGAGAAGCATGTCCTAATACTTAGACTCAGTTCCACAGCTCGCTTTTTACCCTTCTTGTCTTAATAATATATTTTAGACCACCTTAAATAATCATCCTGCATTCCTGATAATTATGATCTTCAAGTACTTGGAGAAGTCTTATTTTGGTGTTGTTGTTACGTGCTTATACAACTGGCAGAGGCTGGCAATGACCAGGAGGCAAGAGAAGGGCTGGGAATACTAGGTCAGATTGAATAGTAGAAGAGTCCATCTTTTAGCTGTCTCCCTGTGAATGGATAGATTCTCTAGCAGCTGCTCTCTTGGTAAAAGCAGCGACTGCAGTCACTGCCTAGAAATAGTAACAAACTTAAGTCAAATCCCATAGCTGTATGCTGATCAAGGTGTAACTTGTGACTTGAGATGCCAGAAACAACCTTGAGATTAAATAGCAGTACACAAAGAAGACATGTATTTTAACACCTTTTCTGCTCTCCTTTTCCCTTTCTGATTATGATGTGCAATAATAAAATAAAACAAGGATTAAATGGGAATGCAATTTAAATGCTATATTTTAAATAAACCAGCTGGGAACAATACAACTGTTCCTCATAACAAAGCACATGTGAAGCTATTTCCAAACACCTTCCTCAGAAGTCTTTGAGTTTTTAATCACATCGTGGGTTTGTTAGAAAGGCCAGGATGACCTGATGTAGAACCCCATTTGTCAAGGCAGTCTAAGCACTGTTCTATCATCTGCCTGCAGAAGACTGGCTGACCACAGTGCAGTCCTGCCAGGCTGGATCTTCAGCAACTTACTTCCCGTGCCTTCCATGAGAAAGGGGATGAGACAGCAGGTGAAGACGGGAAAGTATTCATGCACAGAAGAAATTTTCTCACCGGTGAACAGTTTTCCCAAAGAAGTCGTGTATGTCCCATCCCTTGAAGTGTTCAAGGCCAGGTTGGATGAGGCTTTGAGCAACCTAGTCTAGCAAAGAGTGCCCCTACCCATTGGAACTAGATGATTTTTAAGGTCCTTTCCAACGCAAACCATACTATGATTCTATGAAGCTGACACTGGTGGCCCACAGACACAGGGTTTTTAATCTCTTCCTTCTCATAGCAGATTTTACATAGAGTAGTTCTTGATGAGGCATTACTCTATTTTGTGTTTTGTTAAAGTAACAGAGGCAAGTGAACTGATATACTACGATTCAAAGAAAGGTACAATCTGGCAATTATGAAAAAAAGCACAGGACTAACATCAATTCAGAATGATAGACTTGGGGGGTCAGAGAGGCAAGAGGGGGATAACTCTATCTGTTATGGTGAAAATACTAGCCTCCCCCTTCCTCGTGGAAGGGCAAGAATCTAAACACACATTTTACCCATTTGTAAAACAGTTGTCATGCTTATCATCCATTTTTCTTGTGCTCTCACTACTGCTGCTCTTGACAGATGGCAAACCAGGACCAAGCACAGAAATGGGATGCAGTCTCACCTGTGACAGGGTAAATGCTTTGCAGGTTATTATCACTGAGCAGTGCAGTATGGTCTACAAGAGTTTGCCTCATGCAGCACAGAATGGGTCCCTGTCTGATCAGACTAATGCAGGAGCCTAGTGTCCACAACAAGAGTCAAACAAAACCAGAAAATAGTGGAGCTTATACAATTAATTTACATTTTTCTGAATGTTTAAGTGTGTGTATACATGATAGAAATTGGGGTTGTTTACTGACAGAACCTCTATCTTTGCCCCTCACAGTCTTCGGAATTTAGGAGTCCTTTTTTTCCAAAGTATATTTAGAGGTACGTATAAGTTAAATGCATACTTCCAGATAGACTAAAACATAAACTAATTCGTTCATATGTTATTTTTTCAAACTATATTCTGTGCCTGTGAATCCTTTCGAGATTCTTGAGAAACATTAAAAGTATTAAAACTTACATTGGGAAGAATTTTAACTTGGAAAATACAGTTAGAAAATAGAGTTAAATGCAAATACTTTGTGAGACTTTAAGAGAAGACTATTTGTTCATGCCTAGAGATGGATGTAAAAGTAAATGAAACATGATAAATACACAGGTTTTCAAGTGATGTAGTTCTGAATATCCAAATCTAGACAGTGTTCAGCATTAATTATTCCATGCAGTTTTACTTCTCATTATTCTTTATTTCAGGTGCAGCTTTGGAGGGTTAAGTCAATTTTATTTTATTTCTTAGTAATGGTGTCAGAAGCCACCCCACTGCTCTCATTCACAAAACTCTATACTGGCTCATATTCTTACGGGTAACATGATACAATCATTTGTGTTTCTTCAGTAACTTCCTCTGAAAGTTCAAATTATTCCTTTCTCTTAACTAACACAACTAATCCTCACTAATGACATTTAATGAGCCACACAAGCATGCCCTAGAGTGGGTCAGACTCTCTGCTTAGAAAACATAATTCTTTAACAGCCTTTTTTTTAACTAAAGAGGTAAATTGCACAGAAGAAGTATAAATATCTCAGAGCCAAGTTTTTTTTAAAAAAAGTTATAACAGGTTTCTAAATTCAAAATAGGGACTTAATTAAGTGTCCCATTAAAACATCTTTCTATTCAGATTGCTATTAAAAAAACCCTTCAGTATAAGATATCCAGCTCATGGGCATGGATAGTGATACCCCCTATCTGCCTATTTATTGTGTGAACCACAGGTTGAATTGTTGTTACTTCTGTGTATAACTGTTTGTACTGCTGTAGCTCCTAAGATAAGCCAGATATGGTCCAGGACCCCCACTGGACAACTAGCACAGCTTATATACATGCTGCAGAGTTTATCATCTGAACATAAAACAAGAGGTGAGAGAGAGAGACAGGCTGGTGGAGGAGAGCGGGGAAACAGGCAGCATTGTTAAACGTGATATGAAGGAGTCATAGCACATCAGCAGCCTCGCTTTGCCAGTTTTGGGGGGGGGTTTGTTTTTCTTGCGCTTTTTTCTAGACATCAAAGCAAAGGAGTTTTAATGAGGGTCTGAAGGAGAATAATGAGGTACTTTTGCAGATGTCTGCAGGGTGTTCCTCCTCACTCAAAGGGGCAACATGTACAAAGACACTTTGAAAAACAAGTGAGCAATGGAGGTTGGCATCTTAGTTCTTTCGAAACAAAAGGCCTTGATGCTGACCTCATTTACATTGGTGAAAGCTGTAACTCTGATGAAGTCAGTGAAGTCCCTGTAGCATAAAATTGGTCCTGGATTACAATCTGCCAGAACTGTCTTTCAGAAGCTTTGGCAACCACTGAAACAGTGTTCCAAAAATACTTTCAAATAATTTTTGCATTTACTGTAAGTACTTTCTATGCCTTTCTGCTATTAAAGAGTGTGTTGAAAGTGTGTTAGTTAACTGTTTGCCAAGAGTTAACAGTTAACAAATCTTAATGTAAACAAGAATTTGACCACTCTGGTTTTAATATCACAAATAGACTTGTGTGTATGTGTATACACGAACAAGTATGCACATGTGTATGTAGACACATATATATCTATACACACAGAGACACACAGACATACATATGCATACACATATTCCTCTGTAGTATGATATGGAGGGAGACAACTTCACTCTCTGATTAGGGACAAGGAAATTTTATGTTAAGGAATAGACCTGTTAGCTCCTTTCTCATTTTTTTAAAATACCTGTACGTCTGACTTAAATGTAATACATTTAGCACATACAGAAAAAAGAAATTCCCACAGAAGAAACACTTCTACAACTTTTGTTAGAACTAGATAGGTCACTTATGTTAGAACTAGATAGGTCACTTATGTTAGCACTAGATAGGAGACTTCAAGGAATTAAACTCTTAGTTATTTGACCTTAGATGCCCAATTGTATCTAAATTTGCAGCTCAGTTCTGAAAGAATCTGGAAGCCCAGGGCTCTCTCAATTAAGACTCAGCTCTTTGTGTCCATCATCTTCTCCACGTAGGCTACCTGGACTCAGGCTGAAATCATACTGCCTGCATATGTTTGTGGTATTTCACATCATGGTCCTTCTGCGGGGGACCTTAGGCTATCTTATTTACCAAGGATGGGTCGCATAACACTTCTTAAAGGACAGATATGACATACAGAACTAGGCACGAATGTCAGTATCTGACTACATGGCAAGTAAAGACATCATTCCCTCTGTTCTGACGTATCAGGATGTTCTCCCAAAGAAGCATCATTGCAGTGGCCTCAGACCTGTCCCGAGGGACACTATTCATCATGAGAGCTTCCTGGACAGACTATGAATCACGCCCCAGATTAGCTGCAGGGCTGCAATTACACCATGATGCTGATGCATATTGTGCCCCTCTCCTCACAGGGCTGACATGCAGTTAGGGCTGGCAGAGGTTCTCTGTATAGCAGGTCTGGTTTTTGGGAAGGAAGGTTCTGCACAGGGGAAGCCCTGGCTGTCTCCCTTCCCCTTAAGCTCCCATTGCTGCTCCACTTCTATTCGTCCTTCCCCACAAGTTCAGTGGAAGAGCATCAGGGATATCAAGCACCACCACATTATTTGGAAAGAGTGTAAGAGCTAAAAACCCAATATGAAATCAGTTTCGGGATTTAACTATTCCAGAAGATGCTGCAGGTAAAATTCAGATTCCGTTCTGCAGAATTCAAACAGATTACAGTAAATCTGTTGAGAAAAATTTGAGAAATTTCCACAGGCAACATTGTTCTGCTTATAGAAATGAGTTAAAAACAGAGTAAGAAGGCAAAAATTACTATTCCTGAGTTTGTCTTTTTATGCGGAGTTAAATTATAAGTTAACCACTCCCACTTTATTGTATAATTAATGTAAGGTTTGCCTACATCAAATAATAATAATAGATATGAGATAAATTCTATGTATTTCTTTTTTTCTTTAATACATTACTAATTCTGCCTTATAAATCATTATTCATTTCACCATTTGTGAGACAGAAACATCAACCAGTGGAATTACTACTCTAATACACAACTTGCATAACAGCCCAACCACTTGTAGGAAAGGTTGTATTAGCTATTCTCTTTGCAAGAACATCCTTCCCTGAGTTATCCATCACCAGTATCATTTCTGTTATAATAATTGCATGTAGAAAACTGAATATTAAATAAATCATGTGAAAACCCAAGATTTGTTTTCTTTTCAAATTTTTGTTGACTTACAAAGGGAGTGGAAGCAAAATGTTTTAATTGTACAGCTACCTCAGTCTGAAGAAAAGCTCTCACCGATGTCAGTTCAATTTATATCCTACAGAGATCAAGATCAGTACACAGCCCATAACTTACAGACCCTCACGCTACTTTTCAAAATAGTTGCACGCATGCCATATATTAAAATATATGATCCCAACCAACACATCTGCAGAAAGCTATTGGCTGATATATACAAGAGGTTTACTGAGAACAAGTCTGGTCTAATTTATCATTTTAAAAAAAATAAACAAACAGTAAAAGAAAACAGCTGTCTCAGCTCCAGCAAGCACATGTAGAAAGTTATAATTAGCCAGCTATATAATAAATTACCAAAAGTTAAAGTATAACCTCACCTGCTTTGTGTCATCTTTAAGCAGCCTTTACGATGTCTATCAGAAACCTCTTTGTGTGGTTTATTATCCAAATTGGGTACAGTTTCTTTCTTGTGACAAATCAGTGTGTAATTTCTATCATCGTTGTTTGCCCAGAAGGTCCCAACTGATGTCTCATAGCGTATACAGAACTCCACCTTAGCTCCATCTTTCTGGTAAGGAGGCACCAAAGAAATCTTAAAGCAGAATTGATCGGTTTCACCACCACAAGAATTAGGCATGAACTCTGCAAGGATATCATAATAACTGAGCCAGTTATTCAGTGTCATCCGAACATACACCATTTTTTCAAAGGATACATTGAGGACTCGTATAATGCCACTCATACAGGTAATCCCAGGCAGGAAGACAACTGACTCCAACAGTACTTTCTGCTCTCGCACCTTATGCAAAACTTCTTCTTGCGAAGCAGGTAATGTAAAGAGTTGAGAGAAATAATATTCCTCCTGAGGGAAAACTTCATCATCTATGTCATCATTTTGTCCTGTATTTGGAACTTCCCAGGTATTGAACTCTTTAACAGACACAAGATCAAACCCAAACGCATCAGCAAATGAAACTTTTCTTGCAACAGTGCTGGGGATATCTGCCTCCTCTTCCTCTGAAGAAGCAGAATTCCGCCTTCTGGGTAGTGGAGAGAAACGAGGTTTAATGTCAGATTTAATATCTTCATCCTCTGATGAGAAATCAGTCACAGTGGGGACTTCTAATAAGTTAGCCCTGCTAACCCGACTAGGTCCTTCAAAAGACTCCATTGGGCTTTCTGATATAAACTGAAAAACAACTGTACCTCTAGTAGCAGCTGATATTTGAGACACTGTGATTTAAAACAAGGATTAATGTTACAGTTGACATTGCAAAAGGGAGGCAAACCTATTAATAGATGCTATGGTGTTTGAGTTATGTTGGTCTGTTCTCTGTCTGGCAGCATTAGGTGTTACAACTTCAATGATACATTTTAAGTATTGCATTCCCTATTTTTATGTGACTGAACATGCTAAGAAGAAAAGAAGCACTTAAAAACTAACATTTTTGCATTGTTAAAATGCATAAATGGACCTATTTTTAGATAATCAGCTTATGTTGCACAACAAATTCAGCACATAGCACAAATGAGGAGTTATTAATCTCTGATTACCACGTACATTTAATTAGGTAAATAGTTTCTATAGTGTACATTATTCTTGCATATATTTTCAAGGCCATTTTTTTACAATGTTTTCATATATAGAAGTGCAATGTCACATTCTGCCATGTGTTTATACCATGCTAAATCAGTGGGGCAGATCCTAGGACTATGTAACTTTTTTCTAGGTAAGGAGTAGCCATCGCAATCTAAATCAATCAGGAATGCCATAAAACATTGAAGTGAGTACACTGGAGACAAATTTGTAATGCACCATTGTAAATATGACTGAATTCTCCACCAATTAGATTATGAAATCATCTGGTACTAGACTGCATTAAGCATCATCCAGCCAAACAGAGAAAGAGGAAAGCAACTGGCAGAATTAACTTGCGCAGCCAACCCTGAAACACAAACCCTGGGCCACACAGCTACAAACAACAGGAAGAAACACATGGCACTGTTTAAAGTGCTCCCAAATTTTGTGCAGGCTATCTTCCCTTGATCTAAAATGAAACCATGGCTTCTCAATCAAGTTAATCAGTTAACATTTGGCTTTTACTTTTATGTCATTCCATGCATGGAAAGCTGAGGTCTTTATGGGACAAAGATCATGAACGTGAAATGTCAATTTTTTTCCTTGATATTGCTTAACCCCTCCTATTTCCCCTGTGTCTGTCTCAAAGGGTAAGCCTATGCTCTAATCTAATAGCACAGTACAAGCAAAGAAGTACAACAGGATTTGCTTGGAACTAGCCACATCAGAGACTGACAGCATTAGTAACATCACTATAGATCTCTGTGCAGTCTAGAAACCTAACTCTTCATACACAACCTCAAGTGGTTCATGTCTTTTCTTTGTTGTTAGGGTGATACTGGTAACTGAAGCTCATCTAGAAATGCCTGTTACCAGACAACATGATAGACCACAACTTACCATGAATACCTCTTTCTGGTAAGGCATCCCCCACACCATGAAAGCATCTCCAGGTCTTTCCAACACTTCTCCATCTTAACTTCTCAATAACTGTCCCACCTGCTACTGTTAAAAAAAAATTATGCTTCACTAGTACCATCATAATTTAAGACAATAGCATCTAAGGAGAGATTTATAAAACAGCTTTCTGCTATAAACTATGTAATACCTATTACAGCACGTAAACTTTGTGGATATTATCAAGTTTGAACCAGTACTGTGCCATGCTGTATTTTTCAACAAGGGCAAACAGTAAAAGCATTCGAGATTTCTCGTCTAAAGAGAGATGGTGGTGCTATCCAGCCATATATTCATGGGTGTCTAAGAAAGCAGTGAGAGCTCTAGTGCTTTCCTCACTGAAGAGTCTAGAGTTTTTCTCACAGAAAAACTTCTCTGCCAGAAGCATCACTTCTGCCTGCTTTTGCTCACTGATTGGCACATGGCTGCAGAGCTGATTCACCAGATACATGTTTTGTCTTTGTGTCTCATGAACTAGGTTCAGTTTGGGAAATTAGGCTTCTTGCTGTAATGGCAAGTCCCTTTCTTCTGTCAACATAATCAAAGAAAATATCACTGTAGCAATTATGCAAAGAAAGCAAACATATTTGTGATGCTGTTACCCTAACAGTTACAGCTATTTCTATGAAAAGACATTTCCCCTTTCTCATTCTGCATTCTTCTTTATAAAAAGCTGCATAGATAATTGCAGATGGAAGGTAACTTCCCCGGTAGACTCTGGTGTGTTGTGGATATAAGATGTGCAGGAAGGAGGAGGGCTGCACACTAACTACGTTCAGGGGAAGGAAGGGTGTATCTCATACCAAGGCATACTTTGAGAATAGGTCAATTTCTAGCTGAAAATGGAAGGAGAAAAACAGAAAAATGAAAAAATACAGAAACTGATATTATTGCTAAATGGTATGAAAACAGGTTAAAGTCCAGTTAAAGAGAGTTTTGATTTTTTTATAATTTTTTGTTGTAATTTCTGTTTTCTTAATGCTTGCTAAAACAAGGTAGTGATTTGTCTTGGTCTAGTCCAGCACCAGTTCAGTTAAGGAGACTCTTTCCATTGGCTTCAGCAGTACAATATTGGACATTCTGCTCAAACCATCAAATTGCTACATGCCATGTCAAGGGCTGTAGGATGTTCTGAAAAAAGAAAAGTATACATACATTTATTTTTTAAACCACACCACATCAATGACTTTAATTTACTTGTTTTATCCTGTGCTCCTGTCTTGCGAGTCACTGAATTCAGATTCTCTGTTTCAATTCTGGATGTAAGGAAACATGAGAGCTGGAAGCCAAATAGGTATATAGCAGTTTAGCCTAAGTGCTACCACTGAGCAATACAGTCTTTAGTCTCAAGCCATTATCTACTGAGAGATGCAGCATGTACTTATTAAGGTCAGTTAAAATAAGAAACAGAAAAACAATGTATAAGAAATAAGCAATTTAAAAGAGGGAAAAGATTCTGCCTTCGAACAAGAAAGAAATACCAGTGGTAATAGAGATTGAGGCCAGCAGACATAGCTGAGAACAGAGGAAGGCCACACTCTTCTGGAAAGCAGTTTCCTATCCACAAACTTCATCTTCTTCAGGGCAGAGGGGTGGAGGTTTATGTCTGTTCTGCTCCTGACTTAGGACTTATCTGGACAGTTTGTACTGGGTTAAACTTTTCCTGACAATACAAGTATTTTGTCAGAAATATATATAGAGTTACACCAAAGAAAGCATAGTTAAACATATAAGAATTGCATTAACATCGTGGAAATATTGCAATGAAAAATGATATGATTTGTTCTCTGCATCTTGCAAAATGGTGCCCAAATGTACCTAAATGAGGCATCAGAGTATCTGTTTCCTTTCAAACTGGAATAACAGCAGGTCAACTTAGAACATTTTAATGGGACATCTTCTCTAATCACTGCTTTTCCAAAGCCTCATCTTCCTTATTGTTTTTGAACACAGCAAATTCAAGCGTTGAATCAAGACAAGGGGTTTCTAGATGTTCTTAAAGACTGTTTAAGTAACAGTAGAAACAACAGGTAGAATTGAGGAAAACTGTATAGAGAATAAGACAGCTCTGTATGGGATTGCTTCTCTATTAAACAACATAGTAAACATTACAAAGAAGAAAATCACAGAGTTACCAGGTTTGGGACTTAGTTAAACACACAGCAGAGTAACAAAAGCTATAGACAAATCCACCGTTAATGAAAAGAATACTTGCACCTGCCTATGTTTTTGGCATATCTCTTGTTAGCACTGGCCAGTTGACCTTTCTTGGCCTTAACTAGGAGGAGAGAGAATATACCTTTCTATGTCAACTGAAAAACAATTATGTCTTCAGCATGGACTAAAGATGAGCATTATAAAATCTGGTTCCACTTGGCTTCCTAAGGCTGTATACCCTAGTGCCCTAGACAACTGCACTTCTTCACCTGAGAGTATGAGAGGTATTACTTATTTCACTGCTATTAAATAAATCTGTTAGGATAAGGCATGAAAACATTTTCTCCTTGCAGAGAACACTATTCTAGCTGACTGTCAAAAATGCTGAACAAAAGGTACAAAAAAGATTCTAAAGGTTACTTCCCTTGGAAAAAAAAAAGATATTGCAGGCATATTGCTAGAGGTATTTTGAAACAGCAATTCATTCTTTAAGTACGCAGAGCTAAGGAAGAAAGTACAGCATTTGACTAAGCAAGATTTTCTCTCTACATTCCATGACTGAAGTTAAATATCAGAAATAAAGATTGACTGAGGACAAAGACTGCCCTCAGTTGTTTCCTGCTTTTAGTTACAGGTTGTAGGAACTGTCAGATTTTTTTGTGAAACTCTGTCCTATGTCTGCAACTGGTCTGCTCTGTGACGCAGACTACAAAGCAGGTCACTTTTTAAAGTACATATGGTTTTTAGAGCACCAAGTAGAAAAATTGCAGTCTTTGTAAACAGATTAAAAACAGAAATACTAGAATTATTGTAAGGGGATAGCACACATTCATACAATCACAGATAAGTCACTGGCAAAACTCTTTTAAACTAAAGAGATGACTGAGAGTCAAACACTCAGAGGAAAAGACAGTGTTTGCACAGCAAAAATTCTAAACAGAATTACTGCAACAGAATTTCCAAGTTTTCTGATTTCCCCATTCATCTTTTAAAAAAAATATTATTTATTGTCAAATCAAAGTCGTAAACAATTTAATTAGCCTTGCTAATAAAGTTAGCCCCTTCTGTGTTATGATGTTTCGTGTAAACCTCAGATTTCTAACTACCCAATGTTTTAGCAAAACCATGAGGAATACAGGAACAAAAAAACTGCTTTAATTAGACTTGTGTGGATATTTGAAGAATAATCTGTTTCCCTGGGATAGAAAAAGTCTTTATAATAAGAGTAGACAATGCACTTTCTCTGCCTCTGACTTTTTTCAGATAAAACTGGACATTGAACCAGGAATGGTGGTTCTCCTTCTAATGTGAAATCTTTGCAGTCATTTCAGGCAGTGATGAGAAGATTCCCACAAAGAACAGCAAAAAACAGAGAATTTGCCTTATAGTTTTTAGAATGAACCTTATCTTGGGGAAAGAGAGAGATTTTCACCCTTTCACCTTTGAAGGAATAATGTGGAGAAAGGAGGAGCAAGCAAGATGCCCAGAAGTACGGGATGAATATTGTCCTGAGAGTATATCTAAAAAAAAATAATCACATTCTCAGAAACCAGGGCTCTCAGCCCTTCCAAATGTAGCTTTTTTGGCTCACCCTTTTGTCTTTCATTCCCTGAAAAGTCTTCCTTTAGTTACTTAAAGGATTGATCATCTGTTCAGGTACAGAGCCCTTTCCTGAGCATTTTTTCTTTTTGCTTAGGATTTGAGTTCAAGTTTTGTGCTTTTGACTTTTGGGCCTTTACTACATTTAAATTTCTGAACACTTCAGTCTCTCTTTAAAAACCTCAATTTTTTCAATTTCTGAAAACCAGCCATTAAAATTGACAACTTTAATAGGATGATTTGCTTATTCTTGATCCAATTTGGATATTTACTTCTCCTAATATCTTAGACATCAGAAAGAAATTTCTTTGCTGTGAGGATGATGAAATACTGGAATGGGTTGCCCAGAGAAGTCATGGATGCCCATCCCTGGAGGTGTTCAAGGCCAGGTGGGATAAAGCTTTGAACAATCTGATCAAATGGAAGATGACTCTGCCAATGGCAGGGGTGTTGGATCTAAATGATCTTTAAGGTCCCTTCCAACCGAAACCATTCTACGATTTTTAGGCATGCAAAATCTAGCCTCTGTGCCTAGTCCTTCTTTAAAATCCTTTCCATTTACAAAGTTAGTACTAAAATAGCAGAACATGTGGTTGACTATGTTTTTTTGTTGGAGATACAGGGAAAGAAATATATAGTCCTTGCTACACTGAATGACATTTTTCTCCTGCCTGCAACCGCAGTGTTCCATAAAAAAACAAATCTCAATAGAAATAAGCTAATCATCTGTAGCAAATCCAGTATTTTGAATTTAAAACAAACTTTTAATCTCATAATTGTAGGAACCCCTTTAGGCATGACCTGCTTACAGTAGCAACAACAGATATGAAATGATCTGTAATAAATAGTCCGAGGTGCCAGAGCACACATTTCAGAGCTAATCTGAATTTCTGCTATGATCTGATAACTCTTCAGCTGCAAATAAGACAGCAGGAGAACCAACTGGGTAAATTAGTCATTAGAAGTCTATGAAAAGCCACCAGTAAGAGAAAGATGATGGCAAATTTGGAATGTCCCAGGAGGGATTTTCTAGGGATAGAGCAGGTGAAATGAATGCCCTCAAAAGAAGTCATTGCTGACACTTCAGTCCCATGTTCATTGTGCCATTAGCAAGATTTTTGAACAGACAAGGCTGTTAAAATAGCAGTTACACCCCATCCACAAAGGTTTATGTTAAATATTGCAAGCAATTGCCTAAATCATTGAGAATTGGCAGCAGGGACAGTTAAGGTCTGAGGCTGGGCACTAGTTAGAGGCAAAAACATAGTTGCCTGAGCAGGAGTAGCCCAGGAAAAAATAGGAAAGCAGGAGGGAGCGAGGGACAAGTGACTTCTGACTGCTGGAAGCAGCAGCTGCCATGTGGCAGCTGACGAGGGAGGTGGCATGGCAGTTTGTGAAGGGAGGGTGCTGGAGCTCATCCAGAAGGACCAGAGAACTGTGGTGGCCACTCAGCACAAAATTAAGGCTGCTCTGAGCTCTGTACCAGCTGTGACTGATGCAGCCTTACAGGCAGAGCCCCAGTGGGTGCAGGCCGCCACCCAGATGCTGGGCTGCAGGGCACCCCGTCTTGCACTGGTATCGGGCACCAGTGGGGAATTCACACAATCAGTGGGAGTTTTTCAAGGGAGAGGAACATCTCCGCTTGGTGACAGAACACAGGGAGAAGGTGAGCAGGCTGAGGACCATCAGGGAATGTGAGAGGGAGACTGATCACTGGAATATCACCCTATGCTCTGTGTCTCAGACCCAACAGGCAGGCAGACCTTGCGTGACAGAGAACCCCACATACTCTCTCTGTTCATCTGAGGAGGGAAATTTAGGAGATGAAGAGGAATGGCAGCAGGTTTCTGCCTGGCACAGTAGCCATGTCTCCTCTGTGTCAACTTCAGCCTCCCAGGTTCCTTTGCACAATAGATACGAAGTCCTGCAAGTGGAACCAAATCTCAATGAGGATGAAGGGTCTCACAGCCTAGAAATGTTCCCTACTTTAAGACACACTAAGCCATCTATCCAAACAGCCTCTGTTAAGAAAAAAAGATGGATCATTGTCATCGAGGACTCCCCTCTGAAGGGTCCAATCTACAAACTGGACGCATTACATAGGGAAATCTGCTGCCCACCTGGGCCCTCGGTTAGAGATGCGGAAAGAAAACTTCCAACTCTGGTCAGGCCCACAATTATCCTCTATTGAAGAATGATGAAGCTGGTTAAGGAGCTGGAGAACAAGTCATAAGAGGAGCACCTGAAGAAACTGGGGTGGTTTAGCCTAGAGAAGAGAAGGCTGAAGGGAGACCTTATCACCATCTACCATTACTTGAAAGGAAGTTGTGGAGAGGTGAGTGTTGGTCTTTTCTCCCAACTGACAGGTGATGGGACAAGAGGAAATGGCCTCAAGCTCTGTCAGGGGAGGTTCAGAATGGACATTAGGAAAAACTTCTTCACTGAAAAGGTTATCAAGCACTGAAACAGGCTGCCCAGGGAGGTGCTTGTGTCACCATCCCTGAATGTATTTAAATGATGAGTAGATGAGGTGCTTGGGGACATGATTTAGTAGTGAACAGGTACAGTTGGAGTTGGTGGTCTCTGAGATCTCTTCCAACCCAGGGATTCTATTATTCTGTGATTCAAGCAGGTGGCAATTCTGCCCAAATGCAGAAATACTGGGTAACCCATGTGAACTATAACATTACGAATCTCTACTCTTGGTCATAGCAGTTTAATAGGTCCTCTAGTCCCTCCAGCCTACCACCATCCACTAGCCCTTCTCCCTTTCTCTCCCTCTCTCTCCCTCTCTTTCTGCCAGAATTAGGATCTGAATGAAACAACCAAGGATTATTTTCAGAATGCATCAGAGCCTGAAGAACAACATCAACTTCAGCCTCGTGAGGTTGAATCCTCACAGCTATTGCTGATGCTTCAAAACATAGATCTCATTTGGGAATATATTTTTTGAAAATATTTAAACATATTTAATTAGATTCATATCTTGTCCTTAACAGTGTCAGACCTTAGCAGGCTGAAAGCAATATCAAAGTTCAAGCAACAGTTCATGCTTCGAGGATCCCAGTGCACAGAACTCACTTTCTCTGAGTGGTACTTGCTCCCTCAAGTGGTTTTCTGGGTCAGCAGGACCAGACACATGCATACTCAGCATGAAAACTAGTTGCACAATTAGGATCAGAGAGTTAATAAGAAAAACGGGGAGCAATTTCTAGGGGATTTGTACTGTAATTCGATTTCACCGAGAATAGGTACCCTGCAGCTGCAAAACTTGATAGTAAGTTTCATTTCACATAGTACTATCCTAGCACATAAAACAAATGTTTATTGTGTTAAATACAACATGTTTGTCTAAGTGTAGAACACAGGAACCAGTGTGTTGGTTTCAGTTTGTTCTGCATATCACTGGAGGGTCTAATCCTTTCACAACTCTATCTAGCCACCATCAATTTTTCATTAATCATTATGTTTCAATAGGGAACACTGAAGGGTGTTTTCTCAGATTGTAATGAAGTGGGAGGCTAACGTCATGGTCTGTTTAACTTCATACTTAACATAGTATAATTATTTTGTCTTTTTTTTTTCATTCAACTAGGACTTGCACCTTGACTTTTGTAAACACGGGCAGTTCAGTTTTCATTGTTGAGGATGTTGACTTAACAGAGTATAAAATAGGAATCTGGGCATGTGAGAGCAGCACATTTCAAGTCCAGCTTTCATTTCTCCTGCTGGCTATACTCAGTGAGCCAATTATTCAACTGACTACTTGCAGCAAAATATCAACACTTAAAATAAATGCTAGAGTTTGCACTGCTATAATGAGTGAAGACTTTTCAGAAAAGAATGAAAGAAGTCTGCACATCTGTACAGTAGGAGAAGAAGAAGGAAAACTGATTCACAGGATTACACACCGAATCCCCAGCTCTCACATACGTGCCAAAAAGGGTCTTTCTGTGAATGAGGGTGAAGCAAGATTTCTGGAGAAACCACCTCTATCTTACATAGCCTTAATCGCAAAGGCAATTCTTTCTTCCCCTACAAATAAACTGAATTTAGCTGCTATCTACAAATACATTGAAGATAATTTTCCTTTCTACAGGAACAAAGGTCAAGGCTGGAGGAATAGTGTAAGGCACAACCTTTCTCTAAATGACTGTTTCATCAAGGTGGGAAGATGTGAGGATGGCAAAGGAAATTACTGGAGTATTCACCCATCTAACTTAAATGACTTTGTTCACGGGGACTTCAGGCAACATCGAAGGTCACGAAAGAGAGGCCGTCAAAAGGATCTTGAGCATTGCCTTGCTGCCAATTATATCATGCCATGGGGACACTCTCTTTCCTATCCAGCAACAAACTGGCTTTACCAAACCCATTACTTTCTGAATCCTTTGTGGAGAATTCTGTATGCTGACAGACTGCAGTTTGTGCATGAATACCAGAAATGGAATGTAAACAGTGATTTAATCATGGGGAAATTTTCACCTCCACTACAGACTGACAAACCACACAGCATTTCTGTGGACTGGTTTTATGGATCTCCTGCTACTTCAGTTATGCAGCAGAATATTTTCCTAAACATTCAACAGGCTTTCCCTAATTCCCTTTTCTTCTCTTCTCAAAAGCAGCAGCAAAGTGAAGTATTCAGACACATCTGTAAGTACTAGAGAGTACTTGAAGTGCAGTAACTTCACAGGTAGCTTGGGACTCTGTCAAGATACGTGTTAATGTATATTGCACACTTTTGAACATTCGTGAATGTTTAAAGACAGCAAAAGAGTTTATTTATGTAAGCCAGTTATTACCAGTGATTGCTATCTTTGTGTATTAGCTATGAAATTATAACAATAACTACTGCTTTTAATAATTCTACTAGTCAATAGCTGTGCATAGATTATTCGGTATGAGTAAATCTACTAGCACTGACTGCCCAATAGAATTAACTTTAGATTGTCCTGTTTTAATCAATTTACTTTATACTAACGTTCTATCAGATTCAAATTAATACACATCTCTACATCTGCAACGATACATTCAAATATGTACACCTATATATACCTTTATGTTATATTGAGTAGAATCATTTATACATTTTTCCTTTGTCAGTTGCAAATGTCTTTGGAATGCAACTCATCATCTCCCACATTGTTGGAAATCGTGTGTTATTCTTCCACTCATTTAATTTTATACATTGGTTAGAAGTCACTTGGCATTATTAATGTTGATGCATTGTATTGATCCAAAAATCACTGTAAATTTTTGTATCTTTAGCAGTTAAGTGGATACTTGGTTCTGCTTGAATAAATATTACAAGTGAAATAGATTGCAATATTATCTCTAATAAGTTTTTTAGTACCAATCTGGTTCTTAAATGCATGGCCACATATTAATTAACCTACTTAAATGATTAGTGAATGACAGCAGCACTAATTATGAGTTTACCCATTAGCTGGGTATAATCTGGGTATAATAAGATTTTCATTTTTCAGATAATGTCACCTATGGAAATTGCTTCAGCTTATACTTATATTTTTATATTACATAGATGTATGTACATGGTTGCTTACATAGCTATAGAGTACACAATGTTATAAAGTACTCACTTAAATATACTTTGTACATGTATGTATATATCCATCAACCCCATCGTAACAGGAATTTTTAATCAGGAAAGTGTACCAAGCGTTATGGTAAAAACATCCAGTTTTTGCTAAGCTATGAGCCTTCAGAAATACTTGCTTTGAAATATTTGCTTACTGAAAATGTAGATTTGAGTAGTAAATCCCTGGACTCTTCTGTGCCTTAGTCATGAAGAGCCATAGTGTGTGGACAAAACTTGAGTCTGGGGACAAAGGTGAAGACAGGTAGAGTTCAGGGGCCATCTAGGTAGGGAGACCAGGCTGAGGAAACCGTGGAGATAACCGGGCATGGAACAAGGAGCCCAGATGTGCTGAGCAATGAACTATAAGAAGCCTGAGGATTATGAACTGTGAATGCCAGTAGATTATAATCAGATGAGAATGAAAGCTATGGATAAGAAGAGTCAGGCCAGATTTAAGGAGCAGCAGGTGGGAAATGTCTCTGCCTCCTGTAGTTTATGTACTAGAATGCCTGGGATGGAATTTAATACAGTTCTTTAGCTGTCAGCAAATTACTTTAAAATTACACAAGACAACAAGTTAGTCTTGTTTGTTCTCACTGACTCCATTAGCTTACTTGGCAAAAGCTTGTGAAAAACACCTGAGGATATTCCTAGAAGGACAAAATGCCATTTAACTTCATCTTCCCTGCTAAATGAGTTGGAGGAAGGGAGTAAGTGTATAACACAACACTTTGCTTGAAGTAATGTTACCTATTGCTTAAGAAGATATCTTTTAAGCCTGGAGTAAACTTTTTAGATTGCTCTAGGAAAAGAAATACATTTTACCAGATTGGTTACAATGGTGGAAATGTGACATGAAACAAACCATACTTGTGCTTCCAGATCTTCATCCCAGATTCCTCTTAGAATGTGATATGAGGAACTCATGCAAGAAGATATATTCTTCTGCTCAGATGCTTGGATTTTATTTCAAGAGTACTTTGAAATAGTTTTCATACCACTAGTGGCACACATACCATAGTCTCAGGACTTGCATCTTGGATATTTCCAGTCTGACTATGTAGCTCTCAGTATGCTTTCTTATGTTTTATTCAATGTGTTATAACTTCTTGTTTGTTTGCATAGCACCAGCATACCACATTGCAGAAGGGTTCTTTTCATGTAATGAGCAACTCTTTGTTTTGTTCTTGTCATTCAGTGGATATCTGTGGCTTTCTTACCATGCATAGTTCAAACTCTGCTCTGAAGACAAAATTACCCAATTACTATTTAATGATTAACTTGCAAAGCCATAATATAATTTAGAATCATAGAATCATATAATAGTTTGGGTTGGAAAGGACCTTAAATGTCATCTAGTTCCAATCCCCCTGTGATGGGCAGAGACATCTTCCACTAGATCAAGCTGCCCAAGGCCCCATCCAATCTGGCCTTGAACACTTCAACTTTACTTTCAAAATACCTTGAAGGATGAGGAACATCTTGAAATATAGGCTCAAAAAGACTGAGGTCAAAATTGCATACTCACTTTGGGCATCACATCTGTGAAATCATTGTGTAGTAATTTATCCACTAAAAGCCCAGCTCCCACTGCCTTGGGTTTCAGCTCTGAGAGTTCAGAACATTTTCAGTGATCCCAAGCAACAACCAGTGAATGTCTGTGAAAAGCTTGATATCAATAAGTTTTCCAGAAGTACTGTAGCAAATAACAGAGAGGGATAAATCTCTTCAAGACAAACTTCAGGTTTTCTAAAGACCTTCCAACTTCTGCAGCAAATCCCAGCATTTCTTCATAGGTGATTCTAATTAATCCACAAACACATTTTATTTTAGATATTAAATAAGACAAGGTAAAACCAGAACTTTTCATACAATTAAAGGCAATATTATAATTGCTTCACCTGAAGTAAGGGCCAAGAAAAAATACACAATTTAGACACGATGTCATTTCCACCACCACCACTCCCAGCTTCTGAAAGTTTGACATTACAGTCTTAATAATGTCACAGCGGAAGAGGTAGTGTGTCATTTTGTGCTGAAAATGTCAAAGTACTAATTTGCAACAATCTAAAGTAAAAATTTAAATGTAGTAAGAAACAAATGTAGTTATGTATTCTACCTGATTTCCAAACCCCCAAATCTACTTAGCATATGAAAATAAATAATTTTCTGATCTTGAAATACAATCCTACAACTCAAGAGGACATTACATTTCTGATACAGGAAACTACCATTTAGTGAGAAGACAGAAAGGTTCTTGAAAATTAAACAGATGAATTACATGCTTGTACAGGAACATCTGAGGCAGTGCATGTGGTGTAAGGGACTTCTTAGAAGTGAAAACAACAGTTACAAATGCTGAATTACAGAAAATCTGATGCAAACACAATATCCAAAAATCACATGTTGAAAACTTCAGCATTTTCTAGTTGAAGTGCATTACCAGGGTTGATAAAAATATCAGGAAGTAGAACCTCAGCATTTTGACCATTGTCACCTCTGTTCTTCCCATAAATAATACAGAGGTCATCTTTTTACAGCAGGTCTACTTTGGGAGTACACAGATGAAATGCCAGTGTATGACATAAATAGCTGGAATGGAGGTCACGTATGCTCTCATAAATAAATGTTGCCAATTGCTCTCACCTTCTTTTTGCACTAAAGAAAATGACTTCTGCTTAATGAAATTATGTTTGAACCATAGATTTTCTAGCACTTTCAATAAACTGTATCTTAATGATGAGCAGTAAGAGAGCTATGCCTGAACATGAGAACCTTGTATTAACAATATATTGTAGGTAATCGTTTTAAGCCAGATAATAATGTTGCTTTTGTAGTTGACCTTCAGCAGTTTATATACATATTTATTCTAAAAGTTCAGTAAAGCATCTCAACCTATAAAGTCCAGAAAGTTAGTATACATTCATGCAGTGTGTATATATTTATTTAATTTCTAGTACATTTGCTGCCCAGCACAACTGCTGACTCTGAAACTTGTCTTCTTTCATATTGAAAATAACCACTGTCCAGGGGCACAAATGAAAGCTTTAAAGAAAAAGAAGCCCTGAAGCTGTATAGCCACTCAAACCCATGCACAGTAATTTATGCTCACCAAGCAGTTATCCATGTCTTGTACTCCCTTCAATAGCTCATGGAAAGCAGCTCTCCCTTTCAAGGCAGCAGAACACAAATACCTTTTACAGAGTGGTGAGGCTTGTGTAGACAGATGCATGAGAGTAGGGCAGGTTTGGCCCATCACAACACCATCAGGGGAAAAAAGGAAAAAAGAAAATACTCAAAGCTTCTTTGGAAGTTGGCTTAATCAGAAAAGAGATTATGAAAACGAAAATGATCCAAATACAATCACAGAGGAGCAACGTATCATAACTAACCAACATAGCTATGGCTGATTGGTTTACAAGTGCCCTCCTGTACCTCAACCTTTTAGTCATTTTGAAGTGTAATTTTAATCAGGACATTGCCGTGTTTGCATTATCTGCCCTGTATATGCTAAAACTATGCAACAATTGTGACATCCCTACATCAAACACCAAAGAGCAACAATTCCTTAGAAATTTAATTCCATCTCTGTTCATAGAATCATAAACACCCTAGGTTGGAAAATATCTTTGAGATCATCAAGTCCAAAAATACCTGTCCACTACTAAATCATGTCCCTAAGTACTTCATGTTAGTAAGGTGTAGTGCTGTGTCAATTGGATCATGCAAATATGGGTCAAACTACACAATTTTTGTGCCATAAACAAAGTTTTTAACTTTTTTACCAATAGAGAGCCCTGACCAGGTGCATCCAAACACGTGAGAAATGCCCTGGAAGGGCTACTTCTAGTGATCGAAAGCACCCATGTACTAACTTGCCTCAACAGTACTTTGGCATGGAGGATGTGGCTAAAAGAATTTGGAGGTCAGACTCTGCTATGATCTTTAAGGCTATTTTAGTCTATGTTTACATCATGTTTAGGTAGGATACAATGCCCATGAATGGCTACTCTGCATCTTACCTGTTCTCAGTACAACTGAGGACCTGGCCAGCTGTGTTATTTATTTTGTCATCTCTCCCTCCTCCTCCAGTGTTTACTCTGTCCTTCTGTGCCTGTGTTCACTGTGCCGTCCTCTAGTTCCAACCTGAATTTCCCACTTCAAGTCTTCCAGTAGCCCTATTCTATTACCTTCTCATGTATGGCTCTGCCAACACCATCAAAAGAGAACGCTGGGACCCAATAGTCCCAGCCCATCAGAAACAGAGCAAAGTTTCTGTCAACATACTGGAATAAGACTCTGAGAACTACTGTAAGAGCAATGCAGAAAGATGATGTAGAGCCTGACTCTGATCTATCAACAGAGTATCAAGTTATTAGAACTCAAGACTGTGGATTTCATTTCTATCATAAGATCATACTATACTAATTTTCCTGTGCACCCAAGAGATTTCTCAGTACAATTTGTGGTAGACTTGACTAGATCTGGCAGCTCAGCAAGCAAAGTCTCAGTAGAAGGACTTGCTTCTGGGAAGTTCTTGTCTCCAGATAGAGCTCTCAGCCATTCAAAAACCCTTTAGAGCTTTCAACACTGAGAATTTTTATCTAACTGTTTGACATTAATTACAGTACTGTGTTTTCACCCCATAGAGATTACCTATTTGTGTCCTTTGAAGACAGTACCTGGTTTACACTACACTTGTGAAGTGTTAGTGCATCTAAGGTCTGGTATATCTGGAGATGAGAATGGACATCTGATCAGGTAGAAACAAGACAAAGTGCCAGGCCTCCTGCATTTTTAAATGGCTGCCTCTCTCCAAGTGAAGGAATAGAAAAGTAATGGGGGAATCTTTAGCACCATAAAAGAACATCAGATAAATTCAAACACGTTGTGAGCTTGAGGATAGGCTTCTTTTAAAGATTATTGGTTTTGTTTTGGAGAAGAAGCCATTTGCCTTTTTAAGCAGTGAGTTGCAACAGAACAGCTTTCCCACTTTCATTAGGAGGAAAAACACTGGAAAAGTGTTTTCATACTCCTATGCTGTCCAAATGGGTGAAAGAGGAATCTTTAGTAAAGATATGACACAATAAAGACAGAATAAACAAAATAAAAAAAAAAGAAATGCATATGTATCCATTAACTTACACTTAATTTTGCAACAAGGGGGGGAAAGGAATAGAGAGCTCCCTAACTTGTAACAGAAGCTGCAGCTCTACAATGTCATGCATGACTCAGAAACTGAAGACTCCTGATCCTCAGCACTCTTCCCCACGTTAGTCTTCCCTTCGAGACTCCAGCTCTCTAAGCCCTGGAGAGCACAGTTCCACTTCTAACTAACTAGTCTACCGACACAAAAGAACTTTGGACATGAGAAATAGCAATTTCACCCCAAATAAACAGATTTAATGTTTAATTCAAGTGGCTTGTTGTTGTAGAATTGCATTCCATAGCAAGTCTAAAAGGAAATAATTAGAATTACCGCATTCCGCTCCAAGCAATTCAAATAATCCAGTCTTCTACTGTTGATGTTGACAGATATGTATGTATTTTTGTGCTTAGACATATGTGACACTTAGCCATATGTGCTTGAAGTACAATTATTAATAATTGAATATGAAAGGCAATTTTAAAAATAAGCATTCAAAAATCAAAATATAAAATGAGAATAGTGTACTGTTTCAAAGCTAAACAAATTATAAAAAGTCTAGATAAAATTTGAAAAAAACCCATATCTCCACAGCTTGAAATATACAGCTCCACTGGACAAAAAAAAAAAACAGTATTATCTTTCTTTGCTCCTGTACCACAGGAGTTCTGAAGCTGTGCATCACAATCCATCCTGTCTGAGGTCTTCAGAATCATTAGAAATTCTAATACACTTACAACATTCTGGGTTTCCTCATATGACAGTAACACATGCAAATACTAAGGACAATAAAAATATCTAAAAAAATCAAGTAAAACTGCCAATAAATGCAATTGAAACAGCATATATTCCAGTTTTACCAAGATACATAAGAATTCCAAAAATTAAGTTAAATTGCTTCCTAACTTTAAACTTTCTAAGAATATTTTCATGGCTATGGCTAAGTGTAAAACCAGTAATTAAAATTACTAAAATAAGAAGTTGTGAAGGAAAACCATTGTAACCAGAGATTGTTCTAAATCTAGAAATTGCAGAAGGAATTTGAGAAAAGTCTGCACTTTCAAAAGGATTTTGTCTGATAATAGCTTCTAAAAAGTTTTTACAGAAAACATACTAAAACTGAACTTCATAACCCAGAAGAGTTTTCAGTGTTAAGAAAGCAACATTGCACATGAACTGGCCCATTAGTACATTTTCAGGACAAGACACATTTTAAACAGATCAGCAATAAGTTATTGAAATTGTTTATCTAATGTAAAAATGTTCAGAGACATTTGCAGTATGTGTGCATGTGAGCATACGCAAGCATGTGTGCATGTTTCTGGATGCTAAAAATCTCATTTCTTAAGTGGTTTATAATTTTGCAACAACTTGAACAACTTTATGTAAGAGTGCAGCTGGCATAAAAAGCAAATCAATGATGCTCCAGTATTAACCACTGGTATGTTTGCTGCCTTCACTGTTCCTCATATTCATGAAAGAGAAACTAGATATGTAGAGATACATATCCCATTATGTTAGTAGTACCATCTCAAAGATGAGATTAAAAACTGTAAATCAGTTTAATCCCTGTGGCTTGTGACACAATCAAAGAAAAAAGGTAATAAAAGTACAACTTGCACATCAGAAGTAAAAACAATATCATAAAGGATGCTCTATCAGTTAAAACCTCTAGATGTACATCAAACTGCTGCAGATGAAGAAATCATTATAAACCACCAAGTACTGGCTTCACAGAACAATTCTGAAATGCAAAGTAACAAATTAAGCAGCACACAGTAAGAGTCAGAATCAATCAGGACAAAATTTATGTCATGCTTGAAAGCCTTACTAGAATTCATGCAGCAATGCTTCAGTTAGTAGATCTTTTGTTAATTGAGATACAACAATACATACCAAAATTTAGTAAGAAATGGCAGATGTGCTACTAGCTGATAATTACTTTGCGAATCTGAATCAAATAATAGCTTTCTAACAATTAGAGTAATCATAGTAATTTTAAGGGTGGAGAGAACAAGGATGATATCAAGCTTGCGATATAAAAAACTGGAATTAATACTTGAATAATCTCCATCATTAATCAAGAAATAAATCCATCTTGCAAGTGGATTTCTTGAGAGCAGTTAATAACTGCCATCACACTTTCCTGAGCCTGCAATCCAAATATAGATAGAAGAATGACTGATATTAGTTGTTTGAAAGTGACAATTCCCTTCTGAATATCACCAGAACATGTGACCTGTATAATATGAAGTTTTGAAGTTAAATGAACTTATAAGGAAATAATTCAGCAACCAGCTTGATGATTACTGTGCATCACAAGCAGAGAGGCTTAGGCAAGCCTGCTGTATCTTAAAGATGAGAAAACAGTGTTATTTTTTGGTGTGTATTTATTGAAATTAAAAAATCAAATTTAGCGTCTACCAATTTCAAAGCATCTAACTGCATTCCTAATATCTCCAGAAGATTTGAACTTCGGTTTAAAAGGGTGTGCACCATCCAAGGGGTCATGCGATTTCCCAGGCACCTTGATCTTCTTAAACTGTTCCTTTTCGCATTGCAAATCTATGCAATGCAAAATCAGTCAAGAGTATATTCATACAACCCAGTGGCAAGGGACAGCTTCCTGCAAGCAGGGAAGTCTGAAATGTAGTTCCTGTTGCAGCACATTTCTTGCTGTTATTTCAAATACACAGTAAGTCAGTATCTGTAGAAGAGATGTTCTTTTGCCATAAACATAATCACAAAGCCAGATTCTGAGTTGTTCCTGCCCTTTGTCCATTTCTTTTCCCTCTTTGATTGTTTCAGACTATGGTCAAAATGGACTGTATTCAAGACAATCTTCTGGTCTTCTGGGAACCTGTTTTGTGAAAGTTTGACATCGCCAGTAGCACTATAGCTTGTTAAGAAAAGAATCTAAGCAACAGAAAATTAAAAAACAAAGCAAACATTATGTTCATTATAACGCTGAGAATGCAAGCTGAGATTCCATTCATCAAATATATATTATGATTTTTTTTTCCCCCTTTAATAGCCTGATCTTTATCTCATGGAAGATAGCTTTGATTTTTATGTCAATGTGAATGACTGTGAAGGGCAGTAGAGAACAGGTCCAATGTATTATGGTAAATACATTGTTTTACAGATTCAAAATGTGTCTAAATGCATTTTTTATCCATTACTAATGTGCAGACTGGCAAATTCCACAGAGGCCAATGACTGTTTGCACATCTGGGGTATCAAACATTTCAGTTAGCCAAAGGTAATGTATGAATGTGAAAGCCAAGTCCTGTCTCTCAGTGACCAGAAGACATCTATTCACATACAACAAGAACAGATGAATGAAACTCTGCTGGAAAAAAAAAAAAAAAAACAAACAACCACAAGGTACTTGCTAAATCTTTGGACTTAACAAAGTAATCTGTTAGCAAACAAAAGCAAAGACAAGTTTCCGAGATACAACAGGCCAGGCCAATTAATTGTTTCCTAGAATGGCAGTTTGATGTATAAATGTGAAAAGCAATTGGAAAGGGTAATTTTTCTAACTGTGCTTCAATAGAATTCTCGCACTTGAAAGATCAAAGAAGAAATACGGCCTCACATGGCTAGTAAATGTTGCTGTGAATTTATGCTGTGATTTAAACAGTACCTTACAAGAGACCAATACTAAAAGAAGAAACAAAATTTTAATTCTGCTGGAAAATAGAGTTTTGTTTTTTAAAAGTAACTTTTTTAAAAAAAACTATTATAACAGCTACTCTGAAAAGCAAAATTACTCCTCTGCCTGCAAGATGTCGAATTTTCCTACAATGTCTTAACAAAATGCCTAAGACTTGTCTAGATTAGGGATTGACTCTTCTAGGCAAAGGACATATGTAACCCTATCCCAAAATGATGGTGCCCAGGATTTTACTCAAGAGCATATGCCCATGGTGATGCAAAGTCTGGCCCTCCTTGTTTATGCGAGTGAAGACATTTGTTTTGAATGCACTTCTAGGAATTTTTATGTTCTATGACTTACAAGAAGAGAGACTAATTAAGAGTTTTCTGTACCTGCTGTGTAGAACTGTATACTTTCTTGACAGCGTGGCAGAGTATTCAACATATTCAATATATCTGGCTTTTTGGCAGACTTATTATCTGAAACTTGAAACAAATTATCTCTATTCTCCCAAAAAGGGCCAATGCTATCATTTTGACTAAAAGAAGGATTCAAAATGCTTTACCCTTGATTTAGTGTAGATCATCTAATGGGTGTTGGTTGTCTTAGTCTCTTGGAGATATTTCAGATCTGACCAGAATCATTGCACTGGCATTGAATTATACTGATTGACTGGAGGAGTTGAAAGGATGTATGTCATAACAGAAAGACAAGTAAGGACAGAATGTGCATTGAAGGCTGATAACCAAAGTAAAGCTGTCAAGTTTGTAGAAAGGGAGCCAATGAGATTTGAGGTTGATGTGACATTCCCGGGATGCTGAAGTGAATAGATGCAGAGAACAACAACAGCACGCAGGTGCAAGTTCTTCAGTGACGTTTCCATGTATTTTCTATGTTGTCTTAGCATCTTTCAGACCATTTGTGGTAGTCTTCTCATGTCATGGCAGAACCCCAATCCTAGGTACAGTGTATCCTTTCCCTCTCAGCGATTTGCCCATAAAGAGGCTCTGGGGAGGGGAAAAGCCCTCCCTCCTCCTCTTTCTTCATCCTTTGACTTGTTGTCTTTAAGAATTTCTCTTCACCTTGGACTTGGATTCAGGTGACTCCACAAGCTTCTGATGGTCTTTTTCTTTTTTAATATTTTGCAGTTATCACAAGAGTATACACCATGGTCAGTGTGAGGGGAATTGAGAGAACCAAGAGCAGGGCTCACAAAAAACAATCTTTTGTATAGATGGAGCAATCACACTGAGCCTATGGCATGGACAAGGACACTTACTCAGTGAGGAGAAGACAGAAAATGGGTGAGAAGGGACAGACTCTGGCAAGGTCTGTCCATTCCTGGAGCAGCGAGCTTGTTCACTCTGGCTTGTCACAGACTCCAACTGCCTCTCAAAAACCTTATTCAGTCAGGAGGACAGGAGAAAACAGAAACTTGTGGTGGCCTGGCACAAGCAGGAGCTGAACTTCTGCATTCTCACAAAGTCTTCTCACTACTTTGTGTCTATCGCATCAACAGTGTGAGTCAGGGAACTGGGGATAGTACCTAGAATACACACTGGCTCACAAAACAGTGATCTGTTGCTCTAAAGGAAAAGCTAGATATTAGATAGCGTCACAGACTATCAGACCTGTGACCTTTAATTAAAGTGTGTGCAATCATGCTCTTCAGTCCTCTCAGTAGTGATATTCAGCTCAAAATGAGACATTTTCAGACAGAAGGCTGGTTGGCAATGGGTGTGAAGGGAGGATATTAGGTCAATCTTTCTGAGGTCCTGGCTGGGTCTGGGTGAATCAGTAGCATCCTGGTATCCAAAGTTGTGCCTGATATCAATCTTCCTCCTGGAGGCAAGTGACGTAAGACTGACACAGGAGACGGTCCCTTTATGTATTAACTGTGTCTGAAACAAGATACTGGCTGATGCTGCCAATCTGTGCCAACAGCAGTCTAACTGCTCATACATGATGAGTCCTTAAGAACATCTTCATGCCTTTTGTTTCAATGACATTGGAGTGAAGAATTTGCACTGCTATTGTCTTAGCCACTTCCTCCAAAATGTTTGAGGGACTACCTCTCAACTCCATCAATTTCTTGTCTCTGCTTTTACAAAGAAATTGAGGAGCTTCAGAATGCTCTCACTAGAAGCACTAATATAGATCTGACATGCAGATATGAGCCAGCACTTAAAGAGATGTAACTTCTAGCCAAAATGATGATGGAGTTCAGATAAACAAACCAGCTGGTCAAGACAATACCAGCCTCAGAAACATCAGTACTAGCTAACTTACTGTAAGATGAAATCTCTGATGACTCTAATGGAGCAGAACCACCAGAGCAATTTGCTGGCTACATCATTGCAGCTATACTGCATAGATGCAAATGTGTTTAAACAGATACAATTCATACTGCATGGATGAACAGCTCATATAGATAACCTCCTATCTCCCATATTTTTATAGTGTCAGTGTTCACAGTTCTTCAAAGGTTGATCACTTGGTTAGACCTGTCAGCAAGGGTTAACATCACTGCAATTAGCAATGGTAGTTTCTTTGGTGATTATTAAGCTTTGGAAATAACCAAAACTTTCACACCACTGGAGTTGCTCTAATGGGGTACCAAGATATGATTTTAACCTACAGATGAGAGGCACTGTGTCCCATTATCACCACAAAACCACACAGATTTGGCTTTTTTTCATGCATTTCCTGTTAGAATTAGCTTGCCAAAAAAAAAAAAAATTAAAAAATCAGTCTTACATTAAAGGCTAATGCTGTTATGAGAGAATTTGAGAAAAGCATTACCAAGACCTTTACCAAAAGACATGCATATTCCTGTAAAATGTAGTATGTCCTAAAATGCTTTCCTGATGCTCCTATTTGTCATGATGATTTAGGGATGCATTTGTATATATTTATCTGCCTTTTTTGTCATTTGCATGTCGAATCTATGTGCAATGCACTGTTTAATTTACCCCGTGGTGTTCCCATGGAATATAATTGGTATGCATATAAAATATCAATGTAATACCTAGAGATGAAATCTAACAGAAACAGTTTACTGTGAAATCCAGTCGTTGTTCCCTCATTTTTCCACTTCACTGACTGTTGCTCTTTCAAAGTACTCTTAGACCTCACTTGCACAATCCTTCATTATGCTGCATTATTTCTTTATTTGGGAATAAAACTAAAAAGTATTTCTATACTAATTTCCCATAATTGTTGGGATGATGTTAAGACAGTTTTTTAGGAGAGAAAATGCAAATCAATTTTATTTCAAAAACATATTGAAATTCCACATAAATTGGTGACAGAGTGCAAATGCTACTCAACTGGGAATGGAGAGGGAAGAGAAATATATGCCAACTCTCACTTTAATACAAAGGATGTGAGATACTTTTTATTTGAATCAAATGCTATTTAGCAACTTAAGCACCTGGAGCACATCTGATAACTTGGGTAAAATGTATTGATTTCACTATTGATTTTTCTAATATACCTTCTCTATGAGGGAGCTATTACTGAAAGTAGCAAATAACTCGGCTAATGCCAACTCTAAGTAGTGTAGAGAGGTTCAGATATGCAAGATGGGTCATCACTGAATTTCAGAGCATGACAGCTCCATGCCTTGCACTTGGAGGCAGTGCACAGCATTGGTAACTTTCTCTCTTGCTTGCACTGTTTGAATTTATTTAAGCATGAATACTTTCATGTATTTTTCCACTCTTATAAAAAAGGGTCTTTGTTCATAAACTAGATGAACACAAGAACTGAGACAGTATATAGCCTTTACACCACTACTTATTAAATTTAACTTTAGGATTAGGCATACAGACCATTTTTCTTCAGTTCCAAACATGATTCATACGTTGAAACAATACACAGGACCATACATAACACCTGTGGATTTCTGATCAATTTATTTCCAAGAATAACTTTGAAACTCTGCAATGTTTGTCATGCTCTCTGGGCAGTTTTATAAAAACAAAGGATAGCTAGGATTCTGCTCCTGAAAACACTAGAGCTTCTGGCATTGCCTTCAATAGAACCAGAATTTCCTTAGCACAAACAAAATTCACCACTGAGCTCATAGCAAATTCTACTTGTATTATTGCCTTATAGTCTGTTTTCTTCAATTTAGATCATAGTCACAATATATGGTGCAGAAGTAACAGATTTTTTTATTATTTTTTTTAAAGCCTAACAAGTCCAGGAAAGGCAGCCTTGAGTTACACTTAATATTCTAAATATTTGCCCATCAGTAACACTTGAAATATACTTTCACCAGTAGAAACCCAGATTTCTAAGTTTCAATTCCAAAGGTCCAAGAATGGAGTCTAAAGAGTATTCAGGACCCTCACAGTCCTTTAATTAGTTGCCCACAGGATTTTCTACATGCCCTTACTGTGAAGAGAAGGTTGATACTGCTCCTCAGACACTAATTGCCACAACGGAAAGGGAAGAGCTCAGCCAAACAGGTAAATGCTTGTACTATGAGAAGCTTTGGCTACTTTTTGTACAAATAAAATTAGTGGTCACTCTTCTTTCTCCAGCAAGCATTATGCTTACTTCTAGTTTTTCTGTTTGACCAATTCAGATATAGTTTATCATAATAAAAGGAGTGAAGAGAAACAACTGAAATTACACCACCTTTAACGTGCTCTCTGAATCAGGCTCAGGGATTCCAAATGAAACATGTGAGGTGGCACACACCTAATTCACTTCAAGACTCTTCCAATTCCAGAAGTCAAAATTTTACCCTGAGAGTTCTTCTGGGTTCTCTAGTTTTATAACATTTTAGAAGCAATTCCTGACCTCTGTCACAATGGTAAGAGGAAACACTGCATTCAAATATTCTAAAAGATGCACCCTGAGAATACATAGTTCACAGAAAATGAGAATATGTATGAGTTCCAACAGAAAAAAAACCCTGAGACAGTGCCTGTAACTCTCTTTTATTTAAGAAATCAAGAGAATTAACTATGATCACCTTCAATAACATTCCCTTCTGAGTCGACACAGAGTTGTATAGAATGCTGCCAATGTTCAAAGCAATTCCACAGATCATTTTCTCAAAGGCTGTTGAGGATCTCCGTTGGTTTTGTTTCACATTTAATACCGACAAAAACTGGGTTCCTTTGAACACCAACTTGATCATTGGGAAGAGGGAGCAAAGTCTAGCAAGCAGGGTAGGTGCTCGAGTTCAGTGATGTTGTTATTAGCTAAAAATTGCTTCACAAAGTGTTGCAGGTTGGCACACACTGATATTTTCTAATGGAGGGTAAGAAAATGTCCATGTTTGAACATATGTCCACCACTGAGCAAAGCAATTGAGTTGAGTCTTGTCTCACTGTGATGGGCTACAACATATTCTCTAACTATCTCTTTGTCTATCCTCTCCCAGTCTTGGTTCTCCAACTACAGGGTTAGTCTCTTTATTGTTCCATCAGATCTCATATTTTGCAAAAAGAAAAGCAGTCAAAGAAGATTACTTCAGTCAGCTGTACTTCAGGCATCACAGACTTCCCTGAAACCTCCACTCAAAACTGTGACTACTAGTTATGGATCATCTTCTGGAGAAGTGGGTCTGTATGAACCTCATGAGGTTCAACAAGGCCAAGTGCAAGGTCCTACAACTGGGTCAGGGCAATCCCTGGTTTCAATGCAGGATGGGAGCTGATGTGATTAAGAGCAGCCCTGCAGAGAAGGACTTGGGGATGCTGATTGATGAGAAGCTTGATGTGAGTTGGCAATGTGCACTCGCAGCCCAGAAGGTCAGCTGTATCCTGGGCTGCATCAAAAGAAGCGTGGCCAGCAGGTTGAGGGAGGTGGTTCTGTCCCTTTACTCCTCTCTTGTGAGACCTCATCTGGAGTATTGTGTCCAGTTCTAGAATCCTCTACATAAGAAGGATATGGAGCTGTTGGAATTGGCTGAGAGAAGGGCTACAAAGATGATCAGAGGGCTGCAGCACCTTCCATATGAGGACAGACTGCATGAGTTCGGGTTATTCAGCCTGGAGAAGAAAAGGCTCCAAGGAAAACTTATAGTGACCTACCAGTACCTGAAGGGGCTACAGGAAAGCTGAGGAGGGACTGTTCATAAAGACTTGTAGTGACAGGACAAGGGGCAATGGGTATAAACTGGAGAGGGGCAGATTTAGGCTGGACATGAAGAGGAAATTCTTCACCGTGAGAGTGGTGAGACCCTGGCACAGGTTTCCCAGGGAAGCTGTGGCTGCCCCATCCCTGGAGGTGTTCAAGGCCAGGTTGGACAGGGCCTTGGGCAGCCTGGTCTGGCGGGAGGTGTCCTTACCCATGGCAGGAGGGTTGGAACTGGGTGATTTTTAAGGTCCCTTCCAACCCAAACTGTTCTATGATTCTAGATCTGCAGGCAGGGAACGGTGTGTTACCGTGGGGCGGCACTTCAGCTACAGCTGAAGCGAAGCGCAGCCCCGTTCCAGGCAGCTGGCACACCTCTGGCTTTCAGCAAGTCCCACAACAAACTCCACAGAATTTTCTCGTGAGGGGCTGTCGAATGCCGGAACCTCTCCCCGGGGCAGCCTGGGAGCGCCCCGTCCCGACTGGCGCGGGGGGCGCGGGGCGGGAGGCGGCGCCGCCTGGAGCCACGCGGGGGCAGCAGAGCGCCGCGCGCCGCCCCCGCCAGGAGCAGCGGGGCGGCGGGCAGGGATTTACCGCCCCAAGCGCTTGAGGGGCCGAGGGGTCAGTGTTCGCAGGGTTTCTCTCGCAGCTTTGCAGCTCTTCGCTGCCCTCGCGGTGCTGTTTTTTCTTGGCGCGTGGAGTCGCCTGCGGCCACCGAAAGTCACCCCCCCACCCCACGCCCCCGACGAGCGCCGCTCGCTCTTCTCCGGCCGCGCTGTCGGCAGAGCTGGAGAAACCACGGGCGCCGTGGGCGCCTCTAAGGACTGTTTTAAAACTGCCTTTTCATCTGTCCTGGTTTTTTTTACTCTGTATTCGCCCATCACCGTGGCATCTGAGATCCAAAAACTCTGCCTCGCCCTGTGCGGGTCCAACTTCACGGCCGCGTGGGGTCCCGGTGTGAGATAAAACATTCGCAGGGAGTTTGCGGTATTTTTTTTTTTGTCGGTGTTCACAGAATCACAGAATCGCTAGGTTGGAAAAGGCCTTCAGGATCATCGAGTCCAACCGTTACATCCATAACTTATAAGTCTCAACCAGGCCCTGAGTCCTCTGAGCCAAATGCTGGACAAAAAAGAGGGAGCTGGCCTCTTCTCCCAAGTGACAGGGGACAGGACGAGAGGGAATGGCCTCAGGTTCCACCAGGGGAGATTTAGGCTGCACATTAGGAAAATTTTTTCACAGAAAGGGTCATTGGGCACTGGAACAGGCTGCCCAGGGAGATGGTTGATTCACCTTCCCTGGAGGTGTTTAAGGCACAGGTGGACGAGGTGCTGAGGGACATGGGTTAGTGTTTGATAGGAATGGTTGGACTCAATGATCCGGTGGGTCTCTTCCAACCTGGTGATTCTATGATTCTATGAAAAGCCTCACCTGGTGCCCGCTGAAGCTGCGGAGGTTGGACGGGCCGTGGGGAGTGTTCCTAGCCCAAAGAGCTTACAAGTCCAAAAAGACAAAACAAACAATGACAGACGTAACAGGCATCCAGGCAGCTGCCTTAGCCCCGACCCTGCAATTTTTTCTGGTCTAGTTTAAACCTGTCTGAGAGTTTGTATGATCTGGACTCTCATTTTGAATGCAAATCTTGCCTTCTTACTAATCTGTGGAAGCTGAATATACTTTCTTTAATGTATTCGAAGCTGAGCCTTTAAAAGCAATATCAGTATCAAATACAGTTTTATATACTTAAATAATCAACAGAACGTAATCAATAAAGTATATTTTTTTCTCCATCTAATTTGCTTCTCTCTTTTAAAATCTATGGTTGCTTATCTGTTTTCTCTCTCCACCTTTTTTTCCCAAAGCCCTTCCTATTCCATACTAAGTATTCCTGAGTTTATGCGCTATTTCCTATTTCAGGTTTCTATTTTGTGTGTTTATGCTTACTCATCTGCATTCCCACAGGAATCAATGAAACTATTCACATGCTTAATTAAACACAGACAAAATTTTATAAGAATATTATTTTACTGTTTATGCAACTACTAATCCCTAGGTATTTTTTTCCTTATCTCTTTCTGTCTTACCTATCTTTTGACTTAGGCCCTAAGGCAGTGATTCCAAAGTTGCTTCAGTTAAGCCCTTTACCTTTTCTATGAGGTTTTAGGTTCCCAGCTTCCAGCCACCCTGGCAATCATTAGAGTATGAGTCTATTTTCCCTCCCTGAAACTTCATTTCAAGGTCCACCTAACCTAGTGCAATCCAGGTCTCCACTTTGCCCTTCTGCAGGTCCTGCTACTGACCTTCCGGCAAAAGCTCCCTGGACTCCCTCTTTGCTTTCCCCACCAACTCAGCCTTAGCCAGATTGCTTGCTTTTGCCAGGCCCCTGCCTTCCAGTTGCTGTTAGAGCTTCACAATATCTCCCAGAGACCGATCTTCCCTTTGCAAACAAACCACCTTCCCTGCTGAGGAGGTATCTCCTGTCTAGACAGCTACACATGCTCCATTCAAACACTGCTTGCCTCCCTGTCCTCACTGATTCACACTGTTTCAGACTTACAGGAAAAGATAGGTCTTCTAGGATGAAAGGAGAGCGAAGCAGGAAAGGAAGGTAGAGAGGGAAAAGAAACAGAGTAGACGGGAGAGGAATTGGATGGAAAATTCCTGAGGGTTTTGAACCTCCCTCAGCTCCCCTTTGTGCAGCTGTATACCCTCCCAGCTTGAGATCTAAACTGAGCTTAATTTATTTGATTGAAAAGATACAGAACATAAAACTGCCATACCTTTGCCTCTCTTCATTTAGTCAGATTCTAAATGTGAATACATTTG
This sequence comes from Clamator glandarius, assembly GCA_033459285.1. NCBI lineage: Eukaryota > Metazoa > Chordata > Aves > Cuculiformes > Cuculidae > Clamator > Clamator glandarius. Next base: position 3,698,942 of record JAUNZM010000313.1, read on the forward strand.
CTGAGTCTGATTGCAGAAGATTGTTCAGGTTACCCTCCATCCATGTTCAACACTTCTTCCTGCAGTTCTCTGTCCTCAGAGCAATGAGACTATCACAGGGAAGAAACCTTCACTTTCGTCTTCACATTTTGAGCACCCGAGGTCTTTTTTTTTTTTCCTCCTTGATCAGACTTTCTCCAGGAGGAGCTCTAGTTGGTGTTCTTTTCTCAGCAGTAACATTTTGTGGATCATAATAGGCATCACATACATCTCAGCTGAAAAAAGTAATTCCTACTTTTGTGTGTCTTATGTTAAAAAAAATACAGGGCATCCAATGAGACCCCTTTTGTGCTTATGTATGTGCCTAATTTTTTGAGTATGTAGCTAAACTGAAAGTATCATCAACATGGTTTGGAAGGGATATTTGATATATCTGTGTGCTGCTTATTAAAGATACACCAGCAAATTATGAAGGATTCATATGAACATGTTGCTGCTTATGATGAAGCTATTTTTCTCTGAACTTTGATAATTTCTCTGCACACGGCATAGCAGAGGGACTTACTAACTCTCCCTACTCCCTCTCCTCAAGCACATTCTTTACAGAGCACCAGGTTGTTTTTGTCAAATGTTCCTTGGGAAGTATTCAGGATCCCCACCTTCAAACTTGAACTTCAAAGCTAAGCAGTATGTCTAGTTGCCCATCTTCTCAGCGTATTTTTCAAGAACGAATTACAAACATTTCAAGTAAAGTGCACTTATTACAAGTTTGTTTGCCAAATACTGCTGCCTCCCTTCCAAGTTCCAGCTATGTCAAAGCATCTGGTTTACAAACAGGTTCCTCCCCTCAGCTGGTACACGGATGCCAGGGCACAGAGGCTTATCACTGGTGAAGGAGTTTCCTGGATGAAAAGAGAAAATGCGGTGGGAGTCACTTGACAGACTCTCACTTGTCACAGAATGTGTAGTTATGTTGTAAATTGCTGGACAGATGAATGAAGTGACGTGCAGGAGGAATGATTTGTCCACATTCTTCCACAGCCTGATCTAAAATTCCCTGAAGTTAATAGATTCCTGTTGATTTCTATGGATCTTATATTGGGCTTTCAGGTAATCACTTATTCTAATCATGAGACACTGCGTGCCTGGGATTTATGTTCTTTAGACGACTCTGAGGTCATCTGAAATTCATGAATATTTGCAACTTAACTTACAGAAAACATTTATTCAGGAGATAGTTATGTATCATTCTAAAATATTTTGTTCAGAAAGTAATGTTGCACTTAGTCTCATTATTACTTATATCAAATGCAACCTACATAAAGGATAAGTTATTTTAACTTGATGCTTGGGTCAACCACAATTTGAAAAGAACACGAATCTGGCATAAAGTCATGTGCTTCATGTGCTTCATGTGCTTCACACTCCACATGGAGATCGTCTGTTATACAGACTCAAATACAGTCCGTCTACTCATTTCTTTTCTTATTTTTTTTTTCTGTCATAGATTGCATAGCAGAATTAAGAACTTTCAAACACCCCTCTGCAGATTTGTGGGAACTTAGGAAGAAGTTGCACCGATAAAAGCTAGCCTGATCAGAACATTTAATATGTATATCGGAACAGCTATTGCTACGTTCTCCCATGGCTCTACTCCTAAATCATATCTTCCTGTATTTTGCAGAAGATTTCAAGAATTTCTCTCCTGTTTTCAGGGGTTTTCACCCTAATTTTTAGTTATATGCCAAATGGGGACTTAGCTCAAAAGAGACATAGCTCTCGTCTAGGCAGTAGTGCTGACAGAATTTTTCAGAAATCTCTTTTTTTTTTCCCATTCCTGCTAAAGAATTTTGCTCTTTCTCTGTGTCCATTTAAGTGTTGCTTATAATAAGCTAATAATTTGCATACCTTGTCTTTTTATAATTTCATTATATAATGGAATATATATGTTCAATTATATAATTTAATTCATAATTTCATAGCTCTGTATGAGATTGATGCCTTTTCCTATGTCATACTGTACACTGTCTTTCCCTTCCTTTGTTACAAGGAAGGAACACTGAGTCATGAAGTAGTGACGACAATCCCAATGTCAGAATTATCCATCTAAATCAGTGGAACTGAGCTTTCAAATGGAAAAATCTCCAAACTTTTTGCTAAGTTATTTGAAATAGTGAACTGTGCTTGCTCACTTCCCTAAGTCTTTGTTGCACATACACTAGACAAGTTATCAGAGATATCATTCACTCAATGCCTTGTAACCTGGATGTTTTGTGAACTGGATGGATCTGTCCCTATCTTTTACGTGTGTATGCAGGACAAAAGGAAATAGGAGAGTCCCTCTAATCTTCTGAATCCTTTTCAAAAGCCAAAGCATTGACAAATACAGTATTTGCAGGAAAGAGAAGGGTTTCTTCAGTTTCCCCTAACTGCGCAGCGCCTCAGCTTCTGGCTACACCTGCACTGCCATCTTAGCTGAAGGCTCTGGTCCATGTGGGAATCACCCTGCACAGCCTACATGGTAGCTTAAGCTCTGGGTCTAGTTTGTGGCATCCAGCTGGACATAAGCCAAAGGAGTCAATCGTTTTCATGATGGGAGTATCTTATACTGTATCTGTATATAATTCTGGCCAATTACTCTTTATTATTGTAAGTCCAAAATTTAAAAAAGCAGAGAAATAATAATGCTGCACCCTTAAGGCAAAGTGAAAAGTGAAGCAAAGAAGTGGTTGGTCACATTTGATAGTTACAGTGGTTAAATCTTTCATAGAGTTATTGATCAGAGTGAAAGTGGCATGCTACAAGAAAAACCACCTGATTCTCAAATATGTGTTTATTGTTAGCTTTTCATTTCAGTGGTGGGGAAGTCAGTGCAAGGGCTGTCTACCTGAAAACAGGACCTACCATCTGACTGGCCTGAAACAGTATATAACTGTTTTTCAAGAATGGATCATTCTATGGGCTACCTAATCCAGTGCCCTTCCTGTGAGGATGTGCATGATACTCGGGCCATTTCTCTTTCAGCTGCCTTTCAGCTGCAAGTGTTGCCAGTAAAAGAAGCTTCTCTGTTTATTCTGTTATGTTTTTCGTTATGAAGCTTACATATTGTCTTCTTTTCTTTTTCTTGTACTCAAAATGCTGAATTATTTGTCATGGTTCTGTGTGACCTGGTTCTGATGTTATTAGTCTAGCTGCTATATTTTTGTTATACAGTATTTCAGGTACATCACTCTTTTGGAAAAGTACATCCCTTTTGTGAAAGAACTTCTATTGTGTGCCTGTTTTTCACAATATATATGTATGGTGCCTGCTGCAAATGATTGTCTGCTGTATACATAAAAATAAGATGTTTTAATCACGATGTGCCCATCATTCTCACTAGCTAATTTACAGTAAGACCTAAAAAATGTAAAAAAAAAAAAAAGGAAGAAGAAGAAGAAGAAGAAGCACTGGTATTCCTGGAAATTTTCTATTCAATGAGATAGAAAAACAAAGCTCAGTCTTATTCACTGCTGCCAACAGGGGGAAAAAAAAAAATCCAAGTGTGTCCTATTCTCTGCTATGTTTTCTGAAGCTCGTCAAATGTAGGCTGTTTCATATCAATGGCAGGAATGAAATGTCAGAATTAAAGGCCTTCCATATTTTCCTGGATCTCAGCAGCCAAAACATAGAAGTATCTTGAGCTGACCTTCACCGATGAAGAGAAGCAAAATGAAGGATGAAGTCAACAATTAAAATAAGCCAGAACCTAAGTGATAATGTGATTTAGAAATCAGAACCACAGCTTCCAGAAACAAATACGAAACTGCTGTGATATGATGAATTTCAGCATATTTTCTGCCCCTGAAGTACTACACAGTTTTCTAAACTCCAGATTAAACTAAAATGGAAGGAAAGGGACTTGCTTCCCTTATTTATTCTACACAATCAGATTTTGACTTTTGATGAGGGCTCTCATTGCCTTAGGAATGCAAGAGGTTAATTCAAGCTGTCTTGATATCAGATAATAATTACATGATTTATGACCTCTGTCATAAAGCATCCAAGAGATCAAAGACCAAAATAATGTTGGTTCATTTTACATTGATTTTGTTCAATGTTAGTAACAGATGGGACTTTATTGTTTTTCTTGGTAGAAGTCCTTTTTTCTTTCTGTTATTGTAAGTAAGTGTAGTAAGTTGATTGTAGCTTAATATGTGTCATTTTAAGCATTTATCCATGAATTTGCATCATATCTTCCACCCTTAAAATACCCATAAGAACGGACATTTTGTATCATGAAAGCAAGTCCTATATTTTCTCAAAACAGGGATTAAAAATATGTATTTTACATGTGAAGCACAGGGCAGTCTTCAGTTAAAACTGAATTTCAAAATTTATTTTTATTTATACCATTTTAAAATCAGTGGTGCACCACTGAACAGTTTTCCTGCAGAGTCCTTTCAAAAATTTTGTGAAGTGGCAAGCATGTTATATTGCTCTTCACTTTGGTTCGTTTAATACTGCAAACTTCTCTGTTTTAATAATACAGGTATTCTTTTCTGCAGGGAAGCATATGAAAAGTATCATCAATACAGAAATTCAAGGAGTTCACATAAGAATATACTAATTACACAAGTTGGAATTTTGACAAGACACCAAAATCAATATCGCCTCTTCCTTGTACGAGTGCAATGAGAATAAGTCACAGGGTAAGTGCTTAGGACTTTACTTTCTATATGTCACTGCAAAGTGACGGCACTTCCAGCATCAGTGTCTTTCAGCACTGGACACAGGAATGAATCAATACTGACACAAGAACAGGAAAGTCACCTGTGAAAATCTTTACAGCTTGCCTGGTAAAAAAAAAAAAAGTGTGCTTAAAGCACAGAATCAGCTCTCAGAAGGCTTTTGTTTCATTTCCAGACAAGTCCCAGAATTCCTCTCTGATCTTGGGCACTCTCTGTCTCTCAATTTGTCCTTTGTATAATGCAAATAATAACGGTTGCTGACTTCATGAGATTTCTGAGTGACTTGACTCATTAATTATCATCTATGAGATTTTTTTGCTGGAAAGCAATATGAAGGTGCCAAGTTTTACTTATACAGTTATTAGTACTTTATGCACTAGTATACACTTAAGAAAATAGTTTATGGTTTGAAAACAAGTTCCAGGGGTATATCTCTAGTTTCCCTAGAGGTCTTTAAAAAAAGAAAAATACAGCAGTATCTCCTAAAAGCCTCATTCAGAGAAAAATATGCTAGCAGTAAGGACTCTTATCATTTCTTAGACTCATAGGTTTTGTACTGATACATTTGGAGGCCTCTGTTTTGATGGCTGAAAGGTCCCAAAGCTCAGTATTTCAGCTTAGTCTTTTCATGGTTTTGCAGATGATAAAACCAGCAGTTCCATTGTATAGAGCAAGCGGTGAGAGCTGCCTACTTTAATTCTTATTTGAGCTACAAACTATGTTAGAAAAAACCATTTAGAAATTGCAGTTGAGAAAGAATCTGCCACAGATTTTAGGAATTTGCTCACTCCATCTGTCAAAAATATGCATCCTTGTTTCTAGCATGGATTTCTCCAGACTTTCCTGCTATTTTACATGTAGTATTGCTAATTTACTTGTAGTATTGCTAATTTACTTGTAGTATTGCTAATTTAATGTATTTTCTAGATTTAAGAGTCCATAATCAAACCTGTATAATTCCCCAGGGTAATAGCTTAGAGGTTAGGTCCAAATCAGTCTTTGGTATTCTCAACTGATAAACTAAGCAGATTGAGCTCTTTGAGTCTTTTAGCCTGAAGCATGATGAACAGTCCCCAAGTCAGGCTTGTGACCTTTGCTGAGATTCTTCAACAATATTCCTGAACCATGGACCCCAGAACTGGGCAAAATATTCCAGTAATGATTTCATCAGTGCTAAATACAACAACAATGTAATAACTCTCGACACCTATCTTCATTCATTATTCCTCTAGTATCTATTTATTAAGCTCATATTAGACATTTTGTGCACTGTGTCACATTGGGAAATTATACCCAGATGGGTACAAACTCTGATCTCCAACTCTTTTTGAGAAGCATTGCTTCCCAGAAATGAGGATCCACTCCCTAATTACAGGATAAAATGCTAGTTCTTAGATTTTTAATCATGTTTTGTAGATTGGTCATAGTAATGTTAGTACTGTTTGCAAGTCATCTGACTGCTTGGTGTTGGGGATGACTCTGCACTAACCGTTCCTTCAGTCACTGTTTTCAGACATGGGCATTAATAGCCCAGTTCTGGTGATCCACTTGGGGCAATGTCAATGCCTTAATTTTAGCTGATTTATTATGACCCTGTCAAAGCACATCCCTATGAGAACAGTATATTTCTCAGCCTCAGCTTGATACGATGTGTTTCTGAATCCCACGGAGATAAGCAGTGAAGACAATCACCTTTCGTTAGTTATAAACCTGGAAGTTCCTGTTGATCAGAAGCTATCCTGACCTTTCAATGTAAGGGTACCCAATACTATCTTTTTGTATCTTGAACAAGAGTTCAAGAACTTGTGTGAAGATGAAGAGTCTTTCCTTTTTTCTACATTACCGTGTCACTGATACTGCATAAACACGTCTTGGGAAAGCATATACAAAGACTGGGTTAAATAGCTTTAAATTATCTTTGCAATCTTAAAAATTTCAATTAAATCTAATCTCCTCAAACTATCTTTTTGGCAAAGTGGGCTACGCAGCATCAGTACCAGAGCAAACACCAGTTCTCTTGAATCCCAGCTATTAGTAAGAACATTCTTTCTCACTTCTTAGCTAAATAAATCAATAATATGATGAGTTTAAATTGAAAAATAACTCTAAAATTTACTGTTCTATTAACAAAAAATTGCTAAGCTATAAGGTTTGGTTGAAAGAAAAATATTTAGCCAAGATGCTATTTAAGCAAATCTTACATAAAATTAGAGATTTTACAGGTATACCAAGCAGATAAACCAGTCCCATCTTTAAGGTAAACAGGCTATAATCTCAATATATCACTGACTCACTATCCTTCTGACTACTCTCAAATAACAATTTCTTAGTGAGAAGTGTTAGCAACAAGAAGAGAAAGAAATCTTCAGTGGATAGAAAAAGATAAGTTAAATTACTTATTAGAAATACTACATATGTGAAAAGTGCTGTTTCTGTTTGGTGATCCTAATTTTTCTAGGCATTACTCAAAGATTATATTATTGTAGCTCTTTTAAACAAACAATGCTGGTTTTGCACAAAGCTTTATGGAAGAACAAATTTGCTCCTCTTTAAAAATATGCTCAGGAGAAATGTTTGATTGTCTGTCAGAACTAGTTACAGCTACTTCTTTCTCAGCTTGCCCTGTCCTGTCTTGCTTCGCTCCTCAGCTGAAGTTACAACATAAAATAAGTTTGTGAACTCTATATGGTTTTAATTTATGAAGCTGGCTTTGGTCCCTAAGGGACCATATGCAGGCCAGAAATCATCACAATAAAGATACAGTTCATCTTCCCTCTGAATTTCCCAACCTTTCTTTTGCTTAACATGCTTTCTTGGACAAGACTGAAAGCAGTGGGAACCAGCTCCTCTGGTTTTACACAGTTTGACAGTTCCCTTCAGCTGGGGGAATTTTTACATTGGCATCTGTGACCAGATTCCAAGTTTCTTTACTGTTCAAAGACTGCAAAACAGCTGGGTCAAGGGGCAGGGAGTCTATCTGAATGTATTTTGCTTAAGCATGAGATCTGGTCTTGCTTAGCTAACAAGATCTCATTACATCATAGCCCATGCAGCTATGCCTTACAAAGTGTTCCTTGGATGAGATGGTGAAAAGCAATTAAGAAAACGATGAACACAGAGATTACTCAGGCTAGTTCAAATGGAGATTTCTGCACCCAGTACGCCAGCTCTTCAAAATTGATGAGAGGGAAAAAAAGGCAAAATGAAGAAATGTACAGATAAATATACGGATCTTTAATACTTGTAGTTTTAGTTTGTGAGGAACATTCCTTGCTTTACCAAAGAGGCTAGATCCTTTATTTAATTGTAAAATTTTCCTCTCATCTGTGATGTTACAGAGAAGTCAAATATGAAAACAAAATTACTACTGCTACACAAATATTTGGTGGATCACCAAACACTGTAAATTTTTCAACTTAGACTATTGTTTAACAAAACAAACCACAAAATAATTACAAATGTGCTGTCAATACTTTCATACTTGTGTTTTCACACTTGCTTCAGCACATTATTAAAAAACATCAATAATAATTACAAGACAGAATCCAGCTAAGCTTTGAACCCAGATATTTTCTGTGCTGTAATGAAGTGATGCATGCCACATGAATTAGTGGAACAGTGTTTCAGAGTAACAGGATGCATACTCTCAACAGCCATGGCTGTCTGTTCCCTAGCTACAAATTATTTTGTCTTCAAATTGTGCTGCCAGATCTATTGTAAACTAACTGAAATAGATTTTTTTTACAGTACATGGTACAACTGAGATCTCAACTTGCAAGAGTTAACTGCTATTGAAAGAAAAGTCTTAAATATTAATAATTATAACACATATCATTTAGCAATATTTCCTTTCTGTTTATGCATATATCTTCCCACATGCAATCCAATACAGCAATGTTCCTGAATTTTTAAACTGCCTGAAACAGCAGCCATAAGAAATGGTATGGATGATCCCATTTATCTTCACAGGGTGTAAAGTACCTGATGATAACAATTCTAACGTCAATAGATGTTCATAGATTATAAAGTCAGATCTGGCTACTGTGATTAGGAAGCCTTAACACCCTCACTACTCAGGCTATGGAATTTTCCTGAATTAATTTTTATCTGAATTATAGTGTATTCATAGGAAAATATCCACATTTGCTTTAAAAATTCATTGTGATGGGGAAACCCTGACAGCATGTAAGAAATTATTCCAGAATGGTCTTACTGTCCATATCAGTCTCACTGTTAGAAATGTTCCTTTGCACTCGTCTGAATTTGTCTCACTGCAGATGTCATCCTTTGGAATCTCTTATATGTTGTCTGCTCCAGTGAAGATCCTTATATTATCAAAACGTATTGGTTTGCAGATATTGTGATACAAGTTTTAAATTTTTTTTAATTTTTTGTTAGTCATCCATTAGCCTTTTCCAGGTTTGAAGCATCTCTTTACAACTGCAGATATACATTCCTTCTGATCACAGCCTTGCACTAAGGCCTGAGCAAGGATTTTCTTTGGTTGATTATCTGTCATGATCCCTGTGGGGTTTTAGAGGTACTGTTTTTTTCTAATGCAGGCCCTTTGTCTCACCCTCAGCCCCTCCCAGCAAATATCTTCAGCACATTTTGCATTCCTTTTGCCCATGTATCATTTTAGCATGTATTTCATTCATTGTTTGAGAGTGATACAGGATTGACAAGCCCATCCACGCTGCCCTGTTTACCACTCAGAAATACAGTTAGAGCTTTTACATTCTTCCATTCTTTTGGAACTTCCTTTGTTTTCCCAGATTTATTGGAAATCTATTTAACGGTAAAGCAAAAAACCTCATCCCACTCTTAAGACACTTCAGTATCAATTATCTATGCCTATTTATTTTAAAACCTCTAGCTTTTGTAACTGCTGCTTATTGTCTTCTTTTCTTGCTCTAAAATTGAAAACTACTTATTCGTCATGTGTTATGATCAAATTATTCTGCTTTATCTTTGTAAATTTTAATTCTGTGATCACCTTATCCTTATATGACACTGATTCCATGGTACGGTAGATACAACTCTCTGAGCTAGGAAATTATGACTGATAATAGTAACCCTTAAAATACCATTGCATTTTTTAGAAGTGACAATGTTAAATCCCATTCTATTAAGCCCGAGTTTAATTTCCTCATTTTAACACAATCTGTTGCTCTCCATTGCTACAGACTGGTACTTTAGGTACTGCTGAAGTATAGGATTCTGTGATATTCTGCAGTGGAAATTCCTTGTTTCTGCATTAAGACATTCATGCACTAGAGTTTGTTGGTTTGCAATTGGTTAAGACTTGGAAACACATGATGCCATCTTCTACCCAGTGGGGTAGTTATAGCACATATTTGCTAAAATAGGTCTTCAGTTTTGAAGGTTAGTTTGTCTCATTCTCTGTGCTTCTAAATGAAAGACACTACAAGCATTCAAAGCATCAACATGAGTCTTCTGTCTCATCTAGCAATTCAAGAAACCTAAAGAGACCACATCGTTCATAAACTAAGTATCTAAAGAAGTGTCTAAAGACAGTTTTTTGATCACCTGCTTGCTTCTGCCTACCTGCTCTACATTTTTTCTAAGGAGGTTACAGCATTCATTTTAATGATCCAATCATGTATATACATTCCCATCAGGTTTCGGGCCAACTAGGATGAACTCATTTCATAAATGACTACTATCAGTTTCTCTTGTTTAACATTCAGGTTCCTGACACTGGTATACAGTACAAAGTTTTGCTATCACTACCTGAATTTTATTCAAAATGAGTGTTTTTCTTCTACTATGAGGGTTAATTCAATGCTGAAATATAGACTAGTTGCTTACATATCTGTTGATATCAGTGTGGGTAAGGGGAGATGTGAGCTAAGGACAGTGCAGGAATCGTTTAGGGTTGTTTTGATCGTTCACCACCATTTTAAAGTTTCTCCACAATATTTAAAGTCCTTTCAAACCTGTCTGCCCAAAAAGAAACCAAAGCTTAATTCTGAAGAAAGAAAAATCCTTGCTGATTTTATATTTTTTGAAATGTCAAACTCTCTTCCCGTTTCTACACTATACATTTTAAATAGTCTGTGATACACAGACTACTTAACATGCACTGGATTTCATATCAGTATAAAGAATACAAGAGGTACCTTGCTTATTTAATGTTCTTATTTATTAAAGACTTTTAATTTTTTCTTTTTTTTTGGTCTCCATACACTTTGTAGTTAGGTGAGGTGGTAAGAGTCATGGTGCAAACAGTGGTCTTTCTGTAGAATTTGAGTAATGCTTGCATCAAGTAAGCTTTCACGTAATGCTCATAGTAGGCCCAGACCAGCCCCCATTAAAATCCATGAATAAACTAGCAGATCATCTCTTAGAATAATCCCTCTTAAACCTTTATTACAGCAAGTAGCACCAGTTCACCTGTTCTATTAAATTCAATAAATTCCTGTAAGAAGTATGCAGACATATGGTAGTAGAGGTAATTCTTCAAATGGGTGCTTAATGCTTTTCCCTTGTTCCATGTGCATATAAAGTAGTTCAAAAATAAAGGTTTTCTGTGCATCCATGTAGTGCAGCATGGTGCTGCAGTGGTAGATTTTTAATAAAGAAGGATGCCAGAATTTAACTGGAAGATATTTTTAAGAATTAATCATCCATTTAAATACCTTTTAACCTTCAGTAATCTGATTTTTTTTATGGGTGCTGCCTTCTTTAGCACCCAATGGTCACTCATTTTTGTTCCTGAAACTGTGACTTCTTTGGAAGTTTGACATATAAAGGACACTCATGGATGGGAGAATCATTCCCTTGATGTGAAAATGCTGACTTTGCTCCTACAGCTAAGACGTTTGCTGCCAAGTTTTAGGGAGAAAGCACTCCAGCAAATGCACACAAAATTGCTGGATGGTTGGACTAAGGTGGGAAGATGCATATGGTTCAAACAGCTGACTTTGGAATACTTTCCAGATATTAGATTAAGGTGCAGCTGGAGCCTCATTCTTGGGAATACAGTCTACAGGTGCTAACACGCTGGCTGAATTACCATAAGATTGCAGTTTGCTAACCTGAAAATAAATTATAGCTAACACCAAAAAAAAAGAAACTATGTAAATAATTTTTTTTTTAACAACTGAGTATAAATCTGTTAAACTTCTTGCCTTCATACGAATGTCCAAGGTTACAGATAGCACTTCTTTTCTTTTCAAATAATTTATTTTAAAAAGTACTGTTTATCTGAGTCACTTATGCTTGCCTACTGCTTTGCTTCTTACACACTGTGTAAAATAACTGAGAGACTAAAGTGCAGTGCTGTGATATCCACTTGTGTTGGTGGTGCATGATCCTAAATTACTCTGATTCCCCTCCTAGTTGTATTGGCTGCATAGCTGTAGCAATAAAAAAAAACCAAAACCAACCAAATCAATAAGTTTTGATGTTGAAGGCAAGTGACAAGCGGTATGCAAGAAGTATTTTGTCATTTATTTGATTACAGTTTTGTACAAATTTGGAAAACAAGTTATTTTTTGCTCCTGTATCACAGACCCCTAATTCACACCTACAAGGCAGTATCTCTATTGCCTTAAAAATACATATTCTGAGATTGCGTCCCTGTAGTCCTCATAACTAAACCTAAAACGGGGGCTTGTTTATTTAATGTTTGACTAGCATAAAACTCCTGTGTCTAGCCATATTGTTAACATTCGTGATCTGCTTTCAATTTACTTCCCAAATCCATGAATTCTACACAAGTACTTGTGGGCGGAAAGATGACTACTTAATACATGCTAGTTTGTGTATATGACATAGAAATGATTTCTAAAAAGACAGCTCTGTCCTCTAACCCTGCATACTGACAAAACTTCCAGAATGCCCAGAAAGTTGTTACAGATGTATAAATGTCATAAAACTGAATGTAATTTTGCATCTTTAATGTGGTCCTTGTGTCTGTGTACCAAAGGAAAACACTGCCCAAATACAGCTGTAACGGTTGTTTGGTTACTAAATATATTTCCCTAAGTGTAAGAATTTTTTTTACTTAAGGAGGAAGAGCTATAAAATAACTGTGTACTCTTTTGGTGTTACAAAGTTATAGTTCAACCTTGGTGTTGAAAACAACATTTGGGGTGGAAGAGAACAGAATCCTTCCTGTTTTCTTCTGTGAAACAGAACCTTGTTTGTTCCTTTCATGATATTCGGGTTCTAGCAGATGAATTTCTGCTCAGGCAGAGTAAAGCATAATCCACGAGCAACTCATGTGTGCCCTGTGAAGACTTAATGGGGCAAGTGTATCAGAGGCCTTGTTCAGCCCTGCCACGAGAAGCTCTCCCATTTACTGCTCCTTTACCAACTGAAGTAACTTATCTGTTCTGAGTGAGGCTGGAGCCGTTCATCTGGAATTGATGCTTCCCGCTGGAGCACAGCTTGTAGCAGAGATGCTTCTACACAACTGGCTAATGTGGGATGAGAAAGCACCACAGCTGGAAAAGGAGAGTGAAGCAACAGAACAAATAAGAGAGAAAAATTTGCCTGTCAGGAAGATTTCTGTCAGCCGTAATGAAATATTTCTGCGGGTCCCTATGCCTTAAAGTTTTGCTCTGAGGAAATCAAGAAGGGTGAAAATACAAATAAATGAGTGAAAGACAGAAAACACACTACCCCATATAATCCCATATAATATCTGGGCAGCCTGCACATCAGGGCAAGGAAGGTGAGAACCTCGGAGCGAAATTCACAGTGGACAGTGCTCCTAGTCATTCAAGGCAACTGCAGGAAAGGCTGAAAAGGCAATGTTGCCTGATTTATAGCCCTTCTTTGTGTTGCCATGCCCTGTTATTTTGCCATTCAGGGCCCTTGAACACTCTTTTGGAGATGGTGTTTATATGGTTTGTTTAATAACAGCAGCAGGTGTTCTCTTGGATGGTTTGAAACATGACAGCAAAGGGGAATTGCTGCAATGTGTTTGGGTTTTTTTTTTCCACATGGTAACTGAAATATTATGGTATTCTAACCAGCTTCTAGACTTTCCCTGGGCCATCAGTCACCTCCCACCTCACAATCTAAGCACTTGGCCTGGAGTTGGCCTGGAGTAGGGTCGCAGTGTCAGTTTGCAGAACAAAGGTCAGAGACTGACTGGAGTAGAGGGAAAAGTGGGCAGCCTTGTGAGCGGGATGCCTGTTCAGGAAAGGGGAGGCCTTTGTCTGCTGCTGCTCTAAGAACTGATTGGGCATTTAACCTCATTACAATTTAATGCTCAGCTGCTCACAGGGTGCCTGATTTTAGGAGGTTGATTAGGCTAAGGAAACGCACCAAGCTTTTCAGCCCGACTGTGACAGTTGTTATTTTCACAAAAGGTATCTCAGGAGCCTAAGGAATGTTACTGGCACCTTATCAATTTTAACTCCTCAGAAGCTAAACAGGGATTTGGAAGGTTGCAGTCTTTGATTTAGGTGCCTAAACTTTAGCACCACCTTACAGGTCAGATGCCAAACCTTCCAAATGTTATGAGCTGTTCACAGGACTCATGCAGCTACTTGTTTATATATGTTTGTGATACTGCTCCCTGGGTTATACTTTGAAAGTCTTAAAACTTTCCTCACCTTTGGCTAAATAAGACTTTCACATATGCAACTAATGGTTGGGGACCAGGACCTGAAATGTTAGAATGGCACATTTCTCTAACCCTGGCCACACAAAATAGGAAACGATTCCAGAAAGATGCTTAGGTGATCTTTATATGTATAGATGCCAAATACAACATAAAAAAATTCTGCTATGTTTTTGCAACACAGAAATTGAGTTGAAAATTCACACATCCTCTTCTCCCTCCCGTGCCCCCATCAAAGAAATCAAACTAGTACAGTAGAATCTCTCCCATGCTGGTTGGTACTGTTCAGGGCACCACTCATTCCATCTCTGGCAAGACAACCTTGAGCACCATGCTTTGTTTTTCTTTTCTCTAGCAACTCTTACTAATTTTTAAAAAATGTTGATTATAATGCTATAATGTGTATTGGATAACTTTAAAATAAAACTGCACTCAAAGATATATAAAATCATAGGCAGTGCAAACTCTGAGATGATCAGCAAATTTTTGGACACAAGTTTTTTACCAAACTTTCCTAAATCAGTAATTGGGTGTAATGGCCTGGCTGTTTCTCAAAGCAGAAAAAGTGTCATGGGATTTATTTCAATCAAATGAATGTCAAACACCTTTCTCACCACTTCAGAAACCTTATCACTAAATGCTGATTCAAAGACCTTAGTTGGCAATGAGAGTTTAGTTTACTATAGAGAAGGCTGGAAAGTTGATTATTTTTTTCAAAATAACATGAAAATAACATGTTAGCCAAAGGAATGCTGTGTTTATTGCCTGCAGGATAATCCCATATTTTATGAGACAGCCTTATAGCTTCAGAGAAAATGAGTTTCATGTCAACAAGCTAAAAGTGAAAACTTCCTTCTAAACACCAACAGGATTTGGCAAACCGGGTTTCTCTGGGAGCAGAAACTGGGAAACAGGATTTGTAGGAGCATATTAAACTGCCATCTTCCATCTCACAGTAGTACTGGGAAATGCCTACTGCTAATTACATTATAAGGGCTGTGACTACTTGCAAAATGTCAGGCTGAAGAAAGGCAAAAAAGCTGTGAATTTCCACAGTAGAACAGAAACAACCTGAAAGTTGGCTTTCAGTGACAAGCACTCCACACAGCAACCCATTTGGATCAATACTTACCAAACCACATCTGCCTTAAAATAGGAACTGTGATAAAATAATTATAAACATGATTTTTTTGTGGCAGGGTTCTGTAAGGATCCCTGCTTGTATGTTCTCACTTTGAGCAGCAACTGGCCACTGAAACACAGAGAACATCAGCACCCTGAAAATCCCAAAGGAAACAGGTCTTCCTTCTTGATTCTGTGGTGACTGTGGCAAACAGGCACTTGCAAGCCCTTTAACAGAAGAACTTAGAAAGTTGATGTCTGATAGAAGCTCTCACGTGAACAATCTCACAAAAGTGCGTACCATGTCACATAGAGTAACACAAAGTCATAGTATGATTCCACCAGAGAATTTTTTCTTGAAATTTTGAGACTAATCAGGGATAGCATTAGGACGTGACAGCTTCTTCCCAGATATTCCAAGAAGTTATTTCTTTTCAAGATGAAGCATTGCTGAGGGATGGGTATACAAAATGAATTGAATTGGCTCCTACAGCTGAAGAGGTAGGAGCTCTGAGGATCTTTTTGTGAGGGTGTTATGGGTGACTTTCCCCCTCCTCCCCTCTTTTTTTTTTCCCTGTGGTTCAGTTGTGGTTGGTTGGTTTTACATTTAAATTTCTTGGTATGTGTTTGCATTTTATGAACGTAGCCTCCAGAGTCCAGTAAGTACCGTGAGGCGTTTTGAAGAGCAACGGCTTGGGGTCATCAGCTGCCAGAAGGAAAAACCCTTCGGCCTCACAGGGTCCAGCCAGGCAAGTGGCAAAGCATGGACACGTCTGTGAAGGGCACAGGCAATCCGCCACCCATCACTCGTGAGGCTCAAACCAAGCAAGAAAACCCACGCTGCAACGAAGGTGGGATACGTAGGCTAAGGAGGAAAAAAGAAAGTTGCCGGCTCTCATTAAGATTTATTATACGTCTGAACTTTTGTAGTCCCGAAGCTTAACGACAGATGGTGGTGTAACTCCACCAATTTTGTAACGTCTCCATTCGCTTTGATGTTGTAATACAGCTTCTCCTCGGTTTGACTTCGGTTAAAACCAGCCTTTTCTGCTCTTTCCAAAGTGCCTCGGGAGCCGTGAGCGGGGAGGAAGGGGAACGAACCTATTTAGGGGAGGGTACTGTTTGTTTTCTTGTTCGCTTTTCTAAACAATCCTAACAGAAAATGGCAACCTGATAGACACGTAACGCTGCCAGCAGCGCGGAGAAAATACATTAAATTAATTAAAAGAGGACGGTTTCGTAGAGGTTTATTTGAAGCGAGAAATACAATTGTGCAGATGAAATCTCGAACCGTAAAGAGGAACGAATAAAACGCACGAGCCTTTCTCATTAGAAAGCAGAGTTATATTTTATCCGTAATCGCCGTTGTAAAAAAAAAAAACAAAAAAAAAAATTACGAGTCGGGAAAGTGCTTGTTTAGCTCTAATTTTTGATGGGACCGGCGAGCCGCTCCGAGCCCTCGAAGCAGCCAAGCGCCGCGCAATTCCCCGCGCGTTATACCCGCGAGACGGATCGAGGGGGGTTTCGCATCCCCGTGGAACAAAGCGCAGCCCGGGAGCGGGGCCGGCGGCGCTGCGGGAGCTCGCGGGGGACGCCCGGCCCGACGGCGCGGGGGGGCGAGGGGGTGCGGGCAGCGCCGCAACCGTTCGCCTCCGTCCGGGGCGAGGCCAGCGGCGGCCGCAGCCTCCCCGCAGCCGGGTCCCGAGGCTGAGCCGCCTGCCCCCGCGGGGCTCCCCCCGCCCGCGGAGCGCTCCGCAGCCCGCGGGGCCTCATTTCGTTTGCGGGGCGGCGGGGAGCGGGGCCGAGGGTCCCGCCGCCTCCCCCCACCGCCTCGCCGGCCCGCGGGGTGCGGAGCCGCGGAGAGCGGCCCCCGCGCAAACTTTGTCCCGCGCGGGCGCGGGGTGCGAGGCGAGCGACCCCCGGGGCCGTTGCGCTCGCAACGCGCCGCGGGAGAGAACGGTTCCCCGGTCACCCGTGCGGTGACGGGGAGGGGTGGGGGGGGAAAGGGCGAGACAAAAGAGCGGCGAGTAGCAAATAAATATATTTTACGACCACCCATCGGCAGCGCCGCGCCCCCGCCGAGCCTGCCCCGGCGCTGAACTTTCACCTCGCGAACCCGGCCGCGCCCCATTGGCTGCCCCCGCCCCGCACGGGCCCCGCCGCCGCGGGAGGGTGCGGGCGGCCCGCGCCGGGGGCCCCGCCGGGTCGCCGCGGTTGCGGGCGGCTCCGCCCCCGCGGGAGCGGGTCCCCCCGGCCCCCCCGGAGCCGAGCGGCCGGCGGTGCCCCCGGCGGGACTCGCCCGAGTGCGCCGGCAGCGAGCGGGCGGCGTCCCGCCCCGCCGGAACGGCGAGCGGCAAAGTTTGCGGGGTTTGAAATGTTGTTTAATAAACGCGGTGGCCGCCGATTCCGAGTGGCGAGTTCGGTGCCGGTCGAGTGCGGCGACCCCCGTTCAAAGTCACGCGAAACGCGTGGGGCCGGGGCTCCCGCCCGGGACCCAACGACGAACCCCGCGAGTCCTTCCCACCCGCTACACCCCCCGGCGCCGCGCGACCGGCAGCCGCGGCGGGGGCGACGGGACCGGCTTCTCCCCACTCTCCGGCCGCGACGCCGGCGCTTCTCTCCTCCCTTCTCCCACTCGGGAATCGCTCGGAAGCGCTTTTCCCCGGGGGAGCGGCAGCCCCGGCCGCCGCCGGGCGGGCGGAGAGTCCCTGCACCTTGCTCCGAAATGTCGGGGCCGGGGAGGGGGAAGAAAAGAAAAAGAAAAGTTTCGGGGCCCACGCGTGCCTCCTCGGCGAAGTCGCCGCAGGCGTCCGGGCTCGCCCCGGCCGCCGCCCACGCGTGTCCCCCGGGGCCGGGGCCGCGGCGCCCCGCGGTGCCAGAAGCTGCAGGCACCGGCTCCGCCAGCACAACGCGCCGCTTTGTTTTCTGCCCGTCTGCTAAACTCGTTGTGTCTAACGGAGCCGGCGGAGGGGGGGGGGGGCGAGGGGGCGGGGAGGGGGCAGCCGCCGAGAGCAAACAACTTCCCCGACGGTTTGTTTACACAGCAGGTGGACCCGCAGCCCCGCGCTCCGGCGGGGACCGGCCGGGGGCGGCGCAGCGGAGCGGGGCCCGGCCCAGCGCGTCCCGCCGCACTTCTTATTTTTCTTGTTGCCATCCCCCCCTCCGCCGCTGCCCCCACCCCCCCCGCGCATTATTAGCACTTCTGTGCAGGCCACTTCGCGATCATGTGAGGGCTCCCTCCTCACTCCCCTTTCTCCAAAGGAGCCGGTGTGTGTGCAGCGGCGGGGTTTTTCTTTTTTTTTTTTCCTGCCCCCCCCCCCCTTTTTTTTTTTTTCCCTGCATTCCCAACAAAACACATACACACAAGCTCCACACTCCGCACACGGGCGGACCCGCACGCCGGGGGAGGGAGCGCGGCACCGCCGAGCGCCAGGCAGCGCCAGCCGGCGGGAGGCACCGCGCCGCTCCGCGCCCGCGGAGAGAGGGGCCCCGCGCCTCCCCCCCGGCCCGCGCGTCCCGGCGGCGGCTCCGCCCGCGGAGACTTTGCATGTGCGCGCGGCTCCGCTCGCCCTTTCTCTCGGCGTCGGCTCGCCGGGACGCCCCGCACGGTGTCTCCTCCCGGTAAGTGCTAACCTCCCTCGCCCCCCGGCGTCCCCCTCCCCCGCGTCCCCGTCCCCTCCTCCCTCCGCTCCCCGGTGCGACTCGCCGCTTCCAGCCGCTCCCCCGCCCCCGCCCGCTGACTTTGCTGCCGCCGCGGGAAAGTTTGGCGGCGGCCGCGGGAGTGACATGTGTCAGCCCCGCCGGCACCCGAGGGCGCCGCTCCCGAAAACGCGGGGGTGGGGGGGGACGCGGAGGAGGGAGAGCTCGGCGGCTGCTGCCCCGGCCCGAGTCCGGGGGGCGCCCGGAGGCCCCGCGGGGCGCTCGGGGCTCCCCCGGCCCGGACCCGCGGGGCCACCCCCCGCCGGCTCGCACAACCTGTAGCCTCAAGTGCGAGGCGGGGAGGGCTCGGGGCCGGGCTTCCGAGGGAG
Organism: Clamator glandarius; assembly: GCA_033459285.1. Classification (NCBI taxonomy): domain Eukaryota; kingdom Metazoa; phylum Chordata; class Aves; order Cuculiformes; family Cuculidae; genus Clamator; species Clamator glandarius. Next base: position 3,718,402 of record JAUNZM010000313.1, read on the forward strand.
CGTGTCCCGGGAGCCTCGCCTCCCCCTCTTTAGTTTGTTGGGTCGGTTTTTTTTTTCTTTTCCCTCTTTTTTTTTTTTTTTTTCTTCTCTTCTCTTTTCCCCAGACCTCCCCAGCAGGCAGCCCGGGTGAGGAAACGTGTCACGTTTCTCCTTTGTGTGCTGCCCGCCTGCCCGCCCCGAGGCGCCCCCGCCGCCCGCCGCCCCCGCGGAGCGGCCCGAGCGCCCCCCCCGCCGTGGGACCGCGGGGCTCCCGCGGGGCCTCCGGGCGCCCCCGCCCCCCCGAGCTCCCCCGGCAAAACGCACAAAAAGCAGAGAGAAAAGCCTAAACCCGAGGATCGATAAGTAACGATGTTAAGGCTGCAGAGTTCCAGAGGCGGCCTCCGTAGCCGGTGCGTGGGGAGGGAGGAGGGCTTCCCCTGCAATTAAAGAGCACTGCGGGACCTGGAAAGTTTTGCAAGTTGAATTTTGAGGAGCGGGGCGCGGCGGGGAGCCCGGGGCGGCCAGGCGGGCCGGGGGCTCGCTTTGCCCGGGCACGGGGCGCAGGGAGGGGAGGGCGAGCGCGGGTGCCTCCCCGAGCCCGGGCCGCGCGGCTCCCGGCCTGCCCCGACCTCCTGGAAAGCCTGTCGGCCCCTTCCCCGGCTCGCCCGGCCGAGCAAAGGCGGCCCGAGGGGCGGCCGCGCTCTGCCTCCCGCAGCTCGGCTCGTGTCAGGGTCGGGCAGCCGCGGGCCCGTGTCCCGGGACGGAGATGCTGTCCTGGGCTGGGGATTCGCTCCTGGGCTGGACCTGCGAGCTCCCGGGATGGGGATTCTGACGGAGCGCAGGGCAGAGCCGGGGCTGCGGGCGGCAGAACGTCCCTCCGGAGTTTGCGGGGCTAGTCCGGTGCGTTCTCGGGGAAAAAAAAATCTTAGAAGTAACCACCCGAAATCCATCGCATCCTCATCTGTACCTGAAAGAGTGCAGAGCTGCAGACGAAAAAACAGAAAGCTCTTTACCTGGGGCACACATCCATTTTCCAGAAGCCTTATTTATATACCCCTCTTGCTGAGAGAAACACTAAAGTTCCCCTTCCAAAGAGGATTTCCCTTGGTCTTTCCCCACGTAAAAGCCCCCGTCCAAAACTCACTTAAGTCAGCGGGAATGTTTCCACTGACATCAGTAGGATTCGCTCCATTGACTCAATGGGTTTGGATCAGGCCCTTGGAAACAAATGTGGGACTCGGAAGCAGCGCGCGGTGTCTGAACACACATGTTAATTCATGGTGGGGGGGAAAAGAAGTCAAAGTGTAAGAGATTTTGACAGGTTTAGGGTTTTTTTTTTTTTTTCTGTGGTAGGTAATTTAAAACCATTAAGGGAAAACATTACTGCTAGTAATATTACTCTAAAGAAAATATGATTAATTATTAAATCAGTTTCTCTAATGCTATACTAAACCCTTTTGAGTGAGATACGGGTTTTAGTGTTCAAATTAGTATTTATTTTTAATTTAAGATTTTTCCAGACTATAATAATTTGTTTGTATTAAATATAGATATTAAAAGGACCCGTTTTGCAGTAACTTGCTATTTTAATGTGGTTCTTAGGAAACGGCAGTGTTCTATTGCATTTTTCTACACTTAAATAGTTCATTTAACTACTGAAGAGTAGCAGATCACTAAACGGTGGAGGGAAGCTAAGGGGTGTTTCAAATACGTTTCCAAAACACACATAGTAACTTTCATGCACCTTGGTGGGTCACTTAGTGACATACAAAAGATACGCAATTAGGCGTTCTAATGTATGTTGTTCAGATGTAGCACCTGAAATACACAGCTTCATGTGAGGCCTTGTTGGTGCAGGCTGTAAGATTTAACAGTAACCATACTAGAAAGCTCGAACAGAATCAATTGTATAAATATTTGGGTATTTCTTTGGTTTTAGTGTAACCTCAGTGATTCTTACCTTTTGTCACTAGATCTCTGCTACAGTGAAGTATTTATAATGTTTGGGAGGAAAAAAACTAAACGTTTCAGAGCTTTCTGTTTATTAGAGATTTGTGTGAAATTACCCGAGTCTTTAGGGAACAACCAAATTAGAGTTTTTCAAATTTGAGGAAAAGAAGTGTATCAAGTTCAGGATATTTTAATTAGTGAATACATGGTAGTGTTTTAAAGCTGCACCAGGGATTGTACAATAGTCAGTAATCATCTGTTGCTTATACATTTTTTAAATGCATTCTGTTATAGAACGCATCAAAACTAACATTTGAAAATTAAAGGTGTATTTGCTTAGAAGCATTCCTGTCAGACTCCGGTATATTTTTAGAAAAGTTCTTGTTGGTCTCAAATTTATTTTAAAAAATTACTGTAGCATAAGCTGCTTTTTTTCTGGACTGATTTATGTGAGCTAGAATAAGCTTTTATATTCTGAGGAATATACCTGATTCAGCATTGCATGCACAAGAGTTTATTCAAGGCTAGTGGGCTGAAAACAATAGAAAACTTCTGAGATGTGATCCGTGTTGTGGCAGTGTTTTGCTATGTGTCACTGAAAATGTCACTTAACCTCTTTGTTTTTCATCATCAAAATGTGAGGGCTGGTATTTATCTATCTTTCTGATAGGGTGATTAATTAATATTTCTTGAACACCCAGTACTCTTTTGTTCCATTTCTATTTTTACCAGGTTTATTTTGGAGAAATTAAATTCTGATGGTGGTTGAAAAAGAATGGTTCATGGGAATTGTCATGTTTTTTTCTTTGTGAGTCAGATCGTGAAGAGGTCACTGGCTCAGAGGAATTGAAAATGATTTAGGACATAGGTCACTGAGAAGTACCCATGGAATGATTTTGACCAGAGAAAATTGTTAATCACGGTCAGACTGAAAAACGCTATCAACTTTGTTGCAAAATAATAATTTTAGGTACACTGGAACTGATTACTCTTTTAAATTTTGTGACAGCTAGTGGGTCTAGAAGTAATGCAAATGATCCAATTTTTTTTTCACAGCCACAGTAGCATACCTCTCAACTAATCCTTATTAGAAGTAATACTTGTCATTTAGATTCTCGTTCCTTGTCCTGTTTTGACTTGAGGTCTTTCTGGATTGTATGTGTAAATTAGTGGCACCAGAAAAGCTGAATAAATAAGGTGGCATCATAGAAAAGGTTAGCTGCAATAAACTAACTTATTAAATTAAACTTAATCTTAAAATTGCAATTATATAGTTCATTGTTTGTTGCTTAGAGGTTTTCTTCCACATTTGCTCCATCACAGAATGAGCATGCATACCTTATTGGTGTCGTTTCCAGGGGTAGGGGTAATTTTAAACCTAAATTTCAAAACTACTAGTTTGGCATAAAACCAAGAAGCAGTCCCACAAATGTCATTTAACTCTTTTTTTTCCCCTCCTTTCTGAGGCTCTCAGTAGCTTAATCACACTTACAAGTTTTTAAAACCTTCCAAGGTGATTACTACAAATTATAAGAGGCAACTATTCTTTGGTGCAAGATTTGCATCTGTTTTGGCTTTTCTGCCCTCTCCTCCCCCCCATTTCTGCTAGGTTTGTGTTTTAAGGGCAAGACTATGTTTTATGTCAGAAAGCTGGATTTGAAAGTGCCAGCAATAGCATGCCTATGCTGTCATCACTGAAGTAGCTGAAAATAATCTCTTTAATGAACAGTTGTTGTGATTTTTATTGTTTCACCAAAGTAGAGTTTCAGATGGTGTGAAAAAGTAAAGTTTGAACTCTGAAGAGTGCGTTATGCATGGAATTGTGTTTGGTATCATGATTTCAGTTCCTGTTCTAAGGAAAACAAAATTAAAATGTTAAGCACATCATGTTATACTATTAATTACCTTAATTCTTTTTAGTCAGTTGTAGAGGTTGTTGATGAGGGGGAATAAGAACATTGTAGGCTTAAGGTTTTATCAGTTTAGTTAGGTATTTATTCTTCTTGCAAGCACTGATCGCACGATTGTGGCTGGAAAAGGTTTTTCTGCAGTTTGTTTCCTATTTAAGTACGTACATTAGCCAGGCTGGCTGCTGAAGGTAGAGCCGATTCCCTTGGATACCACGAGCTGTACGCTTGCCAGGGCTTATGTGTGGATATCACTGCTTGCTGTGGCTGTAGGTAAGAGAGGACTTTCTAATTGACTAGGCTGTGCAAGGGAACAACAGGCAGTAGGTTTAAGGGACAGGCAGCACATTCATTCAAGGGACGTTTTCCGTACTGCCCACCATCCTGCTGCTGTGATGGCCCTTCTGGGGTGCAACAAGTGGTTACAGAACTGTGTCTGTACAGGCCCCTCTTTGGGGTTCACAGGCTGGCTTTGGCTTACTTGTGGAGTTTGCTTCTCTACCAAGAGACTTCCATCTTCTCCCACCTCCCTACAGGCAGCAGGTACTGAAAGAAGGTGGTGGAGTGTCTCTGTTTTGAGATGTTTCCAGCCCATCGGTGGCTGCAGGGTGCACAGAAATGCTGCAGGTTCTTTGCTCAGTGAGCTGGTCCTTTTGACTTCTGCTGTGCACCAGACCATGTCTGCAAATTGCATCAAAATAAATATTTCTAGAAATTTCTGATTGTGGTCCTATTTTGGCTGTTTTGCCTTTGGGATATTGTGAAGACAACTGAGATTCCAGTGGGCCTGTGCCAACTTTGTCCTTGTGGGAAATACCTTTTTTACTATTGCGCCCCACACTGAAAATTCATTTGAAGAGTGGCATTTTGAGGCTGGGTGGTATATCATAATATATAACTAGAAAGTTGTAGGGCTTTTGTAAGCACGTTACTTCTTCAGATAAGTATTTACATTTTTATGAAGAATTTTCTATACGTTTTACAACTGACGTTTTGTTAAAAGAAGATACACAATCCTATTAGAATAATTTAATTTTTCTCTTGTAACATGATGTGTATTTTTCAACTTTGTTCAGAATTTCTCTCCTAAGTAAATTTAAATACTGTTATTTAATTATCCATCTTCCTTATTTTAACCTAAACCAACATGATACATATTTAAAACTATTAATAATGTATTTGATCTAATTTGAATTTTTGTATTTGAAATACTTTGACAGATTATGTTTTTGACATATGTATGTGTTAAAACAATGTGATCTTGGTGGATATTACTGCTGTATTTTTTGTGATCTGTCCTTGGAGGGAAGGAAGGAGAATGGCTGTACAAGTGTAGCATATTACATTGCTTCTCTGATAGGACCAAACTGGATAATTCAGTCTGCAAAGTAGGGAACTTGTGATCAGAAAAACAATATCAGGGTTGCCAAGTTATTTCAGGCATAATACCATGCTAAGGATCTACTAGATGTTGATTTTTAATTTGCCCAGGAATGATGAAGGTAATTTAAGAAGTGAATATCCCTAAACTCCATTTAAACTTTGCTGTTTGGTCAGTGCTAAGTCTTGGTGTAAAAATGTTACACCCAATTATGTTGTTGATTTCTCTTTTTGCACCTCTCACTATTAACGTCGATGCGGCGCATTGTTCTCCTGGAGTTTAACCCACCTAGTAAAACAAGTTGTAGGTAATACCTGTGCAATAAAACCTGTAGAAGATATTCAACTGCTTGGAAGTTAGATCAGAAACTGTCAAGTTTTACAATTAACAAATAATGTAGGGAAAATTTTAAGAGTTAGTGGTGGGAAGTCAGGAAGGACTTTGGAAAGGAGAGAAACAAACAATGGAGATTTGGGGAGTGCTGTGGAAAGAGGCCAGAGAAAACACGTGGCTGGGCAGGAGCCAGGGAAGGTGCGGGCAGCACGGCTGGATGTGGGCAAGCCACTCAGAGAATAGGGGCTCAGGGTCACAGGAGAAAGGAGAGTGTGATTTTTTCCTGATACTTGATATGTGAAATAAATTCTTCACTTTCACTTGATCTATGGGAAGAAGCAATTAATTTTTCGCACACTGGTGTTACACACGCAGTCAGGCACAGATATGGCAGGCACAGGAGTTGTGCCAGTTTACACTGACCACAGTTGAGTGCCGTAGAGCGATATTTTAAAAATAATAATATTGTCTCGTTAATTCCAGTATGTCTCTTTACAAACTTCTTTATTAGTTATCACATTGCAAGTTGATTTTTAATTACTGCAAATCAAAATATCCCTTTCTCGGTGTAGAAGAGGAGGGACAGAGTTCTTTTCAAGGTAAAGGGGAAAAAAGTCTATAGAAAGCAGAAGGTAGTATCTTTTAGAGTCTAAAACAAAGTAATTGAAATATTTATGATTCAAGGAGCTTCTGTGTGAGAGAGCAAAGACAAGCTTGTGGTTTCATTACAGTACTTACAGTATTCTCATGACCTAAAAATGAAAACACAAAAACCTAATGCAGTCAGGTGTGCACAAAATGCAGAGATCTGCGTAGCTGGTGAATGGCTATGCTTTTCACTTTTGTCAACATGTTTTCATCTTTGCAGAAGAACATATTTAATTCAATAAGGAATAAATTATTATCAAATGTATGGTACAGTGAATATAAGAGGAAGGTTACTTAGAACTCCTTGATATGTGGTAAAAATAATTCTTCATTGAAAATCAATTAGTAGAATATATGGGTGCTAAAACTGTAAAAATATTTGGGTGATACTTTGCTAAAGATCATGAAAAGCCTTCATGCAGAATTCAGATTCATTTGTTACCAGTCTTGAATGCATTTAAATTACTTGTAATGTTGTGATGATGCCTGTAAATTGTTCTCAGTACACTATAACTGTCAGCATACATGAAAGAATATGTATGGATTCAACTGATAACTATAGTGACTATATGGAAGAAGTTTCACACAGTGTCATAAATCCTTGCACAATCGTTTGCTTAAGAGGAGGAATTAAGCATATTGTGACAGAAACTTTGATATATTTGGTATTTAATTCTATTTTAAGTGACTGACATCTTGTAAAAGAGTTAAAGATGTATTTAGTATTGTATGTGGTGACCATTTTTTTCTTGGGCCTCTGTTTATTATCGACCAGGAAAGGGTGTGAGGTACACCTGAACAACCAGAAATGTGTATCTAATGAGCTGTGGTAGGGCAACCTTATAACAATGTTAGTTCAGGGTTGCTTTTATTTTGTATCTGATAGCCAGATGACGCTTTCAAGTCACAGAGAAGCAAGGAGAATGGTAAAACTGCCAAAATATTTGTGTATAGCTGCAGGACACTGCTAGGCAGGGAAGCTGCTGATTGCTGAAGTATTTCTCCTGTGGAATGGTGCAGCTTTGGGAACAGTGTGTGCCTGTGCCTGCACCCACACAGGTGGCTGCACAACAGTGCAAGGATTCAGTATCCAACCACAGGTTTCCAGGCTACAGCCTTCAAAAAGAAAATGGATATATCAGGTGGAATTACTGTATCTCAGGTTATGAGATAGAAAATGTCCTAAAAACAAGTGCAGTCAGTAAAGACAAAATCTGGTAAAATAGCAAATGTGCTCAAAGAGTGAGATTCTTCTGAGCAGGAATTGACTCTGCTGGAGAGTGGCTTTCACAATGTGCAAGAGGTATTTTAAGGGTTGTGATGGGAAAAGCTGCCTTTCTGAAATCTTCCTTGAAAAAATGAGGGGTGAGTGCTTCCAGACCAGGTCTGAATTGATTTCCAGACTAAGCATATCATCTGGCACCAATATCTTTCTATGCCCCAGCAGCTGGGAGCCCCCCCAGTCAGGCTGATCTTCCTACCTCAGTGGTATGCTTGTGCCTTTCTTGTGCCTTCACCTGTTCTCACACTTCAGGAGAGTATGCACTTGAGAGGATGGCTACATACTTTTGTTGCAAAAATCTCTCTGAACACCTTCAGCCTTCACCCCAAATTTTCTGAAGTTGATGTGAAGATTTCTTGTTTTGGCTTAGGCATTGAGGTCGGTTGGTTCTTTAGATGTGTTTGCATATTCAGGTGAAAACCCTTTTTCTGAGTTTGAGAAGTTACTGGCTACTTAGCTGCTCTTCAAAGGTACCTAGACCAGGGCTGGTGATGGACTGCTACTATATATTTAAGACATATCCAAGTGTTTTCAGTTTTTCTTTGAATATGGGCCCTTACAGCAACTATTGATAGGCTCTGAGCAAGTAGTCACAAAGATGAAAAAACAGTATTTTATTTTTTCATAGTACTGAAATATTTTCAAGGTTTTACTTCCATTTATTCCATAAATGAGTCTTACAAGAGTACAACAGTTAGATAAATCAATGGTGAGGATCCAAAGACATACAAGAAAGACAGTTCTTAAAAGATGAATGCATATTCTTCTTTTAAATCAGTCGTGTCCAGCCTAATCAGCCAAGTATAACATATCTTGTGCTGTGGTTGTAGAGTGTTGTATGCTGCATGGTCAGTGCTACTGCAGATATGCAGCAAGTCTGGCATTTCCCAGGAGCTTCAGGCTTGCAAGATAGTGGATGAACACCTGTAATTGGCTACATACTCCTCTAGGAAAGTTATGGCTACAGGTTGGACCTTGCTCTCTTCCTCCCCCTTATTTGGTTGTTCTGTGAGAGGAGAGTTACTGTAAGGCCTGAGAAGGGTGGTGGATGGAGCAAATTATGTGATAACTTGGCTGGTCCTCCTGAGTTGCAGGCTGGGCACTTGTACTTTAAATCTTTGTGTTGCTCAGTAGACGAATACATTTTTATTATTCAATTCTGTATAAAAATGGAACCTACTGTTCTGGACTTCACTAGAGTGGTGGTTCAACCTCTGTTTCAATGTTTATCTTCAGTAACTAGAACTAGGTTTTGAACTTAAACTATTAGCCTGATTATACATAGGTACCTGTGCATTTTGTTGATCAATAGTGTTTATATCAAAACTTCTATACTTGTGTATTATTTAAATAGAGTTTTATAAGTACTCCTTTTTATGCAGTTACTGCTATTCAGGTGTCTGTTGTTACCACTGTATTGCTACCAGAATGGGGGAGACAGCATTTTTTTTTAAGTCATTGTTAGGCATGCAATTTTGCTCCAAATTAAATTATCAACAAAATTGCTTTTAGCTGAATTTCTCTACATCTAAGTCACAGATGAGTGGGAGCAGAATGTGACCACAGATTATTAAAAATATCTTTTTCATTATCACCTGAAATATTGCCATAATTGGAACTAAGGAGTCTGCAGCTGCATAATATTTATGTTGCAATCCAAACTGACACAGCCTGGAATGTTTCAGCAGCAAAACAAGACACAGACCTGAGCCTTGTGCCGCATGCTTGGAGGGGAGCGAGCTGCTCCTCTTGGAGGCCTCCGGTGAGGAATTCCCCCTGCTTTGCTGTTGGCTGGAGGGACCTTCTCAGAGGCACAGGGAGAGGTGGTGAGGTGTGTGCTCACAGCCTGGCTGCAGAGAGAGGTGGCTCGTGGTACTCTAGGTGACACTTTGGGTCAGACTGCAAGGATGGCTGCTTTGTTAAGCTGGAGGGTTGTGGTAAGAGATTGCTCCTTCTTTGAGGCCTTCCAGTTGGGATGGGCTCTCGTTTCTTTTTACTCGGGACGCTTAGGTGCACCTCTTGTCAAGGGGCATGTAGAAGAAACACTTTTAATTTATTTACTTTCTTTTGATGGATGGAAACAGTGAGTCACCATCCAGTGTTGCCTTTACTGCTCAAACCGCTGTAGGCACAGTGTAAATAATGCTTTGCCCTGCTGCTACCCTGGTAGGCTCCGCAACAGCTGATGAACTTGATCTATTACTCCTGGCCTTCACTGACAAAGACGGTATGGTACATTTGCCCATGACTGACACACTTAGATCTATGGCCACAAGATATCCGGTCAACTCTTCAAGCCTTTACCTTTAGCATTAGCTTTAACTCCTCAGGGCTCAGCTGCTTGTGGCATTTAAAGCGTGGCAAGGGGTTTTATGGCAGAGATTTGACTCAGCAAGACTTGTGCTAACTCTTGCTGAAGATATGAAATACAATTTGTAGCTTATAATTGCTGTCTAATATGATCTTGGACCCTTACTTAAAATCCATTTAACTGATACTGTCCTTTCTTTATAAGGTTATTATTGGGAGCTAACCTTTTCTTGTGTTGTGGTTAAATGTACAATGTAATAAGGGTGTTTCTTAATGTGTTTAAGAGTTGGAAGATGTGTTAGAGGTAACCTTTATGCAGAGAGTTTTATATAGTTGTAGTAAGGAGAGTGATATTAAAATCCTCAACATTAGTACCATTTGAATGTAATTTGTTCTCATTGTGTTTTGTGTGTGCCTGCTATAAGAAGATGGTACAGCATATTGAGAAAATCTGTTTTGTTCTTCAATATCTTTCTTACTAATAATTATTAGCCTAGAATAAATTGCTGTCTCCATAAAGACTTTCTATTTCTGAGGCATACAAAAATTTAAAATGTATATTGGATACAATAGATGAATCGCAATGCTTTCTTTCTCTACTACATTTCAAGGAGAATGACCTAAACTCAAGATTTTAGACACAAAATTGAAAGCCTCACAGAAACTTTTACTTTCTGTTTAACTCTTGATAAATAGGCATGATTCATCTCTACTGGAGATGTAGGGATTACTAGCTTATAATAGATTAATTTTTATTAATAACAAATGCAATACTTCTGTTTGTATCTACTGATATTAGTTTGGCTTCCTTTGGATGCCTTTTAGAAATTGAATATTTCTCCTCTTTTTTTTTTTTTTTTTTTACAAAATATTTGAGCTTATATGTAGAATTTGGTGTACACGGAAAGGATTTCAGAAGTTGTCTTCCTGTGCCCTTCTTGAAACTGCTCTAAACAGTAGTGAAGGCAATGAAATTTTATAGCAGAAAGGAGGTCAAGGAAAAAAAAAGCAACAGAGTGCTTAAGTAGAGAAAGATGATGAGTGTCATAAGTGTGGTGGACAGTCTGCTTGGGTTCCTATTTTCTTTTTCCTCTGTTAGTATTGAAAGTTATTTTCCCACTATTCAGCGTTTCTTTTCCTGTTTTCCCCGCCTTTTCCACAATTTTTCATTTCTATTTCCTTTTGCCTCAAGAGGGCATTGTGGGTTGGAGAGTGGGAGCAGGTTTTGCACATCATAGTCTATCAGACTAAAACTGAAAAATACTTGTTTTTCTTATGTTCCATCAATTGTTGTCAGGGTTCAATACAGCCATAGGGATGTAATGGGCAAGAATGGCCTGAAGAGAAACAAATATTTTTTATCCGAAGTACGTGGGGAAAGGGGCAACAGCCACAGTTCAGGAAGTTGAAGTTAACCACTTTTAACATTGTGAAGAATCATGATGATGTAGACCAAGTGCCATCCTAAAATGGCACATTTTCCTATAACTCTTGGCTTGGGTGTAGACTTCTTGTGGAACTTTTTGATAGAGTTGCTTAATCTCCGTGCAGTAAAGATAAATTCATTAATGGTTACGAGTTTTTGATATAATTAAATAGAGAATGCCAGTAAATTGCTTTCTGAAGCTCAGTCACTGTAAACTCTGATCTTCCAATTTAATCTATCTGCCACTTCCCAATCACTTGCCAAAAGGCTTTGGCAACTGAGAATTTAAGCCCTTCTCTGGGCACAGTAGCTGTGAGAACTAATTTGATTGCTTTAAAGTGAGATCCTAGGTTGAGGACTCAAAACAAATTAAGAATGTATGGACAAAAGAGAGAAGAAACAGGTTTTTGCATTGCCTATCACGTTAAGAGGTTATTGTGTTTCTCAGTAACTGCCTGGATTCTGCATTAGTTTGTGATAGCCCTGACACTTACACAGAAGAAAAATTAGGAAGCTAATGATCTGATGAAAGAGATACTGTCCAAATGAGAAAAATCAGCTAAGCCCATTTCTTTCGGTGGTGTTGCAGTATTGCTCACATCTGGCTTTTTGGTTGATCTAAACAAAGGTTATCTTCCTATCAGTAGACTGTGTTTTCTGTGTGAATTATTTTAATGCGTGCAAAAATTGTTTCTGAGAGTAATTAGATATGGCTGAAATCAGCCTTTTGCACAAAGGACAGTAACTACATGAGAAAGGTGTTGTCTACAATTTTAACAAAGGGTGTTAGGAACAGGAAATACAGAGGAAAACATGTTCTTTAGGAAATTGTCAGGGCATTTTTTGGTAATTTGTTTCTTCATGCAGAGTATTCCTCTGCAATGTTTTTTGGTAATTTGCTTTATACTATAGTGTAATGTTTTAAGCTCTAAAATTACTTGAATAAAGATGGAGGCGAATAAGAAATATAGCACAGTTGAAACAGGCAGAGGTGCTGGATTCAGTCTCTCTCCTTCTGGTGCTGCTTCTCACACTTTATTCAGGGACTTGAATGTGCTGTGCCAGAAGAGCCAGAGTCCCCTTCTCTGTGCCAGTGCACTGTTACTGGTGAGCCTCATACTTGGTCTCCCGCAAGATGCGCTTCTCTAGACTTGGTCTGACCTCACCAGGAAAGCTGCTGAAAATTTCCTCCCTGGTCTCTTCAGCAGGCTGTAGGGACCCTCTTGGTTTACATGTACAGAGATTTGCCCTCTTCTCAGACTTGGATACCCACCAGCCCAGGCTGGATTGCTTCTCAGTGTGCTCCAAACCTTTGTTTCACTAGAAATTGCAGCCTGGGATTGGAGACAGTCTGGTTTACTCTTTGAACTAAAGGGCAGAGGACTGCAGGTGGCTGCAGACCACAAGGCTGGGATGCAGACTTAAGTGCCTGCACAGGAGACTGTGACTACTGGTGCCTCATCTGCAACAGCATTTGTCATGTATTTCTTCGTCTCCTCCAGGACAGCCCCATTCATTACAATTATGAGGAAATAGGAATGTGAATGGAAAAGGCATGTGAAAAGCTAGTAGAGAATCATCTTATGATGGCAAACTTTAGCGTTTCTTTTGGCCAATGCGTTTGACAGTTTTTGAAAGCCCAGTAGGTAAGCTGAAAGGACATCAAGCCAACCAGATGGAACAGCTTCTCTGGGCTTTGCTGCAGATTAGCTCTTACTCTTCCTCCTTGTGCACCGTCAAAGTCAGGTACTAAGTACTTGTGTACACCTCTCGTGTTGCTATTCTGGATTTCATTTCAAGTTGAATGTGCCATACATATCCAGTAAAAGAAAAGTGAATGAAAAAAACAAGTAATGAAGTTGATCTGTAAAACCATTTGTAGAATCATAAAAAGGTTTGGATTAGCAAAGACCTCTAAGGTCATTGAGTTCAACTCTTAACCTAACACTGCCAAGTCCACCACTAACCTATGTTCCCAAGCACCACATCTAGTTGAACTACCCCCAAAATGTTTGCTGCAGTTATGGAAGAAATGGGAATGGTTTCCTTAAAAAAACGGCTGTAAAAAACATTTTGGCATTTCCAATGATGCATCTACAGGCTTAATGTGGACGTGATGTTTGGAAGGTGAAATGCTATTACTGCTGAAGTCCTTCAACTGTATTTCCTTATTGCAAAGCTTTCTGTGTGCATTTTGAATACAGTGGTAGTTGCTTACACTGTTCTATTTGTCATAGAAGATTTGAGAGAAAGTAAAGTAATTAGTATGTAAGTGTTCATAATTTATCCTGGAATTTTCTAATGCTTTAAAGGAAATTCTTTAAGTTAAATTTACTTGCGTGAGTCTTGTAATAAGGCCTCCGTGAACCAGCTAATAAATATATATACAGTTTCCACTTCTACAATCCCTTTCCCACAAAATCTGTTTCACATAAATGAAAATTGTGCTTGTTGATTTCCACTTGGCAAATCTGAAGTAGTTGCAGCAAATGCAGTTTTAGCAGACTTCATAGAAGTGAAGAAAAAAAACCAACCTGAACAAAAACAAACTGTTAGCAGCACTGCAGATCAAGAATGTCGCAAAAGGTACTTTTGACTTGACAAGTTTGATTATTACGATACAACATCAAAGGCATTGCTTCTTCTGCTGCTGTAAACTTCACTGTGGTTTTGTTGTTTGTGGAAAGAAGTTTAAAAAATATAGCAACATAAATGTATATAGTGAGTAACTACATAAGCAATGTTTCTGTCTTTGGGTTGCCATTTTTAAGAGTTTGAAATCCCTTAAAGTTCAGTGTACTTGAAATGAAAAGAGCCATTTATGGGACTATTTTCAAAGTTTTAATTTGTTTTAAGCCTTGCTGTTGATCTAGAGCTTTTGCTCATTTAAGGCTGATTAATTGCTTTTGTCACCTTTGTTTGCAGTTCTGTATAATCTCATGCAGACTATTGTATGTTTTTTTTAGTTTAAGCTTCTTTTGATGGCTGTATGTTTGTATGGGATGTTAAACTTGACCACTAGTAACTTAAGTATTTAAATTAAAAAATAAGATTCAAAATAATAACAAAAGGCTGCAAACTGAAACAAATACTAAGGAGTGCAAGTTTATTTCATGAAGCATAATTTCTGCACCTGCTGTAGAATCCATTGTGGAATCTCTTGCTTTTATATGATTTTATTTATTTAGAAAGAGAAAAGATCATCCTGTTTTCATTAAAGTATCTAATGGAAAAGAATAATAGGCCTATCTCTTACAATGAATATTGTTAAAATGCGTATGCCTTCCCTGGTAATTACTATTCATTAAGGCTCAGCGCTTGTTCTTTAAAGGAGGTAACTCTCTGTTATCTTACCTTTAAATTGGATGGATGAATGTTGGCACTAAAGTCACTTTGTACAATATGTAAAATACAATTCGGATACGTAGTCTAGGAGACCTGACTTTACCGCATTACCTTTCAGAAAATACACGCCACACTGGATGCTTGGATAAAACACATTAATACAGTGTGACACTCACTACAAAGGATTAGCCTTTTAATGGGAATTGACTTGGTTAACTTAGCCCAAGTAGGAGCTCACAGCTTCCACACAAAGGGTGGAACCCAGTCATTGCTGATGATGCTAAAGAAGATGCTCTTACTGTTCGTCTTTGGAAGGGCTTGACTGTGCTACTCATAGAGGTAGAAACTGGGGGTCCTGGTTCTTTGCATTGCTCTGCTGTCTCACAAATAATTGCGTAGTTGATAAAAAAGCTCTGTAGTCACGTTGTATGGATTTGTCTGTGTAAAGGAAAACACTTAATCTACCTGCTGGGATTGTCAGCATAGTCATTTTCACATTCATACATAGTGGGCAGACAGGAGAGTTCTGAAATCTTAATACAGGCCAGATGGAAAATACATTCAAATTAAAAAAAAAAAAAAAGAAAAAGGAAGAAAGAAATAAATATAATCCTACTGATAATGAAAGGATGAAGAGGAGAGGGGAAGTTCTCCATGGTTTTTGAACTTCTGGGATTATGATGCATTTTCTTTGCTACAGAACTGTCAGAAAATACAAAGGTTATATCTATGCAGACAGCTTAACTTGCTTCTACCTCTCTAAAGGGCTTTAACTCATTTCATGTTCAGCTGTAAAAATGCAGGTCTTGGAAAAACTAGAGCAATAGAGCTGTAGCTGTAGCCCTCCTGGATGACCAGGACAGAGCTTTGACTGAGGGCTGTGGCGAGGCACATGATGCCCTGCACAGTGGCAGTGGCTTGACAGGGCTGAAGTTCTAAGCAGACGTATCCCTGTAATTGTGCTGTGACATCCTTACTTCTGGAAGCCAGAATAAGAGTCAAAGAAACCTGCCTCTACTGTAATCCTTTCTAATCTTTTCTTTCAGAAGTTTTCAAGTGCTAATTCTGAAGAGTTTGGCTCTGAGATTTTTCTGTTTGCTTTTGTTTGCCTGTACTTTTTCAGTTTTCTTTCTTCTTGTGCTTATTTAAAGTGGATCCTAAGAGTTGAGAGTGTGATTCTAGGAAAGTATTTCAACAAAGAAGGAGAGTTCTAAAACTTCTGCCTAACTGGAGAGGTGCTGCAAAGGGAAGAAGCCGCATAAAATACAGTGGTAGTACAAGAAACCATCACATTTATTGTACAATGGAAAGTGCTTCATGTCAGCTGAAATGTCAGATGTATCAGGAAAAAAGTTAAAGTGGAACCTGATTTCTGTAAGGCTAGAGATTCAAGTAATTTGCTTAGGGATGCAGTAGAAAATCAATCTTATGCTTGAAAGAGAGAATAGTAGCCTTCAAGTCTCACCTCATGTTTTGTAGCTGATTGCCTGTTTTTACTATCTCCCCCCTCCTTTCCCTTCAACACTTACTAATGCCCTTTGGTTAACTCCATTATACCTTTGCAAAACTTCTTGCAGAGCTCAGCTGCTTTGGCTTGTTTGCTGGGTAAGCCTCACTGATATTATTATAATTAATAGGACGTATAAAAACTTCCTGAGCCAGGTGTTACTGAACTGGGCTATTGCAGCTCTTATGCTGTAATTCCGCAGCATGCAAGACTTGAGTCCTCTGTAGCTGAGGAGCATTGGAGACAGGGCTAGACCTGCGTTGATCTTTTGTGCTGTGTGGGAAGCTGGTTTGGTAGGAGCACAGTCCTGCTTGTAAAAGAGTTAGAGGGATGGAAAATAAAGTCTGTTTACAGTTTGGAGGTATATTTCTAATTTGTTACTTTGATTTTTATACCACAGGGTTAAAAATGTGAGACAAGTATGCGCTGTGGTTTTGGATACTGAAAATCTTTGAAGATCTGATTCATAAGTAAGAGTTGAAACTCTCTTATAATTGTGTTACATACTAACAGTTTTCTTTCTTTGGCACCTGCCTTTGTTGACTGGTATTTCTTCATTTCCTCCAACAACTTTTATGAATTTTTTTTAAATTATAAGGAAGCAATACAAAATAAAATAACAAGAGGTAAAGAGAATAGTCTGATGTTTTTAAAGGTTTTCTTTTTTTTATAATTTGGAAGTGTCATGAGTGTTTGTAACTTACTAGTGCTGTGAAAGTAAAATAAGGAGCTAATTAAAATTTGAAAAACAGTGGAAAGGAAATATCAATTGATAGAACACAAAACAAGTACATAAGAAGACAAGAAGAGATATGGAGCGATTTGAGTAATATATGAGCCCTGACCAAATAAAGTATTTAAGAACAAACAGGTAGGAAGGCATATATCTAGAAATATTATTGCTGGCTCTGCTTGCAATTTTGGGGTCTGTATGCAGAGTGGGAAGAGTTGACTCTTAAAAAGACATGTTTTTGTGCAGGCTAATCGAATGAATGTGGACATATTTAAGCTACGACCTTGTATGTATGAAGATATATTTTAAATAGGTATAACAAGGTAAGGTATTCCTGCCTAAATTCCTTCCTTTCTTTTTTTTGGTGTCAACATTCTTTTTAATAGTTTCTTAAAAAGCTGTATGGAGGAGAGACTGTATGGAGAAGAGAAACTTGTGATAGAGGATTGTCAGTCCACCTTATGAGGGCATAACAAAATCCATTAGGAGCAGACCTGTTTTTAACGCTGAGAGTAGTTATTCACATGAAGACATTATTAAGGATTTCAGAGTAGGCTTAAGTGGGAAACTTTAGATTGCAATTTAAGGGCTTTTCTCATATACACTCAAATTTGGTGAAGGGATTACTCCAGAAATACCTTACAACCAGGAAATAAATTGATGTTTGTTTGACCACTGCTTTTTCTTTTGAAAGAAGTGGTAAGGCACTCAGTGGGCTTATTGGCATATCAATATTCATTCTTTCCATGTCTGTCATTTATCAGTGTTTTAGAGCACTGGTCATACTGAAAATATAATGATTTGGGTCAAAAGGGACCTTAAACTAGTTCCAAACCCCATGCCATGGGCAGTGACACTTCCCACTAGATTAGGTGCTCTGCAACCACAGAATTACTGCATGTCCAAACCCAAATGTAGGGCCATTTAAATAGAGGGTAGAGGCAACAGGTAGAAGCAGGCAAGGGAAGAAAAGAAAATAAGGAGTTATCTTAGCATATCAGCAAATAATTTGTTTTAAAATTTTCCATAGGTCTTGTGCCAAAGCCATTTGAAAGAGGTTCACAGATGTGTGAGGTGTCAGCCTGGATAAAAAGCCTGAAGACACTTAATTGAAAAAATAGCACATAGATGATGGAAGCTGGCAGCCTGGACCTAAAGGAGAAGGGAGTTTACTTCTAGATATGGAATGAGAGATGATAGGTAGGCTCTGACATAGAAGATAAGTGATTAATATATAATGGAATACTGGATTTATGTCAGTGGAACGAGATTGCATTTGTCAAGGTTAGAACAAAAGATAGGAACAGGACCTGAAATGAGAGGGATGGGAGTATAATAGCTCTACAGTCTGAGAGGAGAGACATACTTTAAAGATAATATTTGTAAAGATATTATATTATTTACATGTAAGTCTTTTGTAAATATATGAAAGTACAGGGCCTAGTGCTTGTATCCGAACACTGAGATGTGTACGTCATATATGATGGTGTAAATGAATAGTAATGTTGCCCAAGAAAGGAGACAAAAGAAGGGCTTATTAGTTCTGTAGAGAACACTATACACTCTTTATCTTTTAACTGTACAAAACTGTGGTCCAGCTCACAGCAGCAGTGTGATGGTATTGATAGGGGAAAATATCCTGGTCCAGGTGAGTGGTGTGCTGGTGGAGTCCAGAATTTTTGTGATGCTCTCTTTTACCAGTTGTCTTGTGCAAGAAGATCTTCCATAAAGTTCTCTGAATATTACTATTCTGTGCTGTTTCTGTATTGCTCTTTTATGGCAGAATTTACAGCCTAAGGTTACGAATGATATATGTCATACCATTCTTGATAAAGTACCATGGAAAATAAGTATTTAGGTTTTCAGAACCAGGATTGACTTGACTGCCTTACTCACCAGTGGTGAAACCATGAGTTGTAAAGACCATCCAGGCTGGATGCGAGTAGAATCTCTATCCTGTACACTTTTTATTTTACATAAATATTTTACATAAATAGTGTACATTTTCACCTACAGGAAAAACTTTTGTAAAAGCTTAGGTAAATCATCTAAGGTCATGTATAGTGTCTAGGTAACTGATTTGCTTATTTGTAGAGGGATTGAGGACACAACATTGCTATCAAGTTCCTGGTTTTGACCTCCACACTTATCTCCCGGTGGACCTCCAGAAGTGGGCAGTCCTGGGCCAGTCCTGGGCTTTCATATTGCTGTAGCCATATTTTTCTCAAATGCAGAACAGTGAAATAGTGCGATATGAGGTAGGTTTGAGACACTGAGGTTTCATTTTATTTTGTTGAGACTTTACTGCTAGAATAGAGCAAATATTTTACTTTTGAATGTGATTTTTATGTCTTTGTAATTTAGTCTGTTGCTTATTTACTAAAAGAAAATGTCAGTAGTTTTCTTCTTTTTGAGAATTTCCCTTCAGTGTGTTTCTCTCTGAACCATGTTAAAAGAATATGAAAAGTTGAGTTTTTTTACTTTACAGGCAGACTTCTTGCCCTGTGAGACTCCACCAGAGATAACTAGGTGCATCGCTTTGGGATTCCTGGCAGAGGTTTGCTGCTAACCCAAGTCAGAGTGTTGCTGTGTTGGTTCAGTTGCTGAGGACTGCTTGATTACCTCCCCCCTGCCCATCGTCATTCTTTCAAGTCCTAAAAATTGTTCATCAGATTTATCATTGCTTTTTAAGAAAGTCTTCATGAGCATGACCTGAGGTTTTACAGGAAATCTTGAAATAAAAGTAATAATATTGTTATACATTCTTTCACACTCAGCCACACATGCTATCACAAAAGTAGCCTTGAAGCTGTTTTAGTTTTACAGCAAAGAGCGTTTCTTTTCATATCAGGTAATACGATCTGCTGGGGTTTTTCCCCCTTGGCTTTGAAAACATGCCTTTATATTAATAATCCCGGATTTTGTGCTGAAAGTTGATTGCTCTAATTGCTGATTGGTATTCGGCAACACTAAATAAAGGCTGAAAATTTTCTCTTTTTCCTTTTTCTACTCTGAAATCTGTCAGTGTGTATTTTTAGAGTTCACCATTAGTGGATGTATAATCTTTGTGTCTGCTTTTATTCTTGGCCACTGGGAGTTTTGCTACCAGCAATAAAAGACAACCTCCATGTTGTACTGCACAGTATAGATATTGTAAATTTTGGGCTTGCTTTCCATTGATCTGGTTTGCCATATGGGAATCATATTCAGCTGATCTTTATTTCCTGAGTCAGAAATTCTGTTTTACCCATCTTTGGGGCTTTCAGCATTTATTCTCAGTGGGCTGTCAGGTATTGCACATGAAAGCAAAGGTTCAAAGGCATATAAAGAAGGTTGAGGTCTGAAATGTTTACTTAACACTGTGGGTTTTTTCTTTTTACAAACATTTGCCAGACTAGAGGATCAGCATGAAACCTTAATAAATTTTAGACTTTTTATACTCTATTATGAACATTTTACACATACATAATTTTGAGGTAGCCTGGAACACGTCAGCTGTAAACTTACTAGTGTATGTTTGCCATCGATGTCATTAACAGCATTGCAGTTAGGTTTTTTTTAAGTTTATTGGTTATTTTTCTCAGAGGTTTATTTCCTTTAACTTACATTTTTGCTTCTGGAACTGCCTCTAACAGACTGACACTGTGCTTTGAGGGAAATGTAAATGAATTGACAGTGCAGCTTTTAATTAATATGACAAGTACAATTTTTAAAATAAAGATACCATTCTCTCTCTTTATGATGATATTCCACTGAGAGAGAATGAATTTGAATGAAAAGTGAGAGTCAGCTTTTTATTGCTCACCTGTGAGGATGCTGCCACCGATGAGATAAACAGTCATAATCTTAACAGCTTTTGTGCCTTACATATTTCATCTCTTGGGAAACAACTGCCTAAAATTCAACGAACTGGAATCACTTGAGGGCAGTGATATATAGGCTCTAGATCCTATTGCTGTTGTTGGACTTTTTTCTTTCTCGTTTGTACTGAAGTGTATGTAAGACTTTAGCATACTTGAGTGTGTATGATGTCCCACTTCCATCTACAGCATATCTCATTTTGCTTTTCATGATCAGTCAAGGAAATAATCATGTATCTTTGATAAACAGTAATGGAATTAGTTCTTTCTCCTTCTAGCCCCTTTCTTCTTCATTGCCAAGAGGATGTAGAGTGCTAGGATTGGCTTGAAGTGACTGTTCTCATCTAGAAAAGGTGGGGTTCGGGTGTGCCTGGGGCCAAATTATGTTGTTGAGGAAATGGAAACAGATGAGAAAAAAGCAATCAAAAACTGAAAGGGAGGTTGAGTTTACCCTATAGTTCCTTCATGTTTTGCACAGGGGCTAGCAATAATAAAGCTGTCGGAGAACTCTGTGAATTTTCTCATAGAGAGTCCTCAACTCCCAGATCTACTCTTCCTGACTTGCATGGCCTCGTTATCAGAAAGTTATGCTGCAAGTTTAGCTCACTGCTTAGTGTTTAGTCACATCTGCCTCCTTTCCTTGCCCCTTGCCTCCTCCAGGCAGAAGAGGGGCTGGCAGCTAGGGAAAAGTGGTTGCATGGATAGCTTGTTTCAAGTGCATGCATTGCCAAACCCTATGGCGGGTCTTCTTTACTCCTGTCTTCATTTTTTGTTTGTTCTTTTCGGTTAATTCCTGTGAGCACTGAAACATGGCACTCATGCTGCTGGTTCAACTTCTCTCACTTTAGTAATCAAAGGTGGTTATAGGTCCTCAGCTGTCCTTGCTTTCCTCTAACACTGGCTAAGGCTATGAGCCATTTTTCCCCTTTCAGTTCTTCCCAGGCTTCTTCTCTTCCACCACTTCTCTTGAGTTGTGAAGAAAAGCTGAAGGAAAGGAAGAAGGTAACCAGAAGCAGCCAGATTTGAGATCTCCTGTGGAAGAAACTGCTACGTAGGCCAGAGGCTTTTAAGGCAGCACAAAGCCATGTGGTACAAGTGTTGATGCTCATATCTGCAAGACTTGCCTCCAACAAAATGAATCTACTTTGGGATAAATCTGTAACTAAATGGTATTGTGATCTCCTACCACATGTTCCTGGTGGGACATCCTTCCCAAGTCCAGATGGCACTAGAAGCATGCAGCATTTGTTTAATCTTTTCTGAATGGGCTTCCATTTAGAAAACTACATGAAAAGCTATTTCAGGTATCTCACTGCTGAATTTGGGGTTAAAACAGTCATAGATTTTATACCCTTCTATCAAGCACTCCTAAGACAGCACATTCAGAGGGTTTACTGAAATGTTACTTGGAATAATGATAATTTCTCATAAATTTCATGGTGAAGTGTTGTGAACAGTTGTGATGCACCTGTTCAGTGGATTCATAAAACCTCCCGAATGTGTGTTTTCATGGCTAATTACCTGGATTTAAGACTTTTTTTAAGCTGGGGCTCTCCACCAGCTTGTCAGGTGGTGATGGTGATTTTCAGCATCCATACCATTTGCAAGGTGTTGGTTCAGTACCGCTGGTATGGCACAACCAGACGTAGCAGTGGAAAATGTTGAAGTAGGCAGTACATGCTATCTTTAGTTAAATTTATCTATCTTCTAATTTCTTCTAACCTCCTTACCTCTGGGCTATTTATTTTTAAGGTTCTTGGCCTGGTTGCCCATAAGCCCAGCAGTAGACCCTGTGTTGGATCACTGGGCTTCTCCAGGAAAAGCAAGCTCCCTGTGATGGAAAGGCTAAGGAGCTTCTGTGCAGAGTAAGGACCTTGCTCAAGGATCTGTCCATGTCTTGGAAAAAGAAGAAATTAAAACCACCATGATTTTAATCATATTTCACTTCTAATCCAAAGTCTTATTAAATTATTATTTTTCTCCTTAATGTGAGCACATGGAATTTCATTTGTGTGTATATTCACTGAATAAACCAACTTTCCAAAAGCCCTGTGGAGACGATAACTCACGGAAGAAGAAGAGAAAAGGTCTTTAACAAAACAGGACACTCATCTGCATATTTCTCCCTCATGGGAAAAAGACCAGAAGACATATACATTATGGTGACAGAATGGGGTATATTCAGATTCTGCAGTAATGACACTGGCAATACTGCAGGAAAGCAGTATATAATATAGTATATATAGTATCAGGGTTAAAGAAACTGCTATCTTCCATTAATTTTCACAGAAATATTTTTGTATAGATCAGAAACATATTATTAATTAAAAGGAAGTAGCATCTTTAAAGCTAAGTTACGTAGTAGGACCTGAAATGTAGTGAGCTAATAAAAGTAGCATCAAAGAAATTATTCTTTAAGTGGCGGATATGAGCCTGCTTGACAAAAATATTTGTGGTAATTTCTAAATTGCTCCAGATCTAAACTTTCCTTTCAAATCCACATAGTCACCTTGTGATAACAATTGTAATTCTGAGAATGTAAACTTGTGACTGTGTTATTTTCCTGAATCTGCTGATAATCTGAAACGTTAAGTCTATAATTGTTATATTTTCTTTAGTCATCCTTTCTTAGGTACTTTACAATTCAGTGATAACAATTTCATTTTTATAACTTTTGTGTCTGGGAAGAGGAGAATGATGATTGTCAGGAACATCAGCAAGGAGAGAAGTGGAGAATGAATAAATGAAAGAGGGGCAAATGGGAAAAGAAAAAAACAAGAGGCATAAATATGGTTATTGTAAAGATGAATGTATTTTTACTTTGATGTTAGAGATATCAAGTAGGTAGTGGAAAACAATGAAAAATATAGTTATTTCATTATAGATCATTTTCCCTTCCATACCTTTTTTCAAAACATACCACTCGTGAATGAAAAAATTGGTGTTGGGTTATGGGCAATAGATTGCATTCCTATACTTGTACAGGAGTCAGCAGCCAGGAATTTGATAATGTCTCTAAAGTAAGCATGAGGCATCCTACTTGATTTCTTTCTCCTACTCCCCATCCTGCTTAGCCTGTGCTGGCAGCAACATATCTGAGTCCCTGTTCTGTACTTGTGCCTTATGCACTTCAGTGCACTGACTGGTTCCACTCCCTCTTCCAAACCCTTGACCTCTGTTCAGCTTCTCAGTGTTGCAGGCTGTCAGCTGAGTTGAGTAAACTTCTGCTAATGAAAACAGATAAAGAGTCACTGGAATTCATTAAAGCTTTTGCATTAACTTAAATCATGTGCTAAGAATGAACATAGTATTATTAAAAAAAGAAATCCGATTATAATGAAAAGAACCTGCAGATTTTAGTTAGTAACTTTCATGCATCTCTATAAATTTTGTTTAATTCTAATAAAATAAAAGTGAATCCCCATTAACTGTAATGAAATAAAATTAAGCTCTCGTGACTTAAATTCGCATAGTCAGTCAGCACTATTATTTGAAATCTCATTGGGCTCATTTTGTCTGCAAGGACAAGAGAATTGTCATTTATGCTGGAGCAGCTCTGTTGTAAGAAAATAGCAGGACTAGATCTGTCTGGAAAAAAGAGGGGCCTATACATGGTATTCATGTCCTGTGGGCTGCAGAAGTTAGCATAATGTTACAGTTCTTCTTCAGGATCTGTTTTGAATCTGTATAATAAATACTTATATATATGGTAGTTCAAAGATATACTGCTTTGTTTGAAGAAGTTTTGTTTCTGTAGTGTCTTCACATGTCAGTGTGTTAATATAGTTGCTTTAAAACTGTAATGGAAGAGTCATGTTCTAGCTGAAAGTTTGGTTAATATTTTTGGAAATGAGGTAATTAAATTTTGTCTTCTTTTAGCCTAATGAAAAAGTCTTTATTTTCCTTCTTTTTTTTTAAAAAAAAATCCGTTGGCTTTGTTATGCCAGATCATTACTGGCTTTACTTTCTCTTGCATTTTATCATAATGCTCTTTGAGTATAAATAAACTCTGGTATGCTAAACCTAATAGCAATTAAACTGGAAGTGTTTGTGTTTCATCACTGTGAACTTTGCAGAAATGTTTCCATGACAACCTCCATGCTAGTTAAGGCAACCAGAAGTGATCAACAGTTTATATATTTTTTTCTCTTGTAAGAATGGAATTTGTGTTGACAGTTCTGGCCTTTAATGGCACTTTTGTACTGTGTGAAAGTATTTGTTTACTAGATCATATGCTGTTAACTGTCAGGCTGAGATAGAGTGACTGCTCTTGATAAAAGGACTGCATTACATCTCTGAGTCTGTGAAGCTCTTGTACTTTAATTACTCACATCAGTACAAAAGTATCCATTTGCTTCAGTACACTTAAAAATCAGACTTATTACTTCCAAAGCATTAAAGGTGAGTTAATTTTGTCCTCTACATTTTTTGGAACATA
The DNA here is from genome assembly GCA_033459285.1 of Clamator glandarius. Classification (NCBI taxonomy): domain Eukaryota; kingdom Metazoa; phylum Chordata; class Aves; order Cuculiformes; family Cuculidae; genus Clamator; species Clamator glandarius. The sequence goes on from JAUNZM010000313.1 coordinate 3,743,501, forward strand.
ATAATCTAGAAGCTGCTGTGTTGTCTTAAATTTAACCTGTTGTTATTTAACCAGTGATAGAAATCATGTTCCATGGTATGGAGTGAGTAATATGTGCTGGAATTATTGTGCTATGAATTAGAATTTTCAGGTCCTATTTTTGTATTTATCTGATAAAGGCTTTCATACTGGAAGTTGAAATATGCTACTTATGGGCTCTGTTAAGAAGAACATCATTGAAGTAGAGGTGTTGTGTCTTCAACAAGTTTAAAAAAATAAGTGTACCTAAGACATGACTGAAATAACCTCTCTGGTGTGTAAGATAATGTTAGTACAGGTAAACTGTTGTGTATAGTACATGTTCATCAGACAGTTAGAATGCATTTGGAATGAAACTTAATTTTTTTTTGTGAGATAGTTCCATTCATTGAGCATTTTCTTGGTAGAACATCTGGAAAGGTGCTAAGGGGCATGGTTTAGTGTTTGATAGGAATGGTTGAACTCGATGATCTGGTGGGTCTCTTCCAACCTGGTTATTCTATGATTCTGTGAAATAAACGGATGAGATATTATCTGATCTGTTAATCAGCTACAAAGTGTTATTGCAGCAAGTTCATTCACTACTAGCAGTAAGTTTGGAAGCATTACCTGTACTGAGCTGAGCAGCTTTCTTTTGTTACCTGTCCATTACCAGGCTAATGGATGGGTATCTCCTTGACTCTTGAGTGTGTGTCCAGCAAAGCATCATTTGGTTTTTATTTTTTTTAAATATAGGTATTTGGATGGTATGATATTGTCTTCTAAAAGTCTGTTTCAGAAAAGGCTAAACACTTTGTCATAATAAAAACCTTGCTTTGAGAGTTGCTTTGAGGGAGAGTAATGTTTAATAGTTCTCATGTATATTCAACTATGAGTTGCGATACGTGGTGCATGGCTTACATGTGAAGACATCATTTATATTCAGGACTCCAGTTCTTTGGACATGTAATTAATTTGTGGATGCTGTTGCTCTTTCACAGTGTATGTATCTGTTGAGTCAGGACTTGCTGATGATGGTTGTTGGAAGTTGGTGATACAGGGAAGGGAAATGAAAGTGCTGAAGTTGGATGCCTGAATTTCCCAGGCTTAAAACTGTAGACAGAGTACTTATCTCTATACTTTCAGTGCAAGGTGCTGGAGTTTGCTGTGCCTTCCTTTGTGCAGAAAAGCTGGGATATTAAGGAGAAACTTCCCAGAGAAGAAGGGGATGAACAAAGCTACCTGTATGTGCATGGTTAGCAATCCCTAAACTCTTAGCTAGAGAGCTTGCTCTTTAGTGAGGTGCATGCAATGAACATGGCTACTGACGATGAATACACTTCAAGCTCTTTCTTTGGTCACATTGAAAGTAAATAGGTATAAACTATGTTGATGTGAGTTTCAGTTTAGATCAGCTTGTTACTTTGGATGTGCCTTATGTAACTGAGCTGAACAACCTATACAAAGTCAGTTTCTCTGGATGCATGAAGTGTATACAGGATCCGAAAATTCAGTTTACAACATCCTTGCAGATGGAAATGTGTGGGTTTGCAGAGTAAATGTATTTTATTATAGTACGAAGAAGCAGGCATTATTTTCTTGGTGGTCACTTTGGCTGTGAAAGATAGTGTAGTACTTGAGCATATGGTACATATTAGCATAGTTTGTTTGTTTCCCAAAGTCAGTGTTTATAAACAGTAGTTTAACACGTCTGAAATAATGTTATATAATCTGCAATTGTTGCTTTTTTGTTACTATGGTATAAAGCAGGCACTACCTACATCTGAACACACTTGTGGATGTAACACAAAGGAGTGGTGAGGAAAGGTATGAACTGGGAGGAACAAACAGGCTGTGCGTCCTAACACTTTTCTTTCTTTTTCCCTAGGAAAAAATAATTTATATTGGAGCAGGAATAGAGATGGGCTGCCAGGGTGATCAGGAAATGGAAAACTTATCTTGCGAGATAAGACTAAACATGTGCAATGTGTTTGGCTTAATGAAACAAAACATGAGAGGGGATATGATTTCTCTTTCATATTTCATAGAATCATAGAATATCTAGGTTGGAAAAGACTTCTGAGATCAAGTCCAACCATACCTGTCCACCACTAAATTGTATCCCTAACTACTTCATCTACTCGTCTTTTAAATACCTTCAGGGATGGTGACTCAACCACCTCCCTAGGCAGCCTGTTCAAGTGTTTGATAACCCTTTCAGTGAAGCAGTTTTTCCTAATGTCCAATCTGGACCTCCCCTGGCAGAGCTTGAGGCCATACACCCTTGTCCTATCACCTGTTAGTTGGGAGAAGAGGCCAACACCCACCTCTTTATAACCTCCTTTCAGGTAGTTTTAGACAGTGATAAGGTTTCCTCTCAACCTTTTCTTCTCTAGGCTAAACAAACCCAGGTCCCACAGCTACCCCTCATAAGACTTGTTCTCTGGAAGAGAACCAGCTTTGTTGCTCTTCTCTGGACACTCTCCAGGACCTCAATGTCTTTCTTGTAGTGAGGGTCCCAAAATTGAATAAAGTAGTCGAGGTGCAGCATCATCAGTGCTGAATACAGGGGCAGAATCCCTTCCCTGGTCCTGCTGGCTGCTGTTTCTGATACAAGCAAAGATGTCATTGGCCTTTTGGGCCACCTGAGCACATAGTTAGCTTATGTTCAGTTGACTGTCAAACAACACCCCCATGTCCTTCTCTGTCAAGTAGCTTTCCAGCCACTTGTCCCAAAGCCTGTAGTGCTGCACAGGGCTGTTGTGTCAAAGTGCAGGACTCTGCATTTGGCCTTGTTGAACCTCATCCCACTGGCCTCATCCCATCAATTCCACCTGTTCAGACCCCTTTGCAGAGCCTCCTTACCCTCAAGCAGATTGACGCTTCCTCCCAGCTTGTTTTATCTGCAAACAAAATGGAGATTATTCAAAATAATTGCTGTGGGAACACCACATCAGGGATAGAGATGCTTTTAAGTTTTCCTGTTCTTAGTAGCCAAAGTAGCCTGGTAGCAAAAGGTATCAGCTCCTTATCTAAGGTCACCGTGGTTTCATACTCAGAAGATATCTCGTGTTCATGTGAAGAGATCCAGAGATAAACATCGTCAATTTTTTTTCTTGTCCTCTCTGCTTGCTTCTGGAATAATAATCCCAAAACCTGTCAGTCTACTACCCAATACTGATAAGCCAACTTATGTGCCATATATCCAGATTGCACAGTTATGCTTCCTTCTTTAAAACGTACTTCTTTGTATCCCTTCAGTGAAGTGTCAGGAAAAAATGATAGATCACTTTCCTGGATCTTCTCTCCCAACATTCTTGAGCTCAGAGGCTCTAAAACCTCATCCTCGAAGGTTTTTCAGAGATTGTTTTTCTACCTGGGGCTTCACTTTAAAAGGAAGTTCCTTCATGTTTCATGTTTATGAGACTTTCATGAAGTGAACTTAAAAACCTTCTTGAATCTGCTTCAGGAACTGAATTAATGTGCAATGTACTGAATATTCTTATCACCTGACAATTGCTAAGGTTGCACTTCCATTCACACAGGACTCAGTTGCTTGATTGACAGGCTTTCCTGGGAATATATGGCAGCAGTATAATGCATCACAGTAGGCTGTGCTGCAGAAACAAACTGGGCATACATACACGATTGGGATGCTACCTAGGAAGATAATCCATTAGTCTAAGAACATTAAGTATTACTACATAATTAAGTCTTATTACAGATCAAATATTACTGTTACTAGTGCCTTTTGTAACGTGCCCTTCCATGTCCCATGTAGATTTCTTTCTTTCTGAGTAAAAGCATTTTCTTCTTCACTTCGATGGGTAGCATTTCAAGGATCATACATAGTCTGAAGATCTCTGCTTCAGTGGCTTGGAGCCTGTCTGCGTGTTTCTGGGAAGTTCTGTTTCCATTCCTCATGGTCATCGCATTCATGTGCAAGTGAGAAACTGTCCGATGTACCTGCCAAGCTAGTGTGAGTTTTGATTCTCTTTTCTTGGAAGTAATTAAGTTCTGAAAATGGTGTAGTGGTGTACAAAGTGTTGAAACCAGGTACTGATACCACCTATGAAATTTATTGATCGTATTGCCAAATGAACTAAGCCACTTTGCCCTGAGACACCATGAATGGGAAACTTCTGTTTGACATCCCTGGAAGAAGCTTTACAGTGATTTTCAGATATTTAATTCAGACATTATCAAAAGATTTGGATCTTTCATGCCTTTTCTGGATGATGCCAGTCTGTGTTGCATTAATTGCTATCCCTTTGGCTAAGTGGAATGATACATAACTTTTCCCTGTCTCCATAAATGTTCTCTTTGAGGTAAAATAGAACGAGCTGTAGTGATCAGAATCACTTGAGATAGTATAGACAGTCTGAGTTCTGGCTCACTGTCAAATGCCTGTATTAGTGCCATTTGATCAGGTATTACCTGGAATCCTGTCCAAGGCATCCAGAGTCAATGCGTTTCTTCACAATGATGGTGCCTTGCTTAGATGAAGTACTTACCACACCTACCTCTGAATAAATAGTTGTACATTACTGCTAGACATCACTGATGGCATGAATAATGTGTTTTATTACCCATAAGACATTTATTACTTATGGCTTATTAATCAAAAGATGAAAAGCTGACTCATGGATTTTCTAGAAGTCCACATATAAGTCCACAAGTATATATATTAGTTTGCTACCTTCCTCTGTCTTTGTCAGTCCTTTGAGATATCTGCCTTAAGATTTTTGAAAACTGGAATGAACTATGTATGCCTGGCTGTGCACACTCATATGCCAAGTGTGAGGAATGATCTGTGCACAAACTCTATAAATGTCATGAAGGTAAAAGTGCTTGCTAGTTCTAGAGTGTATTTCTACTCACGAGGCAAATGTATACGGACTAAACAACCTAAAAATGGTTTTGGAAGAGCATTACAAATGTTGGCCAGCTTTAGCAACTGTAATTGTGTTACTATATTTAAAGGTCTATGCTAGTGAAAATGCAAAAGAAACTTCTAAAAACTAGTCCAAGACAGTATCTGTTTCGGCCTATAGAGGTCATTTCAGAATACTGATTTGTTATCCTTGCATTATGGTATCATGTTAGGAGATACATATTCGCAGTGACATGGGGATTTTTCTACAAATGCAGTAGTAGTAGGGCATTTTGCATTGTCTATTTAACTATTTGACCAAGATTTCACTTTCCTGGTTTTTTTTACCTTGCCCATTATTCATTCCTAAATATGGTGATTATCAGAATTAATGCTGTCAAAGTTAGTTAAACCACTTCAAAAAACATCTATCATACAAAACTTTTTTACAAACTTTTTTACTCAGCAATCTTTTTTTTATTCCAGAGATTTCATAGATGGGAACCATGACTGATTAATTAAAAATTCTGCTATTGGAAAACTAGACACTGTAATGTGCAAAGCCATACTGTAATTTTTGTACTTATCCAGCAATGTGAGCTTGCTCTTAAAAGGAACCTGTACCTGTGTGCAGTTGTATGTGCAGCAGTATTTGAAAAGAAGTACTTTGACTGAAACCTCCCCCACATGGTAGTTTTCAGGTGGCTCACAAACACAGTTTTCTAGACCATATTAACCAGTAAATGATAAACACAAACCTGTTTGCTTGTATGCTTAATGTGTTTACCATGGTCATTCTATTAGATGTTAAGTTCTTGTTGTCTAAATAGAGTCTTAAATTCTTGACCCCTGGATAGTCCTAAGTGATCTGGTCTCATCTCAAGGTTGGGTCTACTATGAGCAAGATTGGACTAGAGATGCACCTGCCAGCCTCAGCTATTGTGTGATTCTGTAGCTTAACAAGTACTGACCAGAGCTCCTTAACTTGCTAGCTTGAGAACTTGCTTGATGTTTTAAAACAGGCAACAGAAGTCCTTTCTTTATGCCCCTTCCTGTTAGATACAAATGTTATTTTAACCTGCTATCAAATGGTCTCCATCTTTTCTGAATGGGTGGATGGCAGATTTCTTCTTTCTTTAATATTCTAGACTTTGATTATCTTGTGTTTCATTTTAGTTCTCTAAAGCAAAGTAAGTTGCATTGCATGAGTGTGATATTGTAGTTTTTTTCTTGCAATATTTTTATGATCCTTGTTGGGAAACTTGACAATGCATCCAACTGTGTAAATGACCTAACTGTACGGTAAGCATGTGGGCTTAGTGAAGTCCACTTCTCTGTATGTTTACTTACTTCATGGCAGAAAAAAAAAAAAACATGCAAAATAGTGTGACTCCATAAACTGATTTTAATAATTTTGTTGAACTTGAAATCTTGATACATCTTTTTATAAGGGAAAGAGTTACATGGAAAATGCAGTCTATGAAGCTAGATGGGACAATTGTGATCTTCAGCATAACAGTAGCTATAGAACTTCTTGAATTCATTTCTATTGGATGTAGGAAAACAAGAAAAATCAACACTGTTTTAAATTTGGAGGGCAAATGACAGCCCTTGGTAACTTGCTTTACTGGTGATTATCATCACTACTAAAAATCAGTTTTGGTCTAAACTAGTCTGTCATCAAATCCCTCATTAAAACTCTCCCTTGCTGTGTTGCCTACAGAAAACATGACAATGGATGGGCCTTGGATGGGAGATCTCCTGCTTTTCCTGCTGACCTGTATTGTTTCCTTGTTTCCTCCTGCTCTCCGTCTGAATCCACCTTCTTTGTCTTGTGTCATATGCTTGAGTTTTCAGCTTTCCCACGCAGGGATTACCTATATGTTGTGTTTATAAAGTACAGGGTAGAGCAGGGTCTTAGTCGCTGGCAGGAGCTCCTTGCTGATGAGCACGTCATGAGAGCATAAAGGATTAAAAGAAGTTTGAGCTATTGTTCCCCTAATTTAACAGCTTTAAAGCCTGTAAAGAACCACTGTAATATTTGGACATTACTTCCTTTCTTGTGAGGACTTCCTCAGTTTCTGCTTCAAGGCCATTCTGTGATTCTGTGATTCTGTGATTCTGTGATTCAATAAGGATTGGAGTATCATAGAATCACCGAATCATAGACTCACCAGGTTGGAAGAGACCCACCGGATCATCGCGTCCAACCATTCCTATCAAACACTAAACCAAGCCCCTTAGCACCTCATCCACCCGTGCCTTAAACACCTCCAGGGAAGGTGAATCAACCACCTCCCTGGGCAGCCTCTGCCAGTGCCCAATGACCTTTTCTGTGAAAATTTTTTTCCTAATGTTCAGCCTAAACCTCAGCTGGCAGAGCTTGAGGCCATTCCCTCTTGTCCTGTCCCCTGTCACCTGGGAGAAGAGTCCAGCTCCCTCCTCTGCACAACCTCCTTTCAGGTAGTTGTAGAGAGCAATGAGATCTGCCCCCTGGACTCGCTCCAGAGCCTCGACGTCCTTCTTGTAGTGAGGGGCCCAGAACTGAACACAGTACTCGAGGTGCGGTCTCACCAGTGCCGAGTACAGAGGGAGAATAACCCCCCTGGACCTGCTGGCCACGTCGTTTCGGATACAAGCCAAGATGCCATTGGCCTTCTTGGCCACCTGAGCACACTGCTGGCTCATGTTCAGTTGGCTGTCAACCAACACCCCCAGGTCCTTCTCCTCTAGGGAGCTTTCTAGCCACTCTTCCTCTAGTCTGTAGCACTGCACAGGGTTGTTGTGCCCCAAGCGCAGGACCTGGCATTTGACATTACAGGATTTAGAAGTACACTGTTTAGAGAACTGAGACCCATATTAATGCTGATACTTCCTCTGGTTTCTTCATCAGCAGAGTCAAGTGAAGCCCCTCTCCAGTGGGAGGTCTGCAGGATTACCTGTTGCAGTGTTGAAGCCTTTCAGCAGAAATACCCATCTTGTATTTCCTCTGCTGGCTGCTACAATGTGATTTCCAAACTATTGTTCCACTTACGAATCACAGTTTTCAGATATCCGTTTGACAAAGTTGTCCAGCATTACTGTTAGAAAACTTCTGATGTGTTAAGAAGTGTATGGTAGAGAGATGGACAAAATGACGTGAATACTGTGTATAGATAAAATAACTCATTGTATTTCTTCTTTTTGATTAATGACTGCCTCATAGACTTTGTCTAATTTGAGTGGAACAGTTGCAGAACTTCTGGACAGCTTTATTGAAGTGCTTCAGAGCTTGTTTACCAGATCCTGGTTAAAAAGCTTCTCATTTAAACAGAAATGATGGCATGTTATCATTTTCCACTGGAGGATTTAGAGAACTGCTCAGGATAGCTGGCAGAAGTGGCAGGTGGCAAAAGAGACATGCTTGTTTGCCTAAAGTGGTGGTGTTGTCATACTATGATATAACAGTCTAAAATTTCTGTAGTGGCTCACAGATATGGTAGGAAGTAACCTTCAGTGTGTGAAATTAAGAAAAAAAGTGGCCTATAACAGACCTGCAGAAGACTTGTAGGGAGTTTTTTTAATCACAAGTATTTCATAGCTCCTTCACACTTAATTCATCTCGCTTTCTAAGAACGCTTAAATAATATTGTGCTTACGCTAATTTGAAACTATGATCACAGTTCACTGAAACTATATGTTCTACTTAATTGAACTTAACCAGTGTTACTTTGACATGACTCAGTACTGCATGTGGCACATACTGTACATAAAACTTTTTATTCTAAACAGTTTTGAGACACAATCTGATTGTGTTTCCGTTTCTGTATATCTGTGGAACTGAATTTTAAGATAGTCTTGAGTTACTTCATCCATAGTTCAAAAAGTGCAGGAGGTAAACTTCCTTGCAGATCCCTCTTGTTTTGGTCGGTACTGGTTTCTGATACATAACATTCCTACTAAAATATGTGGGCTGTTTGTTTCCAAAGCTGTTTATGACTTTCAGCATGTAAACTCTTTATCTTCAGTATCCACAAATATAATATGTCTTTGTGTATTACTAGACTTCAAATAGCATAAAAAGTGGTTCAAACTTTGATGCCAGTGGCAGCCACTCCAGCAGGTGCACTCGAGTGCAGGGAAACACATCCTGAAGCTGAGGACAGGGCTAGGAGAATAATCTGTAGTGAGGGTGTCCTGTCCTGCCAGTGGCCATGGTCACTGCAGCAGGAGAAGGCACTTGAGAATTGCTGCGGTCAATGGGTTCGGGAGGAGCTGGACGTGCTGACTGCATGGGACTCTCCTAAAGGGATTTCTACATCCTTCCTTAATTTCTGTCCTCTCTGCTTGTGCAGACAAAGGCAGAACTCAGAGCATCTAGAGAGGAGCCAGGGAGGGGGAGTTGTACTTTCCTGAGGGGAAAGCGGTGGGTAGCTGTTCCTCTGTGACTCCTGCACTTCTTCAGCCTGAAGGAGAACTGAAACAAAGGTAGAAGAGCTGTAGGCTGAAGGCAGAACCATTTTTTTAAAGGCTGCAATTTTAAGTAATGTTATAAAGGTTGGTTTTGTTATCTAGGGGGGAAAAAAGTTATATTTAGTAGCTGTAGGAATGCCATCTTGTATTTAGGAATGCAAAATAATAATTTTAGCCCTCCAGTAAACCTCCTTTTTGTGTCTGTGTATGAAATAAAATGACACTTTATTACCATGCAGTTTGGATAAAACTTTGTTGAAGTAGCTCTACCAAAATTATGAAGTTATGTAGTGATGAGGGTAATTATTTTGAAAGATTTAAAATATTTTCAATTTCAATGTGCTGTGTATACATTTTGATTATGAAATGCAGAAAACTTCATAGTATTGAAAATTTTTCTTACTCGTAAACTTGAAATTCTGTTCTGATTTTCAAAACTTATTATTACCCAAAAAAATGTTAATTTTGTAAGTAATTTCACTTATTTTTGTTTGTGAAGATCTTGTTTTATCAGACTTTAGTAATTTAAAGAGACATATTTATGAAAAGGTTTAACAAGATGGGCTAATATTGTTGCAGAATAAAAATATGAGAGGATGTGTTTTCCTCTTATTGCTACCTTTGATCTTTTTTTCAGGGCATGGAGAAGAGAATCCTGAACTGCAAATTTCTTAATTCTTCATATTAATACAATAACATACTGCCCGAGAAAGTCCCAAACATTTTGATTATCTTCTGTTAACAATCGCTGCTATCCCTGACAGTAACATGTAATTAAAAAATAATACAAAAATAATGCAAAATCAGGCTTCTTGTAATGAATTGTTTATGTGGTGTAATTTAGCTCTATCTTTACTACTGTAGCTGAGTTTAGAGACTATTTTCTTTTAACTTGCACTGTTTCCTAACAGGATAACATCAACAATAATGAGTGAGCACTCCTCTTTTTTTGAATTGAATGCAGATTAACATTGCTAAGAGTTTGCTGGTCTGGAGATGTGGATTTTGATATTTTTTAGTAGCACCGTGTCCTAAAACATGGTGATTTTGTTCTTCTGAGAGGAAAGTTTGCAGTTTTCTTTATATCTGTCTTTTAATTTGGTGATTTACTTCAAAGTTTTCTACTGTTTTAATTTTGAACAAAAAAAAAATTATGGTTTTGTGCGAAAGCTTCCTCTTAGGCCTTGTCATCAAACACCTGTTAAGTAGTTGAATCTTCAAAACAAAAGCAATCTGAGAGAAATGTTTATGTGAAAGAAGGAAATGTGGGGAAAATATAGTAATAAACTATGTAGTTAAAACCATGTGCTTATGTGATTTGGCATTCAGTTAATGTCTGAAATGAAATTTTGAATAATAGATCTTGCTACTGTGAAGTGACTAGATATGTTCCCTGTTGGGCCATTTAATAATATTCTTTACCTTCATCCACGTGGTAAGCATATTAATATATTACTGAATATTATTTGTTTCAAATTTGTATCTTTCTCATAAAGGCTTTTGCTGTTCAGTTTGTATTGATCTGGTCGAAACAGAAATCTCTTCAGAAGTAGTTTGCATTAAGTGAGGCAAAAAGCCTGCTAACGATGCAACAGCAATTTGTCATTCTAGACTTCTGGTAAGAATTTGCCTTCTCAAGGTCAATTTTTTTTATCCATGAGCATGTGTAATGTATTCATACCTTGACAATATTGTCTGATGGTTGATCGTACCTGAATCACCTGTCTCGTCCTGCACTGGGAGGGTATGGGGTACTGTGGTGAACAGTTCTCCAAGGAGCTGTTTAAATGGTCACAGACTACATCAGGGTTCCCTTTAATGAAGAGGCAGAAGGATTATAAAGCCTGATGCGTGGACATTTTTCACGAGGGTGCCCCTGTTTAGGTAATTTGAGAGACAGACACTGCTGCAGCCTGCTCTCCTTCTGCCACCAGGAGGACTTGGCAAGAACAGCAGGATTCAGAGATTGTGGACTTGATGTCCATTCCTTTTAACTCCTCATCCGTGGAAGCAACTGCTGTATTCAGGAAGAGTGAATCTTTGCAATTCACTGACTAGGGTGTTTAGACCTTTACAGGGGTGAGGAATTAAGTCTTAATTTGCATCGTTGCAGATTCATCTTGTAACTCAGATTGCTGGAGAAGATTTCACCTGTTTCAGATTTCCTCCCTTTACAGGTTGGAAGATTGTACTCTAGTGTTTTCAGAGGCACAGGGAGTTGACAGAATATTTTTTGTTACTCTCTGTAATTATTCTAGTCAATCTGTGGTGTCTGTTCTTCAGATGAGAAGCTCACGTTGCCTCCAGACATCTGCCAGGGCCCCCCTATTAGATGTTTCCTCTTTCTTCAGTTCTTGAGTAAAGGAAGTTCTGTACTCCTGCAAAGCTGTGAGGGACACTGAATTCATAGGTCATATCTCCATGTGTCATAAGAAAGAAGTTGGTATTTTATCAGGCTGCAGGTGATCTCCACGCACCTCTACAGGATGTCTGTTCCAGATGGCAATTTGAACAGCATAAAATATGGTTGAGCTCAGAGACAATTCTAGATACTGACTCTATTAGGCCATAGCATATACGCAGGCAGCAGGACTGATGCTGTCTCAGCATCTTATGCTTTTCTTTGCTCTCTGCCACCTTAATCTGTGTTTCCACTCTGGTTTGTTTTTTGGTTTTTTTATTGTCAGATGGAGAAATCTTCCATCATCTTGGTATGGAAAAAATTAGGTATTTGTGTGTCAGACATAATGAACAATGACTGCGTGTTGTAGCTCACCATGTATCTGCACTTCTATGTCCTTTTTCAGACATGCTTTTCATGAACACGTGCCTTATTGTTGGATTTTATTGATGGATTTTACTTTATATCATGGGTGTCTTACAGCCAGTTGTAGCACTAGAATCAGTTATACAGAGGTTTTTCTTGGCAGGAGAAAGGGTGTTTTGGTACCCTTTTCCTATGTCTGAAACTCAGAATGGATTTAGGTCATGTTTGTCTGTCTGTTCAGTAGGCAGTTTGTAACTTTTTAGTATCATAGATGCGTATTTTCATACAGTCATAAACCTAAATCCTTGTCAATAATTTATTTTCTTCTCAGATGGTACCTGCATTCATTTCAGGTTTTTTTCTATGTGTCCTGTCTCTAACCTTTGAAGTTTTCATCATGGTGGTGGCAGTCATTGATGTTAAAGTCTTGTGTCTCTGTGTGCCTTTTTTCATTTACTTTTACAATTGTTTGGTTGATAAAGGCTGCCACAAAGGTGTAAAACCTGAATCTCTGCAAATGACTCAGTCTCTTTCCAACAATCTGAGTCCCAAGGTGAACACTTGAATCAAAAATTATATTACTGCAAATCCTTGGGATCACTGGAGAAACTATTAACTCTCAATTTTGAGAGCTCTTTTGTCTGTGGACGGATTTTAGTCTGCGCTTTCCTTTTCTAACAATACACTTCCCAGCTAACCTCTGTGATAACTCCTGCTACACATCACCTAACACTAAGTATGTCTCTGTGCTCTCCTGTTTTGTATCCTTTCAGCAAGCTGGCTACTGTTTCTCAAAATGCTGGAAGCTTTTACTATGGTAGCAGTATCAGACCACAGGACAATACATCTCCAGTTCCTTTCTCAGAGAGATGGTGATGCCTGGCAAATCCTCTTTGGCTTGGGGATCCCATAGGGTAAATCTTACCATCAAAGTGCTATGGTTCTGTGAAGGAGCATGACCCTCATTTTAGTTGTTTAGGAACTCGGAGTGCCTCTGAAATACATCTACATGAGATTTCCAGGTTCTGGACATCATCAGAGGATAGTATGCCTGAGTGGAAATGCGCAGTATCTTCTCTGTTGCATGTAAGCCCTATAGAGTTGGTCCTTAGAGAGAAGGATCAACGCTCTCCCTGGTCTTCCAACTACCCCTCAGATCCATCAGAGTCATGTTTCTTGGGGCTGTGCCGGAGATCTGTGCTGGTTGCCTCATCTGCATCTTTCCAAGGGGAAGTCTGCCCAGCATAAATCCGTTTTACTTCCCGCACTGGCAAGAGGTGCTCATGCCGCTGCTGAAGATGAGGTCAGGGTGCAGGGGCAGCACATTCCTGGTACTGTGCTAAGGTGGGCAGTTGGAAGGATTTAATCCATTCTCCACATTGACATGAGAATTCTGAGTAGAACCTTGGTCATTACAGTTCTCCAGAATAATTGAGACTGTTATAAAGTCTGGATTTTCTTCATCTTATAATGAAGACCTGCAAGATCTCTGATGTTTCTCACAACTGCTGCCCACAGATTAGTCTTTCTGACTTTTGCCACTTTCCACAAATACTCTGCTGTCACTAGGTGGGTGCTGAAGAATTTGGAGAGATTTCTGAGTGTTTTGTGATTACTATATGAGAATATTACCCTTTACCTCAGTTAGAGCGGTTCCTTTAAATACTAGAGAGGGTGTTCATAGAATCACCAAGTTGGAAGAGACCCACCGGACCATCGAGTCCAACCATTCCCACCAATCTCTAAACCATGCCCCTCAGTATCTCATCCACCTGCACCTTAAACACCTCCAGGGAAGGCGAGTCAACCACCTCCCTGGGCAGACGGTTCCATTGCCTAATGACCCTTTCTGTGAAAATTTTTTTCCTAATGTCCAGCCTGAACCTCCCCTGGCAGAGCTTGAGGCCATTCCCTCTCGTCCTGCCCCCTGTCACTTGGCAGAAGAGGCCAGCACGCTCCTCTCTACAACCTTCCTTCAGGTAGTTGTAGAGAGCAATAAAGTCTCCCCTCAGCCTCCTCTTCTCCAGGCTAAACAACCCCAGCTCTCTCAGCCGCTCCTCATAAGACTTGTTCTCCAGTCCCTTCACAAGTTTAGTTGCTCTTCTCTGGACTCGCTCCAGAGCCTCAACATCCTTCTTGTGGTGAGGGGCCCAGAACTGAACACAGGATTCAAGGTGCGGTCTCACCAGTGCCGAGTACAGGGGGAGAATAACCCCCCTGGACCTGCTGGTCACGCCATTCCTGATACAGGCCAAGATGCCATTGGCCTTCTTGGCCACCTGGGCACACTGCTGGCTCATGTTCAGTCGGCTGTCAACCAACACCCCCAGGTCCTTCTCCTCCAGGCAGCTTTCTAGACAAACTTCTCCTAGTCTGTATCTCTGCTTAGGGTTGTTGTGCCCCAAGTGCAGGACCCGGCATTTGGCCTTGTTAAACCTCACGCCATTGGTCTCAGCCCAGCAGTCCAGCCGGTTCCAGTCCCTTTGCAGAGCCTCCCGACCCTCCAGCAGATTGACACTTCCAACCAGCTTAGTGTCATCTGTGATCTTTCTAAGGGTGCACTCAATGCCTTCATCCAGGTTTGACACTTACTATGGTTTTTTTTGTTACCAGTTCCAGGTCTTCTCCCTTAGCTCTGAAAAATCCCATGTTTCCCATTTCTGCTCATATTCATTGAAAGATTAAGCACCCATTTTCTGCCCTTTTCCAGGTTCATCAAAGGTTCATCAAATGTTGTTTAAATATTTGTCCAGTAGCTAGTTTGATTTAAACTTAGCTTTGCTTTGTCCAGTGGCTGGTTTGATTTAAATCTAGCCATGCACAACCTCATGGGACTGCTTTGTAACCTCTTAACTGCTTGATTGCAGCTCTACTTTTCTTTGAAGGTCCAAGAAGTGTGGGATAAGTGCCAATCTGTATTTTCCACACACATTTTTTTGAAGGCTAGGTATGTGTAGAGGAAAATGCTTGTTTTTTGCATTTATGGCTGCATTTTATCTTTATCTCCCAATTTTTCCTCCTACAACTCAGACCTTCAGGTTTCCTCATTCAGATACTCAATGTCAGGGCAGCACAAGTGAGTACTATGTTTCTGTATTTAGAGATGCAGCACCTGAGTATATGTCTTGCCCCTTTTTTTTTATTAGTATGGGCAGAGCTTCCACTCCTGTTGTTGGAAGGATCAGAGGTTTCTATATGGATGCTGCCCTCTTACTGATTAGAGATTGGTGTTAATATATGCAGTGAGTGGCCAAAGCAGGATCTTTTAACTTGATTGGACCTTTCCTACTAAAGCCCAAATAGTTGTTGAGTGACTATGTGGAAATGCATCCACGTCTTCATCACGCACAATGTGGTGATGTCTGAGACACGGATGAATGATGGTGTTGCTGTTTGCCTGGAGGCCTCTGAGGTCCTTTGCCTTGTAATTTATGACAAAGGCTTAGTGGTTTGGTGCCTTTCAGTGTAAGTGTACATGTGGAATGTCATTCATCTGAAAAATGAATTAGGTTTACATTAACTTTATTATGAATAAGGTTTACATACTCTATTTTTAATATAATAATTCTCCTTGTCTGCACTTTTTTTTTTGTCTGGCTTTCCCATCTCCTTCTGGCTTCTTTGAAGATCTTCTGTGTTTCTCTGTGATTGAGAGGGGACTAAAACACCATATGGAATGCCCTTCTTGGTATTCTCACTCACTGTGAAAGTAGACTTCTACTGTTCCTGCAAAAGAGCAAATTTCTCTACTCTCAAGCAGTAAGGTGCTTCCCAAGGTGTGAAAATGCTTGTGGATTACACACCAGGAACTATTCCAATGGTTTTTAAGTAACCTTTAGCATTCTCAAAATTATTTTGAAAAACTTAAATGGCTGTAAGCCATGTAAGCCTTAATTACAGAGTACAGTACTGCAGCTCAGGAAGGTGCAGGGTACAGTATGTACCAGCACAATTTCAGCCCAGGGTGTCCTTTGGTAATTAACAGTGCTGCCATTTCTAGTGGGATCTCTCTGTGTGTCAGCATCAGCACCAAAGAGAAGAGAGAAGAAAGGAAAAGCGTATGTAGCCCCTGATGAATACTGCTCTCCTGTGAGAACAGTATGGTAGCAATAAAGAGAGCTTGTGGCAAAATCTCAGTACTCCCCTTCCCATCCCTCTCCCCTTTCCTGTATAGGGTTGTACATGTACTTTAAGCCTGAAGAAAGAAAATAGATACTACTCTTCTTTGCTAAAAATAGCAATGACGGGCTATTTCAGCCAATTAACAGAATGCTAATGTCTAACATGGATGGAAAAAACGTACTCTTTGACTCATCCAACAGAAAATAAATATTCTGTCTCTTAAGAGACATCATTCAGTAACAGCTGTCTTGGGACCTCATGGCTTCTTATTCTCAAATCTATTTGTACTCTTCTACCTTCTGTTCAGTTGTTGAGTTTGAGCTGCTGTTGAGAAATGGTATTTGCTGGCTTTTGTGTGTCTTTCATTGCCACTGTTTTTAGATGATTTGTTTCTTTCGTCAGCAGAGGATCACTGCTAATATTGCCCTGAACTTCCTCAAAGAATAGTACACTCTTGGTTTTCTTAGTTGTCATTTATTTTTCTTGAAGGTTTGGTCCTTAAGGTTAGGTATAACCTTAGTACTGATATTGTAATAGCAAATTAATCATCTGCCAGTCAATTTCTGTTAGAAATTTAATGCTGATCTTTACTTGGATATAGTACATTTTTTGCATAATTTTAAACTGTATGTTGTTTCATGTAAGAAACTGACTTGAGATAAATAATTTAATGAAATGTTATTGTTGAGCTTTGAAATATGAGAGCTTTAAATAGGCGGATATAGATGTGATGGTTCCACTTGGTAGCCTGATGTCATAACATATAGTTAAATTATTATATGTTTACTGGAGTATATTGTTACTCTGTTTCATTAAACATTATGTATGTCTGCTATCCGGTTGAGGAGATCTGAGCCCAGACATGTAAAATAACCTGCTATATTATCTTAAAGAAGCTAAATTAATTAACAAATCAAAGTCACCACAGAAAGTTACAGACTGAAATTTAAGTCAGTTTAAGTGTAACTTGTTAGATACTGGAAAATCCATGGTGACTACAAGAATTATTTCTAGCTGATGTAAAACCTGCATTACAAAGCAAGGAATGGTAGTCAATTGTAGGGCCACAGAGAATACACTCTTGCTGTCTAAAGTTGTCTGTTTCCAGTCTAATAACTGCTCTTATCACTTTCTTGTGATGCCTGTGTATGGTATTTTGAAGAGTAGCTGTTTTTGCCTAAGTCTTTTGTTCCTGTAAGACATGGACTGGGCTGTGCCTGTCCTGTTGTCCCTAAGCATGCCTGGTGCTGCCTTCACACACTGCTTTATTTGAGTAGTCATGATGAGCGTGTCCATTCCACTCTCATTCAGCTTGCTCTCAACAATGCTTAATATTAAAATAAAAATAGTCTTATTCAGAAGGTTGTAATTTCATGTTTTAGGTAGAAACACAATGTTGTGAATAAAAGAAAACAGCATTCTAGTTTAAACTGAGTGGCACTTTCTCCACTCATTGTGTTCTTCATACTTAAATTTCTGAAGCCACATTTCAGGTGGTGATCCTGTGTTAATAATGAGTGTTGCTATCCCATCTGGGATGCTGGGCCTCCCGTGGGAAGGTAAGCAGCTCTGGGAAGTGCATTGAATTCTCGCTTTCTTTTATCTTGTGCCTCCCTTGGTACTGGCATTCAAATGGACACCTGTGGAGGTGGGAGGAGGTGAGGGGGATGAGAGAGGACTCTTCTCTGGCAAGAAGTTCTTACCTTTTGCAGCTCTCCTGTGCTACTACGTTAGCAAATTCCTTTTGTGTAAAGGTCTTTAGCTTTCATTCATAGGCAATTCCTAGCTGTTACGATACTCTGGACTGACAAATCACATAACATTGTTAAAACTTAGTATAAAATACTAGTCAAACTGTTAAAATTCTTAACTGTGCAGCCATGGTCTTTGATTTGATGCCAGCTCTCTGTAGTTATCCTACACTGTGAACTTGGATGCATTAGTTAGCACTGAGGATGGCCCTTATAGTCTGGTGTAGATATGCACACTGTTTGCCTTTTTTCCCTGGCTTTTGCTTGACTTTCTTCATGGCTCCTTATGCCTTGTAACGAAATAACATTCTCTTATTTAAATAATAAAAAAGTGCAACATTTTTTCATCTCTTACTCCATCCCAGTTATTTAGTGGATGTTACATGTTTCACCTTTTGAATGGGACAGTAAAATGAATTCAGTCATTTCAAACAGTGTTATCAGATGCTTTTAGGAACTCACATACAATTCAGAGGTATCAGAATGTTTTAAGTTTTCATTTACTTTTGAAATTTAAAAAACCCTTGCTTGTAGGTTGAAGACTTGAGATGTTTTTGAACTTTACTCCACCTCTGATACAAAGTACAGGTTTTTTATTTTGTGTGACATGAAGTTCTTTTATAGTTACGTGGAATTTAGGAAAGCTGGCATAAAAATATTTGTAATAACATTTTGAGAACTGGCAACACCACAATGCAGCTCAGTTGTACATATATTATTGGCCTAAACGAAAAAGTTTAAAGCTAATAAAAAAAATCATTCTTAGAAGAGAAATAGCCTATTTTTAGATCTTTTTGACTTACAATAAAATCCCTTGTATCTGTGTAGAGCTTCTTGACATACCTGTGAAATATTTTACATCAGAAGATCTTTGACTGCTGGGTACTGTGGACAGCAAAAGGAGAAATTTTAAGGATTTTTGAGAGAGTACTCCCTTGGCATTAAATATCATATCTTACTTTTTCCCAGATGTTCTTGTACTCTTGTCTCCTGCAGCTACCTATAAACTCCAGTGCCTTAATGCCATCTCAGTTTTCTATTTTTGTTATAAATCTCTTTGTTCGGTAGGAACCTGTGGAGTTCCTTCATTCTGTTAAACTTAATGATAAAGAATATGAACGGAAGGATTGAAAGCAGGAGAGCTGTAGCTTGTACCGAGTGAAAGCTGCCCTTCTCTCTGAAGGAGATAAAATGGTGGGGTGACATTTGAAGGACTGGGACAAGGAAAGAAATGGGAAAATTCATCAAAAGGACTATGTCAGAGATACTTCTGTGAATTTTAAGTAATGGAATGAAAAATAACGTACAGGAAAACAGAGTTTGAGAGAAAGTGAGAAAATTGAGATTACTGATACAAAATAATTTTGGTTTAATTTTTCAGTAAGCCCTGTAATGATGTTTCACTTCACTGCAATCTAATTTCTGTGCATCAACTCCAATGTATTTTTTTACTTTGCATAATAATTTCAGCATACTAAGTTGATAAATATGCTTTATTTTTTGTAGTTTTATTTGTGGTGTTAGTTTTCTGCTGTATCTTGCTGTTCTGAAACTGTCCAGCTAGCGTTCAGTGAGTATG
Organism: Clamator glandarius; assembly: GCA_033459285.1. NCBI lineage: Eukaryota > Metazoa > Chordata > Aves > Cuculiformes > Cuculidae > Clamator > Clamator glandarius. The sequence continues at coordinate 3,763,042 of JAUNZM010000313.1, forward strand.
GAAGGGAGCAAGCTGTAAAGGAAGATCATGAAGGATTGTGTTCAACAGGGAGATAAACTTCATCTGTGATAAGGTTGCAGCTGGAGCCACCCACATAGTTGTTGTGCTAAGATCTGCTGTGGAGCTGCCTTGCAGGTAGTAATTGCAGTTCCAGAAATTCAGAAAGCAGAAGAGTAAGACTGTTGTGTGATAGGGGTGATTCTTCAGGACTGGTAACATAAAAGAAGAAACTTGGACTCCTTCCCCTGGACATAATTTATCTCATTTTAGATTATCATATAAGGCATTGGAGTTTACATGAATCACTGTCATTGCATTGAAGTTTTGATTTGCCACAATGCTTAAATTTGCAGTAAAACTTACCTGCACTCAGAACAGAATCTTCAGCTTTTCTGGGTGTTGCATGTCATAGAGAATCCACACCTTCCCAGTGTCACAGTACTTCTAGTGATGAACTCACTCAGCTGTCAATGGGAGAATATAGATGCTTCTCTAGAAGAACTATGGATATTTGCTGTCGGTAAAAAATGGCCTGTGTTTTGCTGTGAGAACCAAAATTGTGGAATAAACAGTCAAGTTCACAAACAGGAGACTTAAGCATCAGCAGCTGGATATGTATCTGGATTTGGACCTGCAGTCTCCTGCGGATTCTTTGGCAATATACAGTATGTGGTAGTGTCCATTATTGGATATGTGGTTGTACTTGGCAGCATATGCTTTTAGCTTGGTAATAAATTATTCTCAAAAGCCACATTCCATAAGGGAGAGTTGTTATATTCAAGATTTGATTTGGGCAGTCTGTGTAAAATATCCTGTGTTATGAAAGCCTTTTAAAGCTCAGTTTCAAGCTCTGAAACTTGAACAACTGCTTTTCAAGTTGCTGTTGATGAAAAATACTTAGTCAACGTTAATTTGGAACTAGGAATTACCCTGGAAATATGTCAATGTCAGCAGTGAAACCTGTCTACTACTTCCGTAATTTTTTTTGCCTGTCTGTTATCACCTGAGATCTTTGGCCACTACAGCCTAGAAGATAACCTTTAGATAATATCTACTTGTGAGTCTTGCTTGCAGTTTATTAGCAGGACTAAATGTGTGCCCAAATACCATCTCTCTGCTTAAGTTCCTGCTCTTTTACTTTTAGGAAGTGGGAGACCTTTCTTCCAAAAGCTCATTAAAATGATTTAAGAGGTCTCAGTGTTGAGCTGGTGTTTAAGTTTGCAGTAGCCTTTATACACACAGGAGACAAAGTAGTCTTATTTATCCTCTTTTTTTTTTTTTTCAATTTGCTTCAACACACGTGGAAAGTGAACATTACAGCATATGTAACTATGTAAATATAGTGTATATGTTATATATATAATGTATACGTGCATATGTTATGTAGTACATATAACTATGTAAATCTGTTTGGTAAATCGAAGACCAATCATTGTATGGGACACACGATGGCATACTAAAACACCTTTTCTTCCTTTTCTTTTTCTCTGTTTCCTCCCCACCTCTAAGTACATAAACAAACAAATAACTTAAGAACCCAGCACTTATTTCCATTATGTAAACTGGAAGGAAGTGGTACACAAATTTAGATACTGTATACTGTGCGACAGATTGAGTAGCATTTTGACTGTAACCCTCAAATTGTGCCTAATAGGCACAGAGCCTATTAGATACTGTTCTGAGGTATTGAAGGGAGGCCAAGGTGCAGTGGAGCTGAACGTGGCAAGTGAAGTAAAGACTAACAAGAAGGGCTTCTACATTTACGTCAATCAAAAGAGGAAAGTCAAAGAGAACATACCCCCACTGATGGCTGGGAATAGTGACCTCCTGTTAACAGATGAGGAGAAGGCTGAGGTACTTAACAGCCTTTTTGCCTCAGTTTTCACTGATAACTGCTCTCCTCACCCCTCCTGGGTCATGGGACAACAAGATAGTGCCCAGGGGGTAAACCCTGTCCCACTATAGAGGAGGATCAGGTTCATGACAACCTGAGGAACCTAAAGAATTGCAAGTCTGTGAGACCGGATGAGCTGCATCCCAGAGTCCTGAGGGAATCGGCAGATGTGGTGGCCAAGCCAGTCTCCATGATATTTAAAAAGTCATAGCAATCAGGAGAAGTCCCTGGTGACAAGAAGAAGGCTACTGTTGTGCCCATTTTTAACAAGCGTAGAAAAGAGGACCCTGGGAACTACTGACCTCTCAGCCTCATCTCTGTGCCTGGGAAGGTCATGGAACAGCTCCTCGTAGAAGCTGTGCTAAAGTATGTGGAGGACATGGAGTTGATTAGTGGCAGCCAGCAAGGCTTCACTAGAGGCAAATCCTGTATGACCTACTTAGTGGCTTTCTATGATGCAGTAACTGCAGCAGTGGACATGGGTAAACCAATGGATGTGATCTGTCTGGACTTCTGTAAAGCCTTTGACCTCGTCCCCCACAACATCCTTCTCTCTAAATTGGAGAGATATGGATTTGATGGGTGGACGGCACGGTGGATAAGAAACTGGTTGGATGGTTGTATTCAAAGAGTAATGGTCAATGGCTCAAAGTCCAGATGGAGATCTGTGACAAGTGGTGTCCCTCAGGGGTCCATACTGGGACTAGTGCTGTTTAATATCTTCATCAATGATATTGACAATGAGATTGAGTGCATCATCAGCAAGTTTGCAGATAACACCAAGCTGAGTGGTGTAGCTGCTGCACCAGAAGGGCAATCCCTGATTTCAGTGCACAATGGGGGATGAAGTGATTGAGAGGTGCCCTGCAGAGAAGGACTTGGGAGTGCTGGTCGATGAGAAGCCTGACATGAGCCAGCAGTGTGCGCTCGCAACCCAGAAGGCCAACTGTATCCCACACTGCATCAAAAGAAGTGTGGCCAGCTGGTCAAGGGATTCTGCCCCTCTATTCCTCTCTTGTGAGACCTTCTCTGGAGTACTGTGTCCAGTTCTGGAATCCTCAATGTAAGAAGGATATGGACCTGTTGGAACAGGTCCAGAGAAGGGCTTCAAAAGTGTTCGGAGGGCTGGAGCACCTTCCTGAGGGGGACAGGCTGAGAGAGTTGGGCTTGTTCAGCCTGGAGAAGAGAAGGCTCTGAGGAGATCTTATAGAGACCTTCCAGTACCTGAAAGGGGCCTGCAGGAAAGCTGGATCGGTGTTATTCATAAAGGCTTGTGGTGATAGGACAAAGGGGAACATGTATAAACTGGAGAGGCGCAGATTTAGGTTAGACATAAGGAGGAATTTCTTCACCATGAGAGTGGTGAAACAGGTTGCCAAGGGAAGCTGTGGCTGCCCCATTCCTGGAGGTATTCAAGGCCAGGTTGGATGGGACCTGCCCATGACAGGGGTTTGGAACTAGATGATCTTAAAGTCCCTTCCAACCCTAACTATTGTATGATTCTATGATTCTGTTATTCTATATTGCATATATAGGCTTTTTGTAACTTAAGCTAATTCAATTAGAGAATGCTGTGGAAGCACCTGGGTCTCTAGGGACCACCATATGGATGGAGAAAAAGCACGCATCTGGGCTTGTTTGGCCAGGATTTCAGTACGTGTTTGAGCTACTGGATAGGCAGTGCTCTGATGATGTGTATAGAGGACAGCACACCCAGCATTTGCGAGGAAACAGATCTGAGCTCAGGCTTGGAAAGCAATAATCTCCTGTGCTTGAGAAAGTAAAGAGGGAAGATATGAATGAACTAGAAATAGATTAATTGTAAATAATGAACAAGACAAAGAGTTTTGGAGTGGTGTTGTAGTTTCAGACAGCTGATGTCTTCTGACCATATGGTGTTGCCATTTGTGAAGAGAAGGGTTTCCCCCTGGTCCCCCTGCACTGTGAGTGGTTACTGCCTCTGAGGATGGTGTTATTATGAAATGGTGTGCAGAGAGGGGGTTGACCCAACTGGGAAATGTCTGAATTGAAAAATCTACTCATAACTGACTTTGAGGTGTAAGAAACTGGAGGTTGTGGTGGCTTGCTCAAAGCCACCATGGTGTTTATGTAGATGCAGGCTGGAATGTGTCTGAAGAAAGGAGTTTCTGTGAAATTTTATTTAGGTAGCTGAATTTTGTATTTATTATAAGTCTTCATGCTTCAAGTATTTATATTGCATACTTGTTGGTTTGTTTTTTTTTTTTTTTCTGAGGGCCAACCACTTTATTAGTTCCTTCCAAGCCATATTTTTGCTGGCATGCCCATTGTAATATATCATCAGTATTTCCGACTCAGAACTTTTCATTTTTCCTGGTGGAACACCATATAATATTGTACCACCTACTTCATTACATACAGTGTAATTGCACCCTGTCCCTTCTCTATATACTAAAATCTCATGCTTGTTTTTCAGAAATCTATATAAGATGCACATCCTTGTGATGTCTGAGCAGCTATAGTGATGAGGTTGCTAAATTGTCAAAAGATTTGCTAACTGTTTTAAGCATTTTCTTACATATTATTTATAAAATAGCAAAAGAAAACTTTGTGCTTTCTACATTTAGGAGGGATTTATTTCTATCTGATGTAAACAAGTCACACACATGCACTTACTTTGCCTTTAAATGTCAAGTTATTTTTCTAAAGAACAGCAGGAGTTTTGGTTTTTTGAGGGAGAATTAGGTTGGTCAAAATGTTTACTTCTGGCTCTTTGCTGTTTGTAGTCTCTTTAGTTTTTGTTGCAATATAGCAAATTAAGTAGATTCTGAAATCAGTACAAGACTGCAGTATAGATATGACTAGATCAAATGCCTTCAAAGCTCACCATTTTTCTTTGTAGCAGTGATAGAATTGATTGTTAATTTTTTGTTTGAGAGTAAAGTTCCACTGTGCTACAATAAAAATAAGATAAAATAGTAAATGGTCAGCAATTTGAGAAGATCTTTTTTAATATTGTTTAATTACTTTAGAATCAATCCCCAAATTGTAGAACCTTGATAACAACCTCTGTTATTAAATAGACAGGTTCTAGCTTAAAGAAGAGATCTTAAAAGAGCCATTGACTTAATTATAGATATTTAATAACAGTAGCACTAAAATAATGTTGTTGATATATGCACTGATTCTACCTTTGTGAAGCATTCTCACAAATGACTCGAGTCCTCAGTATACAGGACTTGCCTTGACAAAGGGGCAAAACCATCTTCTTCATGTCCTGTTTTGATTTAGGATACTTCCTGAGGGGGGAGAAAGGGTAAAAAACAGAGTAATTGATGAAATTAGGTATGCATTTTCTTCTGGTATTTGCAGATTCATCAGTGTTGTGCGGTGCTTCTCATTTTCTTGCATTGTGGAATCTGCTTGACTACTCTGCAGAGTTTAGTGTTGCTGAATGGTGCAGAGCGAGATGGCAAGGCTGGTTCTTCCCCTGAGGAGACAATAGGATGTGATTTGTATTTCTGAGGATTACTTGGGGCTAAATGATGTTTGGTGTACCTTGGTGAAAAAAACAGTGCTTATCTAGATAACTTCATCATTGCTGCTGTGAAGTCAAAATTTTATTTGGAAGTCACTTGTGATGATTAGTCCATTTATTCAGAGGGAGTAGAATAAAGGTACATGTAAGTAAACACAAACCATTTATTTAAAACTATCTTTTAGTTTGTAGAGTTTTGAACATAATTGAAAATTTCAGTATTATTTTGGCTGTTACTTCCTTGGCTTTGTCATCTCTGTTTTCATCTTGCTATCAGTCCTTGACAGTATGTACGTAGGTTATGATTGTGTTCCTCTACACAATCATGTTGGAGGATAGTAGAGAAATGCATGCAAAAGTTATTTTGTTGATGCTAATAAGAGAACTTCCATGTACTGATCTGCAATGGAATATAAATGACTATTACTTAAATGCTCAAAAATCTGGAGATTTCTCCTTCACAGGTGTTCCCTGTCCCAGATGTTAACATCTGCTCACCTGCAAATACCATGCTTATCACGCAAAGGAGGGAGAATTATTGAAACACAAAGAAAATCTGTGTTGTGGGGCACTATGAAGTATATTGGGATTTGCTTGGAAAATTGTTGTTTAATATTAATGATGAGGTATTGCTTTTTAAACTTTCAATAGATATCAGAGTTTCTAGGGGGATATCGGAAAGGAGAACATCATCAGTTTGAAGCTTCTTCCTGGTTGGTGCCATGCTGTTGTAAATTTAACTGACCCTAGGAATATTGGTCTTTGAGAGCATATAAGAATAGGATTTATGGTTCTGAGTTAATAAAATATGCTGATGCCACTGTAAGCCCTATTTAGATAGACAGCAGTAATCTCTGTTGAGCAGTATGAAACCGTCTGTCTCTAAGTAGTGGAAACCTAATAGTTCACAGCAAGGTTGCACCACATCCAGAGATGAGAAAAATGTATCTGATGTCAGAGTAGTTTCAGCTGCATGGTTTTATTTTCTTGTGCAATTATATTCTTCCTCCTATGCTAATATTATAAACATCATGTCAAATAAACAAGATACCCAAAATGCACAAAGGAAAAGGTGATTTTAAGTTCATAGCATGCTTTATTTTTGCTAGCTTTAGCACAAGGAACAAGATTCTTCTGAATCTACAAGGTGAATCTGAAGTATGTGGAATTGATGTTAAAGGTGGAGTATGCTGTTTGTTCATAAAAAAAATAAATTCAGTTTTATAATGAGATGCACTAAGAAGGCTAAGTTAACGAATCACCATATTGTGCGGTTCGTACAGTATAAAAATGCTGTTTCTAAGTTTTTATCTTTCATGAAAGGAGTTGATAGAATTATATTGGAAAGATAACTTTGAATTTGTAATTTTTCTATTGTGCTTGAAATATTTGACATTTAAATACGTGGTTGTATTTACATATGTTGCATTTTCATTACAGCTAATCCTCTTGAAACTTGGTTGGCAGATGCCTTAAGCAGTTCTGTAAAATTGGGACAGACACAATATTCTGCAACCTTGGAATCTAATTGGAAATAACATTTTATAATTGTATTTTTCCCGTTTTTAAGATTCTCACTTTTAAAATTTATAAGAGAATTGCTATATGTAAACAACAAGGAGATAAGAGTTTAGTAGGGAGATTAATATCTGAAAATTCACTAGTTGACACCTTATTTTAATATAAAATATTAATAATCAGGATTTTATGTGCTGCAAACATAAAGACTACCTCTGTGTGCTACTTAATATATTAATAAACAAGTCTATGTGAGGAAATAATTCTTTGTGCGTTATGAAACACGTATTTTTACAATAGGCAACAGTTTTCTATATCAAGTCTAAGTGATTGCTTTATATTTTGAAAGGAGAGTGGAATAACAAATGATTTCTTTGACAAGTATTATGGTTTCTATAGTCCACAAATACATTGTGTCCATATGTGCTGCCATTTTATTTTTTGGTTTAGGGCTTTTAAAAACAAATATTCTCAGCATTTCTTCATCACCATTTTCTAGCTTTTGATTTATTCAAATGTTGAAAATTCTAGTTAAATATAACCAAACATGTTTTGTTCTGTATATAAAATAACTAACTTAACAAATACCCTTATGTTCATAGAGTTTAACATTACTAGTCACTGAATTTTAAGTCCAATATATCTATGTAACTCTGAATTGATTTAATACTTGATTTACAATCTGGACTTGGTTTTTTGCTATTAAAGTTGATTTTTTTTTAAACTCAGACTACATTATGTTTAGCAAAGGATCCACAATTCCTTCCTTCTTCCAAATAAAGTTGTTCTTGCCAGTTGTTCTTTGTGATTCATCTTAACTAATCCTGGATTCATTCGTTCAGACATCAGGTGCTTTGCTGGTGCTCCTTAACCAGGAGAGCACTCTCCCTGGCTTCCCATGCTCAGGCGAGCCACGGGCTCTGCTGGGAGCTCTGTGCTAGTTAACGATTACATTCTGTTTAGATGTTTAAAGTTAAGCAGGGTGAATCTGATTTTATTACTGCATAATAGTGGGTAAAGATGGTCCAAAGCTGATTTCTTCAACCTGATGTTTCCAATTCACTCTTTGGCTTCCTGTTGACTCCCCCTGTCTTTGCTTCTTTTAATCTGAATAGTTCCCTTGAGATACCTGTTTTCCTTGCAAGAATGTAAAAGCTCTTCTCCCTCTTGAAAAGCACAGCATACAGTGGGAGTTTATGCCTCCAAGTTTACCATATGTTTCTGTAAAGGTGTTTCTCATGCCTTGGCAGTTTGTTCCAGCTACATTGAGGTCTGGAGTCTCCTGCTTTTCACGGTGTCCTGAGTGAAGGAGGATTGCCCCTACAGTCATGGGAGAGTTTTAAAATTGGGCTTTGATGAATTCACTTGTTACTGCTTTGTAAGCCAGACCCCGGGACCAAGTATCTCATTCCAAAATATGTAATTCATTTAAAAACTGCCAAGATAAAGAGTAGTAGGTCACTGAGGGATAAATGAGCCCTCGGGTCCTGCAGTGGCCGTGCTGCGAAGACCTGTGCTGGACTTCAGGGAGATGGTGAGAGTCCATCTTCACCCCTAAGTCCCAGCAAGCTGTGTAAGGCTTATTTCTACTTCTTCCCCCATCTCTGTCACTCTTGGACATCAACTCAGCAGTGCTGTGCAGGGGGCTGGCTTCCTATCTTTTGTGGGGCAAGAGAGGAGTGGTTTCCTAGCCCAAGCCCTGACCTTCCCCGTGGTGGCTGGGCAGGATGGGCCCCCTGCCACGCCGAGGCAGCCCTGGCCCACACGGGACGCGGCACCTGCCGCAGCCGAGGGCAGCAGATAATGAGCAGGCAATTAAACGGCTTAGTGCAAGAAGACACAAAATTAATGCCATACGCTGCTCGTCTTCGATTTTCATAAACTCATACATAGGATCCAGTGAATCGGGAAGTAGGATGAAGGTTATCACAACTTTAACGCAAACACTTAAATGGCTAATCTATTTCTAAATGGTTATGTTTTTAATCTCAAGCCTCTTTACATGGCTGAGCTGCTTTTTTCTCCTAACTTGACTTTGTTTTGTTGGGGAAATATTTCTGATCAGATTGCTTAAGCTCTGAGCTGTCATGTAAATACGTTCTGTCAAGTATATAATACACATTTTAAAATTTGTCTAAATATTTATGCTCTTGAGGGGATCGCTGTAGCTTTCAACAGACAGTTACAACCTAGCGAGTAAATAAATTGTATTTCGTTTTCTTCAAGTCTGCCTTGTTTTTGCATGGAATTGTAACTGTTTGAAGGATCACTCAAATCTCACAAAATTCTGCAAGATAGTTTCATTATTCATTTGAGAAAAAAGTGCCTACTGCCTTTCAGTAGTGCCTGCATATATATACATGTATATATATAAAGAGAAATGCTTCTTTTTTCTTCTAAAAACTAAAGAACAACATGAGGTGAATGAATTTACATCTTTTGCTACATCTAAAACTATAATTAGTGATGTTGTGAAGCACATTTTCTGTTATTTTATGTTTGCTTCCAGTATTTGCTCCATTTTTTTTTTCTTTTTTTAGTAATTATCCTATGCAGATTACAGTGATAAAATATGTGATTTTCTGGACCTTTTTTAAAAAATTTTAAGAAGTTCAGAGAAATTCAGTGGCTCAAAGAATGGTAATCTTCATTCATTTTCAGGTAATGAACTGTATTTTTCCAGATTTTAATGCTAAAGTTCAGAATGTAGTCAGTTTGTAATCAAAAAGATAATAGCTATGATTAATATCAGGCATAAGACTGCTGTAATGTTGAGCACCTCAGAAACTGTTCAGCAATAAAATAAGACGTTCCATTTTAAACTGGTGGAAGTTTGTTTTGGATGCTGGTCCAGACATATAAAAATTGTATTATACTTTCTTTTTACTTTGTACAATAATAAAGTATATCCAGAGAAAGTAAATCTGTGATTTTAACATCTTTTGACAAGCACATTAGACTGCAGAAAGAGCATCCAAGTTGGGGCTTGGGGCATATGGTGCTACCTTCTGCCAGCATAGCTCCAGAACAAGTCACTGTGTGCACCAGGGGGTCATGTTCAGACTCTCAGGTTCCTTCCTCTATTCAAGGGGAAAAAAACACAATTCCTCTTCATAACACAAACTACAAGACTCACTTCCCTGTGACACCTTCATTGTGCAGAGAACACAGAAATACTCTGAAATGTTTTGTTATCAGTCAGGTTTTTTCTCCAAGTGTTCAAGGAAGGCTGCTGAGAAGTTAAACTGAGCAAAAGTTGTGTTGGTTAATAATCCACAAGCTAAACAATGCTGCACCACTGTAAATCCACAAAGTAGCCTACGTAAATATTTATAGCTATTTTTAATTCTGAAAAGAGACACGTTGTATTAAAAGAATAGATATTTATATCATGATGTAAAATTGTTGAAGCATGTCAAACTTAGGTATGTTCAAAGTATTATTTAAACACTTGCTTCGTGAATAACGCAGCTCCCACAGACCTTTCACATCTTCCTAGATTGTCTTATTTTATTTAGATTCAAAGACTGGTATTATAATAGATAATCCAAGTGTTGTGTATCTTGGGAATTCAGCATATGGAAGGGGATATGGAAGGCATTAGTTATATGAGATTTGTTGACCAGCTTTTAATTCAGATTGTCATTTTTAACACACGGCGGTGCAGATGGTAAAGTTTTGACCGCCCATCAGAGCCCCAGTACCTTAGGGACAGCTGTTGCTGATAAATCTTTTTTACATGCTTTAGGTCAAGAGTAGTCAAACCTGTTACAGCACCTGCTTCTACATATGCAAATCTGTTGTTTTGTCATTTCGTTAAACAAGGAAAGGTAGTGGTCTCTCGTGGCTGTAAGTGAGCCTGGAACATAGCCTGTATGAAATGAAATCTAGCAAAAAGACAACTGTGGTTTCTGCAGTACAGTCATGGGATGCTGCTTCTGTTTGGGGGCTTTGTTTCTGGAAGACTGCCTGTAATTTGGAAGGAGGGTAGAAAGGCAAGTATATGTTTGGAGGCGAGAAGAAAAGGGAAGGTGTTTGCTGTCATTGGCTGTAGGGTAGTTGTGAAGTTTGACATGCCCAGAAGCTAGCGGGTGCCATGTGGGGCTCCCCTACGCTGCATACCTCCGTTTTCATCATCTGGTAAGCCTGCAGCATGATTTCCAGGCACTGGAGCATACAACATGTCTACTTCAGTTTGGAGCTGATTGATCAACAGTACGGAACATGCTTGTGGGATCTTCCCTTGCTATAGAAGAATATAAATGATTGAAATTCTTTCTTAAGAAAGAAAACTATCATTTGTTTATGTACTTTGGTGCCTAGCAAAAAAAAAAAATCCTGTCAAACAGCAGGATACTGTGAGAGCTGATGGTTTACTGCACAAGGTTATTCATGGGTTGTGGAAACTTTTAAGCTGTTTGTATTTTTGTATTTGTTTAATCTGTCAGATATATAGTTTATGTCATGAGAAGGAAACTTCTTCATTTATTGCACTTGCAAGTAAGACTGTGGCATGTAATAGAAATGGCACTTAAGGATTGTTTTTTTAAGCAAGCTGACAGAAGATTTTATCCTGCACTGATGTAGATTGCTGTGGGGGAGAAAGGGAAATAGTAAAATTGATGAACAAATGTTACATGCTGTCATTTTAGATTATGTTGTTTTGCCATGAAGTTGTTGCTAATTTTTTTAAAGATACTGTAAAATTCCGCTCTTGCAGAAAGCACCGTAGTAGCACTGTTGACTCTATTAATTATTTCATTCCAAGGGTAGTTCGTCAGTAGTATCTTAATCAAGCTACCAGTAAAAATGCTTTCTGAACATTTTGTGGAGGAAAAAGAATACCACCCTGACCTTTCAACCTTGTCAGCTGAGTTTTCCCATTCTGACACTAGGCTTTATTTTTGCAAAGGTTGGTAGTTTAACTCTTCAAGGAACCAGATATCATTTTTATTGGGATATTAATTCTGGTGGGTGCTAATCTCATCAAGATTTGCAGACATTTTCCTTCATAGGCCATTCTGATTTGTAGCTTTTTCTTTTCACAGCAGTATTAAATACCAAACCTTCTCTGATATGGAAGTTCATTAGAGATGTGTCTTTGATGGCAGCCCTTTCAGGGCTTCAGTTTCAAATACCTTGATGTAAAGCTTAAGAAGCCATTGTGTTGTAAGCCCTCCTTGATGTGTCTTATTTAGATCTGCATAGTAAATCAAGGAAAGTAAATAACAAGGCAGCAGATGGAAGCATGGAGATAAGGCCAGTGAACAATTGTATTTGTATTTTGTTATGATGTTGACAGGAGCTAAAATTCGCTAATCTAGTTCAACTGATCTGCATTTCAAAGAAATCTCATTTAGCAGCAACTTGAAGGTTTGGAGGATAAAGTTCTTTTATTGCAGCTTTTATTGCATTCTTTGCTAATTTATCTGGTCAAGATTTAGCCTTGCTTACTTAAAGCAGCAAGCATGTTACAAGGAGTCTTAAATACTACGAAAGCATTAATGTCTAGACTGTGAACTGAAGGTAATTACATATCCAGCAGTGAATAGGCTATGTTTAGGAAATGCTCTTGTCCAAATGGAATTGCAAGAGAAATGAAGATAAGGTATTTTCTCCTCTTCTCAAAGTGTTTTTTTTTAAATGATTGTTTTTAATTGTGGGAAAAATGAATACATAAGCAAATCTAAAATTATTAAATATAAAAAAATCTTGAACTGTGCTTTCAATCATATCATACTTTGCTGCTCTGTTTACAAATGCTAGCTGATAATAAGGTTTCATATAATGATTACTCTCCTGTGTCTATTGAACGAGACTATTTAAAGGGAGACAATAGTTTAGTAGAATGATGGGCCACAGTTGTTTTCATGTGTGCTCTAAATGCTATAGATATTGTATAGTTATGTAGTTTGTGTTAACTAAAGTGCAGCCACATAATCTGGAAAAATATGATAAATATATTGTACAAATCAAATTTGATTAAGATGAAGAGTGATATAAATTGGAATTTAGGGTCTCCTTTTGGAATTTTAAATAAGTTATTTAATCTTAAGGCCAAAAGCCAGCCTTTGACTTAGTTTTCACTTTATAACATAAATACTGACAATGGGCTATTCGGAGAATCAATCACAAGTGGGTGCATACCTGTGTACAGATACAACAATTCTATGGCAAAGTGTGCCAGACTGATGTACATCCACTCTAATAATGGGGCCCAATTCTCTGAGATGTAAATCAAAACCAGCAGCTGCTGCATTTTAATGCTCTAGTCCTTTCTGCCATTCTGCAGCCTGGTGGTGTTGTAGAGCCCACACCTGTGCCCAGAGGACTGCACTTATAGCTCATTTGTAGTGTGGGTCTTTGCAATTCTTTGTAGTGTGTCTTTGTACAGTAGAGAGAAGCTAAGGGGGAGGCAGCTGCGGATGGCGGCACTTGGTAGGCTGCAGTGATATCTGATGGCTTTTGACTGCTGGAGTCCACGGGCTGACCAGATCACAGGGTGGTAAATGCCTTTTTAGTAGCAGTACTGGCTTAAGCATTTCTTTGTTCCTTCTCATTGTTGTATCTCTGAAGATGCTCATACAGTGGTTTGCAGGTCTGCAAGTAGGACTCTTTAGGGTTGAAAGCACATGTTATTTTGCCATATGACTTTTAATGTAGTCCAGTTCCCCAAAACAACTGACCCTGTAGCTCTGTGCGCCGAAGCTGTGGCATAGCTCAGTGCTCAGTGCTGGGGAGGTGAAGATGATCTGCAGCTGCCTTTGCTGCTGGAAGAAATGTTCATCAGTCTACAAACCCAGACACAAGGGTGAGCTTCCTCAGCGGTGCAAGTCAAGCCACATCATAGGAAACTGCTTAAGAAACTGTCAGCCTTTGGTTACACAGGCGCACACTTTCCTGGGTGGAAAACTGGTTGGATGGCTGGGACCAAAGAGTTGTGGTAAATGGAGTTAACTCCAGCTGGAGGACAGTTACAAGTGGGGTTCCCCAGGGCTCAGTGCCAATGTCTCTGCCAATGACCTGGATAAAGGCATTGGGTGCACCCTTAGCAAGTGGTGATGGGTGGAAGTGTGGATCTGCTGGAGGGTCGGGAGGCTCTGCAAAGGGATCTGAACAGGCTGGACCGCTGGGCAGAGTCCAATGGCATGAGGTTTAACACAGCCAAATGCCGGGTCCTGCACTTGAGGCACAACAACCCTGTGCAGAGCTACAGACTAGGAGAAGCCTGTCTAGAAAGCTGCCTGGAGGAGAGAGACCTGGGGGTGTTGGTTGACAGCGACTGAAGATGAGCCAGCAGTGTGCCCAGGTGGCCAAGAAGGCCAATGGCATCTTGGCTTGTATCAGAACGGATATGGCCAGCTGGTCCAGGGAGGTTATTCTCCCTCTGTAATTGTCACTGGTGAGACCACATCTCAAATACTGTGTTTAGTTCTGGGCCCCTCACCACAAGAGGGATGTTGAGGCTCTGGAGCGAGTCCAGAGAAGAGCAACAAAGCTGGTGAAGGGGCTGGAGAACAGGCCTGATGAGGAGCAGCTGAGAGAGCTGGGGTTGTTCAGCCTGGAGAAGAGGAGGCTGAGGGGAGCCTTTATTACTTTCTACAACCACCTGAAAGGAGGTTGTAGAGAGGAGGGTGCTGGCCTATTTTCCTGAGTGACACGGGGCAGGACAAGGGGGAATGACCTCAAGCTCTGCCAGGAGAGGTTCAGGCTGGACATCAGAAAAAAATATTTTCACAGAAAGCGTCCCTGGGCACTGGAACAGGCTGCCCAGAGAGGTGGTTGAGTCACCATCCCTGGGGGTGTTTAAAATACAGGTTGATGAGGAACTCAGGGCCATGGTTTGGTTGCAGATAGGAATGATTGGACTTGATAATCCTGGGGGTCTTTTCCAACCTAGTGATTCTGTGATTCTATGATAGCTGTGTGATTCTACCTTTATCCAGGCCACATCTCCCCACTCTCCTCTTGTCTTGACAGGGATGTCCTTGGATATCCTTATTTTGGGTAGAAGTTGATCAATTGTTTTTCAGGACTGTTTTCAAATAATTGAACTCCCTGATCTGTCTCACCTTGCAGTTGCACGAATGTCCAAGACAGCACAAGGACAAAGCAGGGGTTTGAAGGTAGATTTGAAGAGGAAGGTGGGGAACGCTATGGCTACTTCAGGCCCAATTTTGAGTGGCTTAATCACTGCAGCTGAATCTCTGGAAATCTTGCCTTTCCCCCCCTAGACCACTGTATGCTCTGCATGTGTGAAATGAAGTAGATGATATAAATAGCAATTGTTCAAAAAGATAACTTGCACTGCTTTATCAAATCAATCTGTATAAGCCAATATAATGATGACAATAAAATAAATGCCACACTGCTAGGAAATTCCACAGTGTATCTGAATGTTTAATTGCATCCCAGTTTGCCACAAAATTTTGGATTTGAAGGTGTCTCAAGGATGTCATCCTTACAGCACTCAGGAGCCAACAAGACAAGAGGAAGTCCCTTCAGGAATAGTGATATTCACATTTTTAGTTTAGGTCTACCTTCTTTTGTATAACAATTTAAGTCATCACCTCAAATAAACATATGCTCCTGTTATATGGCCTGCCACAGTCTCCAGAGTTTTATCAATCATTGTCTGTTTTTCAAACTGCATGCCCTTGTACCTTTGGCTCCAGAATCACTGACCCTCCCTCCATCCTGTCTAAGCCCTTCTCATGTCCTGGCATTGCCTAAGGTGACAAGGAGGCATCCTGGCTGTCACTGAATGCTCGCCTCTTGTGCTCCTGTCCCTTCTGGCTCCACGCGCATGATGTGTTCCTCACAGGGCTGCAGGAGCAGGGAGCATTTTCAGCAAAAGGGAGAGTGGGAGACAAAATAAAGAGGAGAAAGAGAAATAGAGGGAAAAAAATGCCTGATGAAATATTATGGAATTTCTTGCATCTCTCCCTCTACAGAAACTTTTTGCAGTCCCCCAAGTCTAGGAGTGCTGCAGCACAGTAACAGCACTGTGTGTTAATGAGTGATCTTTAAAGTCATAGGGATCAAAACCATTTAGAAATGAGAATTCTTGCTATCATCACATCGGTGCTGGTGTCGATTGCAGAGTCTTCACTGGCTGAATTGTGCATGATGCTGCATGTCTGCAGTCACACTGAACTGCTCAGCATTCATTTCTTCAGATCCTGCTGTATGTCTCTGTGTTGAATGACAGCCTAACATAGGAAAGAGAAGGACATATAAAGCTGGAAGGAATATCAGGCAAAGGAGGTGGCATTCTTCCCACTGGGGATTGCTGGAGAAAAATATTCCTAGACATATTTGCCACTAGAATTACTATGAAGTTTACTACTGACTGTCTAACCTCCCCAAGCTTGGATGCTGGTTGAACAACAGTTTACATCTATTCCATCTGATTGTCCCAAATGTCCTCTATCGTCTATCTCACATGTAGCACTCACATTTGGATGGTAGACAGCTGACCATGGAAGGAATTTTTTAGGCACAGGTCTCACCTTTGTTTTCATGTCCGGCCATCCTTTTACAATTGAGTTTAAGACTGTATTTCCGGTCAATATATTTAAAATAAACATAGAATAAACTTGCAAGAGAAATTAGGAATATTTCTCTTAACTCGATCCAAATCCGGAACATTTGAAAAATCTGGTATACAACTGATTTTAAAATATTGCAAATTTTACCAGGTGTTTTCAGGTCCTGCAGGAAATTTATATCAAAGTATAAGGAAGATTCTTGGTTATCTTAATGGCACTGGTGCATGAGATCTAGTAGCAGAAAGACTTTTTTACCTCTAGGTAGATGATTTGTCCTGCCTTCTTGATTTTATTATGTAAGAAAAGGGCAGTAATGCTGACTGTGATGTTTTCTGAAGTATTGGTTATGTCATCACAGCATAATAAACTTCCTTAAATTGCAGACAAATCAAACAGCTTTGTTCAGTTTAACAGCATATTTAGGGATATTTATAGTGTAACACCTTTACTTCTTTAATTATTTACATCATTGCTGATCTCTTGTTTTACTCATTATGTTGTTTCCAGATTAGGACAATGATACCAGAGATCAGCTGGAAGGGACTTGTGCACAAATATATTTGTGTCTTTTTGATTTTAACACATGTTTCTTAAGAGAAGTTGCTGTATTTACTAGCAGTGATTGGTTTTGCGAGTTTATGTTTCTGTTAGGTAAGATTTCTGGGTAAAGGCTTTTAGATAAACATGGTACTAAAGACACCAAATTGTAAAACCACATTAGGCTGACTATACAGTTACATACGAGAGTAAATATTATTCAGGACCGAAACTCCAGTCCAGCCTTTGGTTGTTTATATGCTATGATTTTGGGCCAAATCCTGCACTGGTCTTCTACTGAGTTTCACCGAATGGGCTATAGATATTGAAAGGAAATACAATAGGATTCTTATATACAAAACTGGAATTTTATAGTGTATTTCGACTGGACCTGAGCCATTGGATTTTTTATAAAAAAGACATATAAGAAACTTGCTTGTATAGATCTCAAATACTTTTTCTCAAATGCGTTTTTATGTAATGTACTCTAAAAATATGTGGCAATCATGAGAGAAAGTGCCTATGTGGCATGCCTTTGTAGTACAGCTATGGCCTTATGAATTACCAACATTGCCCAAAGTCCCATAACACTAATGCTAATGAGAATATTTTACCGTGTATAGCTTTTACTTTGCATCTTAGGTAACTTATGGAAGTGGTGTGAACTTGCACACAAGCCAAGCTTTTAGTACCCCAAACGAATAAATATGTACTCCAGAATGTTTGTGTTTTTAACCCTCTAGGTTACTTGTATCACTGTACTCCTTCAGAAATCAAAAACATAAGCTAAGAAATTCTTCATGTAAAAAAATTCTTCATACTTCTTTGCTATAAGTGTGTTTCCACCAGGGGTATACTTGAATTAGGGAATGTATGGAATACATTTTTTAAATGGGCATGAATGCTCGTTTAACCCTCAGATAGGTTTATATAATAAATGGTAGAAAAGAAAGCATTCTTGGTTTCCACATTTTAAGGGTAACTGAAGTAATTGCAAATCTACTTTTCCCTTGTTATGTGCACTTGTGTGAGACCATGAAGATCATATTCACAGGAAGATTTTTTGGTAAACTTGCAGCCGTGTGTGGAAAGAGTGAGAATCACAGCTTTTATTTGGCAACCAGTATGTAGCCATCTTCTAGTACCTCTTTTTTGTGGCATTCTCACCACTGAAGTAGTGGCGATGATAGTTCTGGATTGTTATTACTGCCTTGAAATTGTTCTAAAAGGGTTTATCCTGCAATAATGTTATAGCTGCTGCAGTACACCTGGAACCCATTTCCCTAAATTTTGTGAGAAGCTCATCTTTGCTCATGTATCAGTTCTAAGACATTCGGACTAAAATGTTGCCAAAGGCCAGTAGTACCTGGGTCTTTGATCATTAGCATGCTGTAAAGTGAATTTTCTTTCATCTTTAGTGTAGCCATTTGAGCTCTAGAAGCAAACAGAACAACAGACATCGTAGCAGCTTCTTCTTCTGCAGAGTATAGAAGCGATGAGGGGGGAATAGATAGTACAGTAAATATACTTTGATCCAATATATCAAGCTGACCAAAAAAAGTATCACTGTTTCAAATTCCTCTCTGTAGAGTCTAAAAAGAATGTCAATAAATCGGTCTGTTTGTGGATGTACTGGAACCTGCCTGATTTTGGGGTGAAATATTAGGATATTAATTCATGCATTTTGCAAATGGGACTTCGGTTGCATACTGATGTCTGAACGAAGTTATTTTTGTCCTGTTATGCTTTTTTGGGCTAGTACAGGCTGCTTTTTTGTATAGTGTGCCAATGCATAATTCTCCATATAGAGATACTCAGTTCACATACATAAGGATCCGTATCCAGAAAGTCAGTAGAAAGGACTCGTTGTATTCCTTTGGTATACCTGGTTGTAGGTATGGACAGAATTAATTAATGTAGTTTTTGCTGAAGAGTGACATGCCAGTCCGTGACAGCAAAAAGTGTTTGTTTCTGACAACAGTCATTCACTTTCTGCTGGTTCAGAAGGCTTCCCTGAAGGAATTTTAATTGATCGGCACTTACCCAAAATAAATCAGAAACACTGCTGTATCCTAGAGATTAAAGCAAAAGAGAAGATATTGGAATACAGACTACATGATTTTTAAGGTTTGCTTTGAGATGAAACTTGGGACATGGAGATGCTGACCTGCATTTATATAATGTGTTGAACTGAGTGGGAACACATGGACAAAGTTATAGACTCAAACACATGAGACCAGCGAAAGTCTTGAGAAGCAGAACCTTGCTTTTAAGTCCTCTGCCCTGGCTACTTTGGGACTGTGGATTGGAGAGAGGAATGATACTACTGCTTTACAGTAAGACTTTGCTACTTCATTTGATTTTTATTCCCCTCTATGATGATGTGATTTCAGTTTTCTTTTTGCCTTTTGGCAATCAAATTTATTAAGCATGTAGTAAAGTAGAGAGAACCATAGGAATTCACTTTGCAGTTCAAAAGAATCTAGCCTGCTCTTCAAATGCAAGTAAGACTAGACTGTATACCTAATGCAATAATTCTGGTTGTTGTGTGGTGCGTATGTTAGTGTAAAGCGGATACAAGAATTTGTTAAATTATCACTAGCATAAATGAATATGCAGGGAGATAGGAGTGGCCATCCTGGTTCAGACCAATAGTTCACCTAGGCCATCCTCTGTCTTCAGTGAAGGGTCTTTTCCCAGGGTATCTCCACTCTCCCTTTTGACTTGTTTGAAGCCTTTGCATCTACAGCATCCTCTGGACAAAGTCCACAGTTCGGTTACCTCTTTTGCGGAGAAGAAACCCCAGCGTTTTCTTTTCAATTTGAGTTTTACTGGGTAGTTCCTGAGTTCAAGGGGTAGGGAACAGGCGAAATCTGTAGAACCTCTCTATCTTCTTCAGACTTTTGTAGTCTTCTATCATTCTCTTCCTTAAGTTTTCTCTTTTTTACCCTGTGTTTTACTGAATAGTTCCTCATCTGGAAACCATTTTAAGCTTTTGATCGTGTATGCTTTCTTCTCTGAACCTTTGCTAATTATTTCTATTGTCTTCTGTTCTCTGCAAACCATGCTTTTCAGAATGGGTATTACATTGGCAAATGATGTGCTATGCTTTGTTCTTTATTACTTTCCCTATAATTTTTAGCATTCAGTTTATGATTTTGACTCCGAAGGAGTGGTGAATTCAAAGTTTTCAGGGAGCTATCCATCACAAACCCCATCATAAATCTCACTTCCTGAGCAGTAATATATAGCACAATAGAGAGCTGTTTTGTTTAATGGAAGACTCGGATTAGAATATTTATTAATAATGGCTAAGCAAGATAGTCAATAGTGAACCTGTGCTGGACAATTTATGGTTGCCTGATTGAACTCTTTCGAAAGTATTCAAAGTTTTTTGGTTGTGCAAACCAAATAATTAATAATAGGAAATTATCTTTTAATTTATACACTTATGCTTTTAAAAGTAATATAATCCTGTTATGAATCTCAGGAATAGAGTAGGTGACTACTTTAGGAGTAGTGACTACTCCTAAAATATGTGTGATTTCTTCCAAGGTATGTGGTATATGTGTGTAACAATGGCCTTGAAGTGTGTCTTGAAAAGGTGATTGTACCTTGCTATGAAACACAGTATGGATGCCTGCATTTACTCTGTTCCTTTCCCTTCTTACCCTTAGATAATTTCAAGTGAAAGTTAAGGACATTTGTCCTCATCTGCCATAGAAGTGAAAGACACTTCTGGAAGGAGGACCAGTTTGAGCAAAAAGGAGACTGCCCCTTCCGACAGGACAGCAAGGTGACTGAGTGACTCCGAAGAAATGTGAGCGATTTATAACTCAACTGTTGCTGTGACTGTTTCTGCTGTGTGTTTATATGCTCTGTGGGAGGAATACAGTACAATGTCACTAAACCCTATTGCTTTTATGTGCAAAAAATGGTTTAGAATGAAATTTGAGGAGCATACAGAAATTACAAACTCCTATGTTTGTGTGATGGTCAGCTGGACTATAACTTTCTTTTCCAGATGGAAGTTGTTAATGAAAATGAAGTACTGTAAGTGTTGCAAATCTTTTTTTCTACCATTTTCTCATCATCTAGATTTGAGTTAATTTAGATATGTAGAAACTAAGCAGCTAAATCTCATTTAGTCATCCTAGATACTGCTTACCCTCAGGAGGGAAGCAGGAATCTCTAGAGGCTGATCCAGCTCATCCTAAAAGTAATACCAAGGGAACTCAGTATTGCTCTTTGAGTAGCTTGTGTCCCTCTGTTGATGGCTTAACTGTAGTGCAAATGTTCAATCAACATTTTAACCTGGCACGTCTTCCTAAGAAGCAGTACTAGTTTCTTTTCCTCTCCCCATAGTGTTATTCTCCCTCAGCGTGCCATGCTGTGCATAGATTTGGAGAACGGATCTGGATGAAAAAACCCAATTATTTGTATGGCTTTGTTTTCAGCTGGGTTTATCCCAGCCCTCTCCCATATGGCTGTCCAAGGGCCATGACTGGTACAAAGGGTGATGGGGGTGGGAATTAACAGCCAAAAGTGTGTGGGAGTGCATGATATCTTCTTTTTGGCAGCTGTGCTAGTTTCTGCAGCCCAAATTGCTTGGTGAGCTATAGTCTCAGATCCTGTAGATATTTTTAGTTCTCTGCCATTTGTAAGAGTGGAAAAACTTGAGTGAACTTGTGTTCCCTTATGTATTAGCTAATGGGGAACTACTGTTTCATTGTGCATTTCACACTGTGGTAGTTCAGGGTCTTTTATATCCTTTGTGAATTAAAATTCAGATCTCCAGAATTAGGCAATGGTCACAAATGGTTAGCAAGTAAACAAGTGTCTTATAGTAATCTGTAGTGTAGGCATGATACTGTATAATTCATACATACATACATACATAATATCTGAATCTTAAAAAAGCTAGCCTGGTTCTGCATAGCACCAGGCATGATGTGTGGGTTGGGTGGTATTATATGATTAGCAGTTGGACTAATTTAGGCACAGGACCCTGGGTTCTCCTGAACAGCAAAATACCGAATAAGATTTAATTCTCATATTAAATACCTGACAAGATGGCGTAGAGGAGATAGAACCAGACTTTTCTCATTGATGTCCAGTGATAGGATGAGTGGCAAAGGGTACAAACTGAATACAGAAAGTTCCATTTAAATGTAATATAAAAGACTTCCTTACCTTGAAGATGGTCAAACACTGGAACAGACTGTCTAAAGAGGCTGTAGATCCATGGAGATACTCAAAATTCAGTGGGTCATGGTGACAAGCAGTCTGCTTCATCTTCTTCTGCTTGAGCAGATGTTTAGACTACATGGTCTCCCAGAGTCTCTTCCAATCTTGGATATTCTACCATTCTGGAAACAGTTATAGGTAAGCAAAGTCAGTCATGATTCTGCTATTTTATTTTGTGATATTTTAATTTTGCTTTTTTTTTTTTCATATTTTGATGTATTTAGTTGTTCACTTTAGGCTTTTACTTAAGTTTTGGCTAAAGATGAAGGATAGCAGAAGTTGTGAGCTTTTTAAAATGTGCTAAATTATATTTCAAGACCTGTGAATATAACTATGAAAATCACATTGAAATCTGTGAAAAAAATTTTTACCTATGAATTAGCACCATAATTCACATGATGTGTATGGTTACATGACGTGGTTTTTGGATGTTTAAAATTAGTATCTTTTTAACTGGATCCATGGAAAGGAAGATATATTTCATGTTTGAAAAAAAAAAAGACAAAACTAGGGGCAAAGTCTTGTAGGAGAGGTCCATTAATTCACAACAGAAATAGCTGTCTTCCTGAATTCTTGCCTGAGGCCAATAAGATCTGTAAAGCAGCCTAATAATTTCATTATAAGCTCTCTTTTCTGGTAGTTGCAAATGGCCATTCTGGGCTGGTCTGTAGTTCAAATAGATAGAAGCATGTAAAAATTGGTCAAAAGTAAAGAGGTATTTGACTATATAGTCTTCTAGAAATGTGTGATTCTGGGGCTTCCTTGTGTTTTGAAGCACTTGGGGGGAAAGGAAGTCTTTCTTTACAATTTTCTTCATTTTCAACTTTGATTAGTTTGGCAGATAATTTCTGTCCAAAGTTTCGCTGTATGGTGACTATCTTTGCAAAAGCTTCTGTGAAATGAGTGTATCAATTCTGAAAACAGAAAAAGATGTTCTAAAAAAAGGTCTAGGAATTCTCTGCTTTGCTTTTGAGAAACGACTTGAAATTTGAGAGTGAAGCCTTAATGGGTTATAAGATGTGCCTTTTGCCATGCCTCTGAACATCTATCCTTATTGCACTGAATTAAAAGCTTTTGAAAATTGCTGCTTACTCATAACCAGAAGAGGCATATTACTTCCTCAGCATATTCTCAAAATAGTCTCTGTATATTCTTAAGCTCCTAGAAATGATTGAGTCTGTCCTGGCCTGGAGATCAAACACAGTATGTCATTTCAAAGGTACAGATCCTGTTATATTCACAAAAGGGTCTTGTTTTTTGAATTTTTCTGGGACAGTGTATTTTGATTTTTACGCTTGTTAAGAGTTCTGTTTTTTCTGCATCTTATGCTTACTTCTCTCATGTACTCTTTGAGAAGGCTGTCAAGAGTGGAATTAATTTCCCTTGACATTAGCCATCTAAAAATGTAGATGTCATAAATCTGAGATGGTCACTATAGGTTTCTTTAGTCAGTGAAGAGAGATGGAGGCTTCTAGGGGAGGATTCCCATAGCTTCTTTTTATGTCTTTCTTAAGATGAGATGATTCATCCTTTGGAGAGGTCTGTTTCTTGTCACTGACAATAAAAGAAGCCTAAGGTGACCGGCACAAATTTAGACATCTAACTTTTCTATTAAATGTTAAGACAGAAAAATTCCATCTCATGTGACATAAATGTGAGACTTAAGAGGCAGGAATGTTACTGTTGACATTGACAAAAACGTTGTGCTTTCATATGAGTAAACAAAATTATTTTTGAAATTATTTCTCTGTGATTATGGTGACACATACTTATTAAAAGGACATTTTCCATAGTGCTTAGACAGTATATGGAACCATTAAAAATGCTCTTCAAATGTCATTTTAATACTAACTATGAAATATTTATATATTTTGATTTTTTTCTTCTTATTTTTTGTCTCTAGGTAGAAAAATGCATGCTTTAACTCCATGTTGTTACTTTCTAGTAAGACAGTAACACTGATGTACCATGAGATTCCAGTATTGTTGCTTTAGTATCACTTGCAATAATATCTGAATGAAAAAATTTGGTGCTAATATAACAGATGAAATTGTACTTTTAGCTAATTTTTAAAAGCAAGGAATTAGGTGACCAACCATTTTGGGAAAGTTTGCCTTGCTATCAACTTAATATTGGTAATGTGTTCTATTAAATGAGATTGTGATGAAATGCTATTTCCCATTTTTATTGAAGCATTGTAGATATCTTAAGTAATTTAAACTCCTGTCTGTATTTGAGTAATAGTAACTACATTGCCTAACACAGGATGATAACACACCACCTTCCTCAATTCCAGTGTTTGTGGGTAAGGGCTGTTTGTGGGGAGCACTTTCTTGACATGGAATAGTTAAGTGGCTCTAAAAAACATTAGAAGGAATGTACAACATTCGTATTTGCTTTTTAGTTAAGATACAGACATATAACAAAGGAATTTGTGTGTAACGTAATATTAGATATCTTTTTTTGTGGCTAATTAACATGTATTTGAATTATTACCTTGGACGGCTAGACTTACCTGAATTATTTCGTATGTGTTTTTAACTTCACTGTTATGAAACTATGGACAACAGTAAAATACTCATGCTTCAAAGATGCTCTCAGTATTATACTTGTCCTATTGCAGGAGAAACGTGTATGATTGCTTCCTGTGAGCAGTGTTTTTGTACTTCACTTACGGCTCATTAACTAACTTCACTGGGGTGTATCAAATTTTTCTTTCAGTTTTAAATTTGTTTTGAATATTACTTTTTGTATCTGGGATCTTTCTTCCACTTTGTTTCCATCTTGTCTTTATTTAAAATATGGTATGTTTACTTAAATATCACATAGTAGCAGAGCGCATGTATGGTAGTGTAAAAAATTCAGTGAATACCTGACTCCTGAAATCTGCATTCAGCCTGAAGAATTGATTTGTCTTTCTTTAAAAGAATACTTGCAAATGGGCCTAAAGAAAGGACCTGAGAAGGGAAGCAGTTCTGTGCTAATAATATTTAGATATTCTCTTTTTCTCTCTCTATATATGTAATATTTGCACAAAATAACATTCACCAGTGTTTTATCTCAGTAAGCCATGTTCTGTAAATGTGAACAAAATATTTTCCTTAGAAACACTGTCATAGCAGTACTTGCTGGCCAAGATTCTCACTGGTAAATACGCAGAACTTAACTAAATCTGACAAGCTGGCTCTTTATGTAGTTGGTAAAAGTTTTATAGATTTGATTTTTTTTTTTGCTATTGTCCGGCTTTATTTGAGTTGGACTTGTCATATTCCTGTCCTTCTGCTACTTAAAGAATGTTTAGTTTTGAATGGCATTTTATGCATTATCACAAAAATCCACAAAAACCCACTAGAGAAAATGAAAAGGACAGTTCAGCCATGGTACCACTAAACAGAGGATGTTTGAGTAGCAAAGAACAATGCACGTTTATATTGACTTATAAATTTTATTTTGTCATTGATACTTTGTCCTGACCCTGTTACAGGGTTCAAACTGTGTAGATCCACCAGGCTTGGGATATCTGGGTCCAGTGAATGATTCTGGGTGTAGAAACTTCAGGAGTATCCCTTAAAGTAGCTCATTAATGACTGCAACAAAACCAACAGAGCAAATGTTGTCCACAGCACAGGCATCTGAACTAGCAGGGCCTTTTTTTATTGTAGAAAATTCCACATGGAGTCAATTCCATTCCATTTGTAGTGAATATAGTTCCCAACACATTGGTGATTTGACTCAAAATTTACAAGCAACCTGAAGTTTCGAACATGAAAAAGGGCAATATCTTTTGATTGCTGCAGGCGTTTTTAGAAAGTGTAAGTATATATTGATAGTTTTTCCAAAACTACCTATGTTCTGTGCATCTTGTCTCTAGTCACAATGCAGGCAAGAGAGGAAGGGTAGTTGTTTATCAGCATGTCCTCTTCAGCCTCTGTAAGGTCTCTTGTTGCCAGTGGGGTTTGGATGGTTGAATTCCTGAAGTACTTGGTTGACAGCATTTTTTTAATTGGACCATATGCCCATTCTGACTGTCAGTTTTCTTCATTTTCTAGTTGGTAAGAGGTGGAGTCCTATTAGTTTAATTTGAGGTGTCTTTCCTCCAGTATAAAGGACTGAAGGACGACTGACAGTCTAAATAAGGATGCCAGCTAATCAGGTATCTTTCACTGAAATGACCGTTTCATAGACCTTGGTGTCCTGCTGCTTGCAGTTGGGAGTTCCCTGACACTGAGCTCTTCAGGAACTGGAAATGGCATGAAACATGCGTTTGTAATGGAACACCATATTCTTCATATAAGATTGACAAATGTTTTTGTAGGATTACTGTCTGTTGGTAAACAGATGCGGTATTAAGCTTTAGAGGTAGAAGCATTTGAATAGTTACGAAGAGATTCTCTTATCTTGTTAACAAAGCATGGTGAGGTGCTTTGGGGCGTTAAGTCATGACACATATAATAATAACACACTAAATTTCATCTGAGGATTTCAAAGAACTTTGTAGAAAGCATTCATGAATTTAGTATCACCCTAACCCCCTGCAGATTACTACTAAAATAACTTAAATAATTAGGTGGGCTGAATGTGGAAATACTGTACCATTTTTGCTCTGTATTAATTATCGTGCCTATGCAGCACACAGATAATTCAGGAGGCTTTAGTCATATGTATCATGATCAGTATTTTCCACACAGATAGGTTAACACTTAGAGAAGTGGATTGACCTGGTACATGTAGGCAGTAGTTCCAGCATAAACATCCCAACTCCTAAATCATCCAAAACTGCTGTGATAGTTGGCTCAGGCTGCTTGACCTCTTTGGATTCTACCATTGGATTATGTGAGCCATGCAGGGATCATGCCCAGACCTTGACTGTGCTCCACAATGAAGATGGTGTTTTTGACTGCTACACACAGAAAGAGTTAACTTCCGATACCTGGAATAAATACTGTCATCACTTGCTTTTGTGCAGGTGGAAACACTGTGTAATATTACAGAAAATAACATCATGCAAACACAGTGCAGTTG
This sequence comes from Clamator glandarius, assembly GCA_033459285.1. Taxonomy (NCBI): domain Eukaryota; kingdom Metazoa; phylum Chordata; class Aves; order Cuculiformes; family Cuculidae; genus Clamator; species Clamator glandarius. The sequence goes on from JAUNZM010000313.1 coordinate 3,790,328, forward strand.
GAACCTGGCCATTTAAAGCCTCAACTTAACGAGTTCTGAGATGCTGATAAGTGTATATGTCAGACAATCAGCATATTCATATGTATTAAAACCATCCTATGAGATACATTAAAGACAAACAGCTTTTCAGTGGCAAGACAGTAGATGCACCAACACTGTTACTATAAAGTGTAGGGGCAAAAACCATCTGTTGTATAGTGTATTTTGAGGAAAACATCCATGATGGAAACCAAAGTTAATTAAACAGTTATTCCATTATGCAATTTAGGGCTTCTTAAATAATCTTATTTGGAGAGACAACTGTGAAAGACACTGTTTTTTGTCCCATCAGCACTGCTGCCGGTTTAAGGCCTTCTTTTATACATCATAGCTAAAGACTATTCACTCATGTCTTGTTTCTTTTGCTGGGGGAGATGTCAGTAGTATTTTATAAGTATTCTTAAATGTTTTTGCTACTCTAGAGCTCATATTTTACAGTAGTGAAATATAAAATTGCTTCTCTCCTTTATCTGTAGCAAAAAATGAAAATATGCAGGTTCTCAGCTGACACAATTTTGGCTAAAATCATATTTTTGAATAGACACTAACTACGGGTTATGCTAATAGAACCTCATTTGTAATTTAAACTGCAGCTGTTAACATTCAATAACGGAGCCATGCATCAAGGAATTTTCTGCAAAAACAGAAAAATACTAATTCTTCATCCTCAGATCTGCAAATCCAGACTGATGGGATTTCAGCCCTTCATCTTTTAGTGACAGGCAGCATCATCAGTGGAATAAAACTAAAATGTGATCCCCTTTCTCTCCACCTCCTTCCCTTAATTTTACCCTGACAGAGGAGGAAACACGGTTATAGCTGGTATCTTTGCTTGGGGTGGGGGTGGGTGGGGGGATATGGTCTGTCATCAGGTCTTTTAGGGAGAAAGAGCACTTCAGTGGAGCAGTTAAATGGTATTTTCATTCTCAAGATGCATCTTGCACCTGTATTTTTGAAAGATATGATAAATGATTTCTGAGACAGTTATAGAGAGCAGAATCGAGGTCATCAACCTTACCCAAGAGGTCATTATCTCTCAGTTCTTGTTTCTGATGGAAATGTTGAACATGAGGTAGGCTTCAGCTGAACTATCTTGCAATCCCCAGTCAAATGTTAGTACTTCTGTTTTTACAACTGCAAAAATCAGTGACTGATCAAATTTTTCTACATAAATTTTAATTGATTTTGTCATAGTTTACTGCATGCGTGTTGGAAGTTTATCCCTTAATATACATACATTACTGTGAAGTCCTCTAAAATCATGATGAAATAAAAGCCTTCGGGTATTTCGAAGCTGAGACCTCCCATGTCTTTGGAGAAATTTGGTTTAAAGCCCTGCAGCTAAATTCCAGAGCTCTTGATTTTCTGAAAATGAGTTGCTCCTATATCTATGAGTTGGCTTATGAAATGGAGTCCCTGCATATGGCTGGAAATATTCAGTTTTCTGAAGAGATAAAAGATAAAAATCTGCCACAGCAAAAGAAATCTTTACAAACTGCTGTGTAAAATCAAATAAAGTCGTCTTGTACCTAGAACAGAGGAAGTTTATCCTCCTAGTATTAATAGGCTTCCATAGCATCTCTGTTAGTATTTTAGTTCATATAATGACTGTACTTCAGAATTATCAGGATAATGTACCTTCCGTTTGAACCTTCCTGATGATAAAATTAAACAAGGGGAAGTATTCAAAAAATGGACCAAAATATGCAAGTATACACATATAAAGTATAAAAGATAAAGTGTCTTGAAGCATGTCACATGGGTGCGAGGTGCTTGGCTCCAATTATTCTGATGTAGAAGGCCATTCTTGTCAAGTTCCACTATTTCCTAATGTAGCTGTTTCCTTCATTAAATAAAACCACTGGAATCTTTGTCATAAAAATGTCTGTTAAAAAAACCCAAACCTTCCAATAAGAGTAATGTAATATTTGCACTTTTTGCTCAAATAGTGGATTAGAGTCTATAACTATAGAGGTCTCTTCTGGAATTAAATGTTTTCAAATATTCACGTGTATTTACACAAACAGTGGGCTATTTTTATTTAGTATGTTTAAAACTATATTGAAGCAGGACTTGTTTTTATCTAGTTTATTTCCACTAAAACTGTCATTTAAAGGGTGGTGTTTTGATTTTTTTAATTTCACCTTCTCTATTCGCATCTCTAAGAGGAGAACTAGTTGAATTATGGAGGGCTATCGTTTCAACTCCCTTTTCTATAGTTATATGACAAATGAAGCAATAGCAAAGTTATTGTTTGTTTATCAATAGTTAGAAAACTCATGGGAAGTTAATGCGGAAAGCCAAAAGTTGAGTATCTTTTTCATCCTCATCGTCTACTATAATAAATTTCGTCTACTGTAATAAATTTTGTGTATGTGTATGTATGTATATACATAAACGTATGTCTGCACACACATCCCCCTATATGATGCTGAATTTAGCATGGTACATAGTACAGAGTATTACTGATAGCAGCACTGCTGGTGAGGTAGTTCACTGGAAGTTTAAGGCATCATTTGTAGTATGTACTGCTCTCCTCTTTGCTTTTCAGATGAAACATTTAGTCTGCTTTTCTATATAGTCTGCTTTCCTATATAGAGTCTCTATGTATTGTGGCCAGGTTTCTGATCTTGTGCACATTTCTAGTCTTCTTCTATCCTAGTCAGTGTTTGTAAATGAGATTGCTCTATGCTGGTATCTGCAGGTCTTCGTTGGACACTTCGACATGATTTATGAGCCCTTAGTTATCAAAGTCTGCTTTTGGCCCATCAGCCAATATTTTGTTTCCATGATACTGCGTATAGTACAAAGTTAATGACTTACCATTCCTGTGCTCTTCAAACTGAGTCAATAGATAGTTACTTTAGTAGCATGCTGTGAAACACTAAGATGATAATTCTGAAGTGCCAAAGGTTAAAATCCAAATACTATGGTTAGGAATTACTTAAAAGTCAACATTTGTATCCACTGTGGCTTATTCTTTAATAATTTAAAATTCTACACATTTTTGCATTATTTTTTAAATAGTCTTACTGACTCAAGTAGCGGAGAATTTTGTGCCTGTTTTGTGCTCATTGATGAAACTGAGAATCGCATGATGGAAGGAAATAGGCAATTTGTAAATACATATAAAAGACATCAAGGAAAAGGAGAAAAAGAAGAGTTGGTAGCTATTTAGGGAAGACAATTTGAGAGCAGTAGAACAACAGGAAGACATTTGTAATTAAATGCCCAGTGTCTCTCAGAAGTACTAAACCAGCCACTATTGAGTGAGGTAATCAAATATGTGAATATCAACTGATTTCATTGGTCAGAGGATGAAGGTACAAATAAAATGGAAAAACTCATAAAACTGACTTTATAATGCTTTGCTCAATGTTATAATTTCTCACCATAAAAAGACTCTTCAAAACTTCTAAGCCATTGCTAGATAGCTATATGAACACTCCCAGCCATTCAGACTTTCAGCATTTCATAGCATTAACATAGGGTAATTCTTTTAATATGAAACTTTATATTTCAAGTATTTCATTCATTGATGTTTGCAGCACTTTAATTGGCTTATCAGTCATGTAAAACTAATTTTTAAAAAACTGCAGATGCATAATTTCAGTGACTTTTCTTGTCATGCAGAATTCTGGTAAACATGAGTGTTTAAGTGTAGTCTGAACATTAACAGCTTTACCTTTACTTATTTCCTAAGAACAAGCAATATGACTCTTACTTACCGTTTACCACCTGTTATGTGAATTTCAAGATGAAAAACTCACAAGTATTTTATTTTTTTTCCTTGATTGCATCTATGGCACTAATGTTTCACTTCATGCTGCACTTACTTACTCTTAGAATAACAAATAAGATAGTGGAACACAAAAGCCTCCACCAGGAAATTCTGAAAGGAGAAGGGCCTTTGCCTCTCATGTTTGAGTGTGTAAGATTGCTTTACTCTGCAAGGTTTTTCTGCTCAGTCCAAACCTGTGTGAAAGGCTCATGAGGGAAGGAAACAGAGTGACTTAAGTTCACTACACAGTTGTTGAAAAGATAAATCAGGTTAGAGTATGAATGAGGGGCAACGCTGTCCTGGAGAATTAAAGTCCTGAAGTAGTCATGTGTGCTTCTGTTTGCAACAGAATACTTTTTAAATGTGGCTCTGTTTTTAATGCTTACTTTTGGGTCCCTACCTAGACATCACACTTGCTGCTGTTGTTGCGGGTGTCAAATTTTGTGATTTCTTGATTGCCGCTTTGTGTTGATGGTGAAATATTAAGAACTTGTCTTGATTCATCATCAGACATTACTTAAAGGTATGAGCAAATGTTGTGAAGACTGTGGTGGCTGTGTTGTGTTTCTGTTACTTCTCATTCTGTTAAAGTGAATGTGGGCCAGGTTTAGCATCAAGGGAATCCTTCCCCTTACTTGCGTTGACTTTCCCAATGTGACAGGGGTCTTTAGGTCTTCTCTATGCATGTGTTCCATCAAATGAAAGTATTGTGTCAAGGGAAGCATATGAATAGTTCTTCAGTAGCTACATGATTTGTGGACAAAACCAGGCAGAATTGTGCCTGAAGAAACAAAAATATTTCTAAAAATTAGACCCTGAATGTTGGTTTAAAGGTTGTGTCCTTTGGAAGGATTTGAAGCAGTTTAGGTGCTTATGTTGCTCTAGGGACTTCTGAGTACTGTGAGGTTTTAAGGAAGGCTAAGTATTCCAGGAAGTTTAAGAGCTTATGGCATCGTAAATATTTAAGATGATTTAAAAGGTTATGTCCTCTTTAGTATTTGAGTTGGATTAAGTGCTTATATTGCCTTAAGGACTTTTTCCTTTTTTTTACCCCCAAAAAGGAAGCTAGGAAATTAAATACAAAAAAACGCTGCACAGATGCAATGTTTTGGCTTCATTTGAATAATGCAAAATTCTAGGTTTCAATATCAACATTAACTTGACTACACTACTTATGCATCAAAGATGGACAGAACAATGGAGGGTGCCTAGGAAATAGCCGGATATGAAATCCAGAAACAGCATTTTTTAATACATTGACAGTCAATGCATTGGGAAATGGTTCTTTTCTTCTCCTGAATGTTCTGTATGATCTGATAAAGATCAAATAGATGATCAGGTTAGAATCAGATCATGGAAATACATAGAAACAATTTCATCTTAGAAAGTTAAGACATCTTTAATTCAATGTGCAAGACATAGGGCGGTGTATTGTTTCATTTTGAAGTTTTGCTGATATTTTACCTCAGAAAAAGGAAATAATGAATATTACATATCTAGGTCTCAGTAGCGTATCTTTTCTAAATTAAATCAATTTATGTATTTATTCTTCTGAGTAACCTTTCCTAGATTCTCCATTAAAGTGTATTTACATAACATATTTTCCTGAAGTTTCTGTACTTATGTAATTGTAGGTATAGTCCTAAAAAGTATATTTTCTAATTGTTATTTTATTAACCAAGCACATACATTCCTTAATGCATAAAAAGCAAAGTGCCACCATTCAACATTGTCTATGCAGCTTCAAATACAAAGGCATCAGTCCATTATTCTAAACTCTGATTTTTCTCATGGGCCTCTAATAAGTATTCATGTTTCTTGATTAGTACAGCCCAGTTACAGCGCCTGTATCTGCTGTTGCTGGCTGCTGTTGGGCAGCACTCCTGGCAGCCGTCTGAACAGTGTCTGGTGGTCCCATAGGAAAGATATTAACTTATCTCTGGGATCCTGTGACATGGAAACTGCATTCTGGCAGGGACACTGTAAACAGAGGGGCCCTGCTCTTCCATGATGACATCCCTTCGGGAACGCGGTCTGCGCAACATGAGGTACATAAGTTGACATGCCCCTTGGTAGCAGCTCCTTGCTGATTGTGCTGCTTAGACAAAAAATCAGCTTGCCAGGTGAGGTAGAAGAGTGGCATCTACAGGAGCAGGAGTTGAGGATGAAGGTAACCTGAAGACTTCATAACTGTACAGGCAATGTAGAGCGCATATACAGCATTGTACATGGGATGTATTCCAGATGGCCACATGCCCACAGAGAGTTCACTGGTAATGAAAGCTGAAATATGCTGTCAGTTGTGCCATTAGCATTCTAATAGTCGGAGTAGTGCTGGCTTATTCTGTCCCATCGGTTATGACCAAGATTTACCAACAGCTGGTAGTAGAATGCTCTTTCAGAGGGTGGATTGGTCACAACTGAGTGTCTTAACATCTTCCAGGCTATGTCTTTGGGCCTCTGTTATGTAGCACAATGCAGAGTTGAAAAAATCTGGTGGAGAAAGACAGTTAAGAAGAAAATGGGATGTACTTCAAAACACAGTGCAGTGCACTGATTAAGCTATTGGTACTCTGTGTTGATACAATCAAATAATTATGTGTTTTAAACTGGGTTTGATGTAATCATGAGTTCAGTTGCTTCTGAATTGACTCATGGCTCTTAATAACTCTTCAAAATTATTGACATATGTTTTTATGTGTTTATATCTTTAATGAAATGTAGTTTCCCATTACTTCTGGTAAACCTCATGGAGGAAAGACCCCCAATATTATCCTGTCTTCCACTCAAAGTTAGCATCATCTTATAACTTTAGAAGTACAGTTTCTGTATGGATGAACATTTCACTGTCCAAGTTATGAAAGAAAACATCCAGTCCACCAGACCAGGGTGGACCCCTCCTGAGCCCTGTTCATAATACACTTGTTTTATTGCTAATCGCTACATCAAATTTCTGAATACATTTTGTATTTGCCTTAAAACAGTTTAATTTAGCCTTTTGCTTCCTTTAACTTTTTTTTTATGAGTCATCCACTTCTTTATATATGTCATCAGCGGCTTCTTTCCCATTCACAAACTGTTTTTCTATTAAAGGAGAAATTTAATTGGCTTGCCAGATTTTACTCATGACAAAACTATATTGGCAGGTATTTATTTTCTTGTTGCAAAAAGAGAAAAAAAGACTTGTTGGTTTTGCTTTTCTCAAGAATATTCCAGGAATACCTATTGAGTCAGTGCAGATCTTTGTGGGAGTCAGAGGTAGAAATTTTAGTCAGTGGATTGATTAGTGTTAAAAATATAAGAATATAGATTATTTTAAACTCCTATAATTTCACTGATTAGGTTTTAATTAGCTACAAATGACAGAGTAGCATAATTTCAGTGCAGTCAGGCATTGGAGGCATTGGAGTTTGGCATTCTTCAGCTGGCTTGATGGCACAAGCCAACATCATGTTCTTACCTATCCAAAGTATAAGTTTGATTAGGCTCAGCTGATCTGACAGCATCTAACTTGTTGCAGTGTCTATTAATATGTTTTCCTTGGTTTTTATCCATTTGTCACTGGTTATAACTATCAGATTGTACTTGTCTTTTATGTCAAAGACTGAGCATTCTTTTGTGGATACCCTAATCAACTCTTCCTTGTATATTCCTGTTACTATTAAGGAATATAAAACATGCTTTCTTGCTTCTAATACTTTTTTTTTGATATTTTATATTGCTTTCTTGTTTTGGCCTTCTGATTTTCCCTGTACTGTCTTGTTTTTTCTCGCATGCATACTTGTGTTCATGGATCTGTACTCTCCTAAATTTGCAGTTCTTTGAGTTTGCGATATAGCCTTTTTCAACAAAGACTGAATTTGCTCATATGCATTAAATTCTACTCCTTTATGCTACTACCAACTCTCCTGAACTCTTTGTCCTTCCCTTTGAGTTACCCTTTACAGGTACTTGGCCGCCAATTCATATATCCAAGTTCTCTTCTGTAATCTCCATTGAGTTTGTTCTGTTCTTCCTTCTTCTTTCCTTCCTTAGATATGAGAATTCTGTTGTGTTATGGTTACTTTCAACCAAGCTGTCCCCAATTTTCAAATTTCCTGTGAGCTCTCAAAGGCCAAGTAAAATCTAAAATTTTTTTTGTGTGTATGTGTGTGTTTTCCTCAATTTCTGTACGGAAACATGATTGCGAACACATTTCTGGATACCCAGCATCTTGCTGTCTACTCTCTTAAAAGATGTCTGAATAGTTAAGGTTCCTTGTTACTGCCAAGTTCTGTTAATACTTGCTTGTACACTGCTTGGCCACAAAAAGAAATCTTGTTCATACGATTTTTTTTGTCTGAGGAGGGTAAGCACAATGTGCCATGCGACAAAGAAAGAAGTGTGCTGGTTGCACAGGCATCCAGATGTCAGCAAAGAAGTGAATTTATTGTTTTGTTCTGCATTGGTAAACTGAATTTCAGCTTATGGTTCTTGTGGCCACATCTGAAAAAAACCCAAATCTTCTGGAAATTTAGAGATGGTGCCAGAAACAATTATGAAAGTGATTTAAGAGCTTTAAAATTGTCTTGCAGTGAAATATTTAAGATCAGTCTGTTTACCTTATCAAAAAGATATTTGAGAAGTGACTTAATTACAGCATACCTTCACAGAGAAAAGATATCTGTAGCTTTAGAGAGCTTTTAAACCTAGTACAGAAAATGCATCACATGAAACAACTGTTTTAGCTAAAACAGAATTTATTCTTTAATCAACTATAAGTGCTTGAGTTCAACAATAAGGCGATGGCCTGAAATTTTATGGTCTGTGATATTATTGGAAGTTGGATTTGATGATCGAATGGTCCTTTCTGACCTTAAATTCTCTTTAATACATGAATCTTCTCATCTTCAGCTGTTCTTCTGCAAAACACATGGCCCTCTTCTTGACAACCTTGACAGCCTGCAGAAGAGAAATACACTTGGACTGGGAGGGACTTGTAGGATAAGATGAAAAATGAGCAGTGAAGGGGAGATTTCCTTTTGAACTATGTATGGTTCATTATGGGGGATCTAATTTCTAAAGGCTTTTTCTAAATTTGTGAGTGGTTTCCATTTTCTTGTTTTAAGTATAGAGCCCCTTCCAGAACCCGTTAGTTTTGATGGTTCATTTATTCTTTGATTTTATAGTTAATGGGCCTCTAGTATGTTGCTCATTTGGCCAGCTTCTACTGGGCTTTGTTGACTTTTTTCTTGAAGAAAAATTCACAAAGATGATACAAGACTTGATATCTGCAACGCAGAGACCATTAGTGAATTCCTTTATTATGGCTCATAGTAAAAGTTGGGAGTTCTTTCTGGTTATTGTCTTGTACAGTATTAAAATGTTAACTCAATTCAATCAGAACTATGCCTGCTGGTCTTTATGAAGTGCAGCACCAAAGCTATGGGTTACTTATTAGGGAATTTTTTGTTTACTTACAGGAATCTTGGAATTTGAGGAAAGAAAATATTATTTTTAAGAGATTACAGGCTCCTGCAGCACAAATATTCTGACTGAGAAATCATCACATACACCCCCCCTCCAAGGATTAACATTTGAGCTTTGAAATGCTCCTTAGGCATTAAAACCCTCAACCCAAGAGCAGCTTTTTTTTTTTTTTTGTCAGATTTCTTTTAATCAGTCATGTTTTAGGAAGTGCAAAAGACAGACAGCATTACACTAATGCTTCCATGAGAGTCTTGAGGTTTGAAATTGTGGTGTCAAAAGAGGACTGACGGGTATTGGGTAATTGCTATTTAAGTTTGAGAAACCTTCATACGGAGCAGTTTACCACGCTTGCTTCCCACATGCCTTTCCCACATAAACAATCTATGAGAGCATCTTTAGGTTTTAATACTTTCTGCCTTTGTGGCATTTGGGTATCTAGAGTGGCCTCAACAATGATGTATTTAAGAAATCTGGAAACAAACTTGTTAGATCTTGAAAATGAGGCATCACTGCTTTTATGTAAATCACTAGGAAAGTGCTTTTCTTCACAACAATTAAATTCATAATGCCTATTTAGAATTTTTTTTTGCAACAAACTTTTCTACTGATCTTGCTTCTGTAAACCCTGCCATTTGCTCACCTTATTGGTAAAAGAATTATAAGACTAAGAAATGTTCCACTTAACTGACTTGGAAAAAAGCTTAATGATACCAATGGTAGATTAATGATTTTTTTATATTTTTTTTCTGGTGTTTGAAATTATAACAAAATAGAATATGCTTTTGTTTACTTTCTGGTGTTTGTCAGCATCTACTTTGATGTTGGACTTTTCTGTTTTACAGCTTATTTTGTAACAACTGTGTCTCTTTTGCATCAGCAACAGCCTAGCTTGTGTGTGTCCCACAGTTTAGTCATCTTAAACGTGGTGTTATGAGTGTACTTTAGGTTTCGTTGCTTTTTACATGGAATGCTTTTTTAAAAAAATGAACGTAATGAATCTTTTACTTTTTCTTGTCCTGCTGAAAAAATCAGCAAGGAGGACCAGTGCCATTGCACTCTTGAATTCAAAATCTGTTGCAGTTTCTCCATTACAAGTTTTGCTTGCATTGGCTTCATTTACCACGAACTTGGAGACTACATCCCCCTTAATGTCATTATGCTCATCACCAGCAGTTCTGTGGTCTGCTCTTTGGTGTTTGTATAAGTCATGTTAACACTGAAGCTTGACCAAGATTCGTGAACCACTAGGGCAGGTTTTATGTTTTAGAAGATATATTCTGTTTTTAAATTAGCGGTTGTGTCCATGTTTGATGCAAGCAAGTGAACAGCATCCAGGGCATGGCAAGGTGTTCAGCGGGCTGTTGCCTGTAGCGAAACAGTCCCCTTTGCCTCTCTTCTAATGCTGAAGTGAAAGTGAGGTGTCGCAGTGTTGGGCACCCCTTTTATAGCATCTATAGCACTTCAGTGATAGCATATGATGCAATGCATCTTGCACTTCTGCAAAGCTGCTGCTGACGAACTGTATCCCACTGCACCTGATGAATGTGAATGAATTTGTCCTGTCACCTACTGGAACTCCATGAAAGAGGGGCTGCTGCCTGTCAGTGACCTGTGCCTTGATAACGTCTTGCCTGCACGACAGCCCTCTTGTCATTCTGAGTGGAGATGTTTCCCTAAAATACTGCAATGCGATGCAATTAGACAAAGTAGCAGTACAAGCTGATGTTGTGTGCTGCTTCACTTTCAGCAGTGACACAAATACATTTGAAAAGCGGAAGAATCTGATCTTCCTTGATTCCCTTGTTGCATGTCCTTTTTACTTCTTTGCTTAATGGATGAATTAAATAGCTTTGTTTCCCAACTGTCTTGTAGGGACATCTCTCTTGGGCATTGGCTTTAATTTCCTTTGCAGCTAGGAGGTGCTCTGCCTTATTCTGGTCCAGATTCTGTGGTTCTTTGTGCCAGAGGACATTATGAGGACTGTCTTTTTGCCTGTGCAACTTAACTGTGGCTAAAGTAAAGATGTGGCACAAGCAAGATTATTCAAGTATTTATCCTCCTAATGTTTTTGACAAAAATTTAATTGCTTCTACTGATTGAGAAGGATTCCCTCTAGATGTAGCTATCAAATGGAGATGATAGACAAAGAGTTTTATTCTAACTCTTGGCTCTCATTGAAGCTGAAGAATTATTTCACAGCTTGGATTTTTAGAGGCTTTCATGGGCTGTGGCTGAATCTGCTCAGGCTGAGGAAGAGAATCCAGAATGCTGAACTTGGTGTCCATGTACAGGGCTCTTTGCAGGTCCCTCACCCTCTGGCTCTGAAACAGGGTATTGTGGCTTACATAACATGTGGGTGTGGGCAAGGGCGTGGGATCCTGGACAAGACCTAGGAGCTTAGGTCTGCTTTGAGAATAAGTTGGCATGTAGACAGAGCTCCACCTCATGTCTGAATTGTAATGAAGTTTACACTGGAACTAAATAGCTTACTCTGTAAAGCAAGGCACTTCTACAGTCCAAACAAAAATGACTGTTTTGAGTTTGGGCGTCTTTATCATTGAGTAATATTTGTTTCAGATGTGGAAACTTTTATTTAAGGGCAGTTGGTCCACCTCAGTGTCATCTTCAGCTTAACAATCTCAGATACAGCTGAAGTCATATTACTGAGTATGTATATTACAGATGCATGCAAGATCATCTAGACTGCTGTGCTTGGACTTTCTAATACTTTTACCAAGTTAACTTTTAGCATGTGGATGTTTGTAGGAACAGTAGATAGAGCAGTGTGGGTTAAGAGAAAAATTGGGAAAAGGACCATGAATTTTCAAGCTTCTGTTGTTCTCTCAGCACTATCTGGTGCTTCTGATATATGTTTTGAGGGTTTTTTTTTGTTTTTGGTATTTTTTTTTCTTTTCAAAAGGCTAAAAGATGAAAATCTGTTTCTGGGAGGACTCCTTCCACTTACTCCTTTGATTCTTTCCATAGAAATATAATTGTAAGAACACTAATGAAAGAGTGGCACTTTTGAGACTTGACTGGTGTTGATTGGTATCAGTTGTGTACAAAAGGTGATAAATGCAATGCATAACTTCTGTGGGGAAATCTTCCTGTAAATTTTATTTTTCTACAGCTGTTCTCAGAGCTGTGAAAAAAATGGTGCAATGCTTCCATAGCATTAAATTTGAGAAATAATTACTCTTGGCAGTTTTTGTTTGCAGCAATGCACGAAAGGCTGAAGGCTTTTGTACAGTTCAAAGAGCACATTCCACAGATCTAGCAGTTGTCGGTTGCCTGCAGGGATCATTTGAATTTTCAAGGAAAAAAAAGCACCAGAGTAATGCCCAGGCTATTTGATTGTGTACTCGCAGCTCTCTCTTTTCAAATTTCACCTCTACGAAAAGTTATTTGAAAACAAGCCATATACAAATGTGACACACCTTAGTGTATGTTAAAAGATTTTATGTCAAATTCCTGTGCTTCTGATTCTTCCTTATTGTTGCTTAATAATGTAGAGATTAATATGAAAAGTAAGATAACAAAAAATGAGTAATGACATTGTTCAAACATATGAATGGGGAAAGTAGATAACAGGAATGGGAGATCCCTCTACACATTGGGATCCTCTAATTATTTGACAGATTATTGCATTAGCCAAATTGGTCAAGATACTCTGTTGCTTTGCTGTTGGAAAGCCCTGGTCGAAAAAGGTAAACCCTCTCATCTGGTGTGCCAAGGCTGGAAAACTTGCCAGCTCCTATATCACACTTGCAGCTCCATCACTCTCCATAAATGCATTGACTATCACTGTGTGTATGTCTAAAGCTTCTACTTATCTAACAGAAGGTGATGTGAATATTTTTACGCTGTGTACCCTAATAGGATCTTTGGTGAACTATTCCATGCTATTTCTTGTAGAGAACATTTTTTTTTTCTATTGCTAAGTGATTATCTTTATTTGTTCTGGCTGTGGCTTGCTGCGCAGCTCCGAAACTCCAGTATTTCCAGTCATGAACAGATACAAAAAGTTTGAAGCTAAGAGTCTTTGTTCTGAAGCAGGGATACTTTTCTCCTCACAATTTGTTCTAGCTGCTTGATTTGTATTGCTGAAATCCCCCTCACCTCTTTCCCTACAAAGTGGACTTCAGCCTTGGGCTGAAGTCATGCCATGACCTGATCGGAGTGGTGTTGGGGTGGACCTCCTCAGGCTTGGTGCCCTCCCACCAGCATGCCTCAACTGAAACCTCATAGCTTTTCAAGGTCACTTAATCAGTACCACAGTTTTTTAGTGATTAAATAAAACTTAAAATACTCATTTTAGCTATAATAAATTAAGGCATAGCTTGTATTTACTGCTGTCACTGTCATGGTAACACTTCCACTGGTAATGCTGCCATCATAGGTAACACTTGCTGGAATGGTTTCAGGTCATCTGTTCTTAAGGTGTATAAAATACATGTAGAAAAGAAATAGTAGACTTAAGAAATAAAAAAAATTTGACGCTATAAATTACTCAAGTAACTGTAAAATAGATCATTGAATAAAATTAAAATACTTGTTATAAACTTTCTCTGTGTACTGTCACCTGTCTTTGAATGGGAGTACTACAGTTATTGATTTACCTATTTTCTTATGATTAATATTTAATATTTTCTTCTGTAGTAACAGGTCTTAGTGAAAATCAGCGAGGCAAGTCTGGGGTAAAATTACACTACTGAAAATTTTTCATTATTTCCTACAATAAGAAAGCAAAATCTATTGGATTATCATAGAATCATAGAATCACCGGGTTGGAAAAGACTGACTGAATCATCGAGTCCAACCATTCCTATCAAACACTAAATCATGACCCTCAGTGGCTCGTGCACCTGTCCTGTAAACACCTCCAGGAAAGGTGACTCAACCACCTTCCTGGGCAGCCTGTTCCAGTGCCCAATGATCCTTTTTGCGAAAATTTTTTTCCTAATGTCCAGCCGAAATATGTGAGATTGTGTGTGCTTTCTTGATAAAGTTGGTTTTGTTTTAGTGCCAAGCATAGCTCTTGTTCTTTTTACAGAATGAAGAATAATCTTGTTATGACGTTTAAATAAAAGAAAAGCAGAAAGGACTTGATTGTCTTAACATCACTATAATCGGTAGATTGTTTGATTCATAAATGGAGGTGACAACTGCAAATTTGAGACAGATGCTTGAACTGCTGCACCGTGGGATGCAGCCTCTGTCTGCCTCATGAAGTGTGGCTGGATGCAAAAGGGTCCAGCTCCTAGAATACTACCTGCCTGGAGTGGACGTCCTGATTCTAGCCAGCTGAGATCTTAAGAGGACTGTAGGGCACTGTCATCACATGTATTTAAATCTCAATAGTCTCTCCTGAGCAAAAATAACTAATTTTATGAAATCAAGAAGTGGGCTGAAATCACTAGAATAAGAATGATTTTACAGCATTCTACTGAGAGAGTAATACTGTATACAGTCAAAAGTAGCCATTGTATTTACAAAAGAGAAGCGAAGCAGTTGATCACCTCTAAATAAGGAAGTGGTTTGTATGTCATTACCAAGAAAACCCTTAGTATTTAATAATATAGCTGTTTTAATTAATATTGTCTTTTTCAAAAGTGTGATCGTATGAGTATCTCTCTGTACCAAATAATCAACTCCCTCAAAATAAGAATTATTTCCAAAAGAAAGGAGTTTATCAATATTCCGTCTTCTGAACTCAAACTCTTCAGTTTCTTTTTGGGAAGAGACAAGTAACAAGTCCTTAACAAAGTGCATTTTGAAGCAAGGAAGTGTAGCTGCTACAGGCTTATACAGTCAAATTCTTCTTACTCAGGTAGGATGTTTCATGAAGTTGGCATTTAAGTAAGGCTTCGTCCGTGAATGTTATGGGCAGGATTTTGTCTTGTATAGCTGTTTGAGGTCATATAACGTAAATATTATGGAACTTGGGTTAAGAAGGTGGGACAATAAGGGTGGTTTTCTGCAAACACTAATTGCTTTTTCTTACACAAATACCAGTTACTTTTACTGGCCTGTCTATTGCTTTGCTTGTTCCCTGGGGCAAATAAATGGATGAATAATAATCATCTGCATTATTTCTGACATCTCTTAAAAATATTTCGTTAACCACACTTGTACGTTATTTCCTTCAGCTGCTCGCTGCTTGCTTTTTCTTCTAAACCGTCTCCTCATTTCTTATTTGCTGTACCTGAGAAACACACTGTTCTAACTTTTGTTTTCTTTCATCTTTTGTCTGGTGCCCAACTGGAAACTGGTGCATTACTCTGCTGTTTCTTTCCCTGGCTGGAGTTTCTAATTTGTCCACCTTACTTCTAGCAATTTGCATTAGCTTCTGTAGGAGGCAAGCTTCCCATTTAGAAAATTAATTTGTTTTGTTTTCTGTACCTTAACCACGGAAAACCTTAGAAATATGGCATGTGACAAGGAAACATTGCTATCTGCCCAAGTTTGCTAAAGATAGTCCTGTTGCCACTAACAGGGATTTTGTGTAGTAACTCTGAACGATGCAGCTGACCCACTGTGCATATTTGCTTGCTTTCTAATATTGTATTTTCATTTTCGCACATCTTCCTTAATGTCTCATTGCCCCCCAGTCCCTTTCGTACACCATCAGCATCCACAGAAACTGTCCTGGGCTGTGCCTGCTGCTTTCATTTCTCTTCTTCCCTTTACCTCTGAACTCATCATTACTTAGGGTGCAACTGTTCTGATTTTCCTTCCTACAGAGCTATCACAGATCTTTTCCCACTTGCCTGTCTCTCAGCTGCAATTTTGTGAAATTTTATGTTATTCTTAAGCATTTTTTTCCAGCATTATAGTGTGGTTTGCATCTCTTTGATGTGTCTTCCATGACACTGAAGTAATGTAAGAAGTTTTAATTTATGGGTTTCTATAATGTTTAAATTGTACATTGTTAGGAGAAGAACTGCAAAAATGTAAGAAACAAACTTCCCTTTCACTTATTTGTTCCTGGAAGTGATAGTCTGGTGGCGTTTGTATTATTGCAATGTTTTGTACACTATCAAAAGAAATTTTAAGGTTCATATGTATAAAAAATAAATCCATTGAGGAAGCTTTAGAAATTTAAAAATGGAATGATAAGCCATAATTAGAAAGATATTTGGTAAGATACAACATGCTAATATCAGCACCCTAGTCAAATGTATATGAAAAATTAATTTCCAATCCTGAATATGTTTTGAGTGTTCATAGTTCTAGTGTGTAATTCAGTGAATATTTTAGTATGTGTATCAATGCTTTATTTAGTTTGTTTTATATGTTAGTTGACAAAATTATACTGAAATAAGTTCCTAGAAACTTTTCCTTATTGTGCTGACCTTGAGTACTAGGTCCCTGATCTGGGGTGATTCACTCTAAGTAGATTCTGTAAAGTTACATTCATTTTAAAATCAGAGTAATTTCTTCACAAAGAATTCTACTGGGAACAGGCATCACATGTTGTTTTACTGTAAGCACATATCATCCTAGACTTTGTATTATTTTGGGGACCAAGTACAGGAACAGGTGAGATTAGCCATGTCAAGAATGAAGAATTCATTTCGGTATAGCTAATAAAGTCACTCATGTACTATAGTTGAATTACTCTCCCCAGTCACTTGAAATGGAAAACATTTGTTCATTAGGCTTGCAAAAAAATCTCCCAAAACGTTGCAACACCAAGTTACTGTATAATCAGCTGTATGTGTACAGTTTTCTACGTGGGACTATTGATTGCACCATGTGGGACATCTCTGTTTTCTGATGGGTTCATGTGATTAAATTTCACATTTTAAATTACTTAATTATATCAGGGATAAAGTTTTAAGCTCAAAGTTACTGTTTATGGGAAAGTTATCAATCAAATAGAAAGATGTGCTCTTACCTGTCTACAATGTTTGGCCTTGCGAGTCTCCTGTCTATGAAAGGTGGATTAGGATGTAAGTTCTGGAATCAAAAAAATACATTCAGAGGAGTCTCTGGTGGCACAGATGTTAGTAGGTGTGTTTTTCAGCTTGAAGTTTATTTGTTGTGGTTGATTGAGTTTTATATTTGAGATTTTTGGTTTCAATATTTTCTTTTTTCTTTATTAATGGTGCAGATTAAGTTCTTCATTCTTATTTTTGTAACAGTGGACAACACTGGCCAAGGCAATGCGTACAACTTCAAAATAAATATTTAAGTAATATGATAAAGAAACGAGCAAAACAGTGGAAATTACTGCACGGAATAAACAAATACAGGCTGTATTTTAGTAGTGAATTTTTTTAAAGTGTGGTTAATTCTTCCAAATAAAAAAAGCTTGGAAAAAACATGATTGAGGAAATCTGGTGTATTTTCTGTAAATAACTGCTATGCTCCTCCAGTCTTTCAGCCTACATGACATTTCAGTAAAACAAGGGCAACTGGTAGATCTTACATCCTTCAGATCCAAATGGGAAATTTTCTAATTAGGGGAAGAGGTTATGTTACCTGCTTGGTTTACAGAGTGCTATGGAATGCATAAACAAAAAGTTGCATTAATGATCAGTTCCCAGCACAGTAGGTAGTGAACAATGGGTGGTGCAAAATGGCAACGCATGCTGAGAGGGAACTCTGACTTCTCGTTTCACAGTCAAAATTGTTCTAGTGAGCAATGAGACATAGGTCTTATTTTATTCTGTTCACATAATATGTTTGTTCAATATATATTTTCATGTCCAAAAAGAAAAATAACAGTGGCATTATGAATGGTCTGAGGAATATTCCCACAAGTATTAGAATGCATTTAAATAAAATGATGTTATGACTTCAGCATGAGTAGTCTGTGCGGTCTGTTTAATTCATCTTGGAAAAATATTGCAGCAACATAAAAGGTCCAGAAAAGGCCACTGAAAATGATTGGAGGCATGACAATGATTTCATGTGAATAGTGATTAAAAAGATCAGTATTGAGAGGGTAGAAAAAAGAGGTGACATGTTAAGTGATATATAAACTAATGAGTAGTATAGAGAGATAAAATATGAAAAACTTTTTACTTTTTCTAATAAAACCAGGGAGCAGGGAGACAGTCACTGACATTAAAAAAGAGAGACTGAAATAAATCAACACCTTTAAATGCAGGCTATGTATGTGACAAAACTTTCAGAATTCAGGGTGATACTTGCTCGGAGACAAAATTGGTGTACATAGAGTAAATACTGGCAAGAATAGCTAATGATCCTCTAAATTGTGTAATATAAATAAAAAAAATCACAATGCATGTAATGTATAATGTTCAAACTAGAACCGCATTCTGCAACTGACTTTGTGCTTCCTATCTTATGAGGTTCATTTCTTGCAACTTTTCTCTATCCAGTCTATCTTTGCTGAGGTAAAAAATGTTTCCACTATAGGGAGAACACATTTAGTAGAATTTTTAAAAATATTATTAGTAAAATAATTTAACAGTAAAAATAATTACAAGTTTTAAGTTGATCAGTTGGTTGCTGTAGTTTTGTCTTTAACTGCTTGCCATACAGTGCTTCTGAGAGTAAAATAAGTAGCTGTAAACTTTGTCAGCCCTTTAGAAACTTTTAATAATAATGATCTTTCATAATGAAGTTGAAACCCTGTATAAAGTTGATGACAAATTATGTGAATTTTAACACTATTCTTGATGAAAGTAAAGGGATTTGATATTTTAGATAGGGACTTAATCTATTCTCAGCCTTGCACATACTGCATATAAATAGCTGCACAGGAAATAATTGTCCTTGCATTGCTTTGTATTTCATTTTCATATCATTAAAATGACTATAATAGAAAATATTTTTAATGATGATGTATAGAATAGAAACAGGCTTTTCAGTTTTCATGGATCTTGTGTATTTATTTCTTGCATTTTATGGAGAAAAAGTTTTCTAACTTTGATTTTTAATTAATTTCTAACTTTTTCATTCCATTTTTTGATTCATTATATTGAAGTATTTTTCATCTAGTAGTTGCTACTCCTTTCTTATAACTGAATGTATTTTCTTTATACTGGCTTCTTAAATCCGTTTGCATTGCCTTTTGCCATTCTTTCTTTAATCTTTTTCCTTCTGTTTAATTTTTAAATCCTTTGCCCTTTATCTTTTTTCAGTCTTTTTAGCTGCTCTCCTCTCCTTTGATTCTCTCTTAAACATTACTGCTTCTTAACATTGTGTTCTTTCATTGATTTTTTTTTGTTTTTGTCCTTTTAAATTTTTTTTAAGTTTTTCTTTAGAATGCCATCACACGAGGAAAAATTGATATGTTACCAGTGGAATTAGAAACAAATAAACACAGAAAGGGTTCAGGTATGTTCAAGGGAAAGATGAAACATTTTTCTGTTTACTGAAAAGAAAAGCCCTATTTACTTTTTAGTGAGCATCGAAACATTTTACCTGAGTCTTTTTCCCCTGATACCACATCCTATGTTTCAAGCCAGAAGTAATTATCATTTCAGTATTTCATGGTACTATGCTGCTAGATTTATTTTCTTCTTTCTCCATCCTGACAGATGTCTTTCATACATAGAGGTCTCCACAAGCTCCTTCTTGTGATTTATAATTCTTCTTTGAATCTGAATTTTTTTGGAATGCATTATTTAGAAAACAGCATATCTCTTTGTAGTCTTTTATGGACTTTATTAATTAATAACTTTGGAGGGAAAAGATTAAATTAATTCACTTAAATTCATTTAAAATATTAATGTTGATGTAGTTCACAGTAGCCGGAAAATATGTAATTATTTACTCTGTTGTTTATTTACTCTGTTGTTAGTTTGTAGTTACTTAATAACTTATGCATTTTTGAAAATAAGGCTTTTCATTTGATGTAATTAATAATGGTATTCTCCAAGTCTGATACAAACTTTTTTTCTGTGTGTATTAAATGTTCAATTTTTAATTTACTCTGAATTACCTGTAATGTTAATGGAGAATGTAGCTTGTATGTAGGAGCATTATGAGAATCTGGAAAAATGAAATACTGTAGAATATATGATTTTGCAGTTTAAATATATTTTTTGCAATATTCTCCTGTACAGGTTTTGCTGTAGATTAGTATATCTAGGTGGTAGTCCCAGGACTATGTAAATTCCTAAATAAAATTTTTGGGTTGGCATGAGACTTGCATAGGAGAATCTGCTAAAGAAAAGGCTTAACTCCTATCTCCGTATTTCCCCAGTGTACTAAATATGTACACCAAAGAACAGGACTCAGTGAGATACTCTGTAAATCCGAGAGGAATTGGGCAATGGGAAGAAAATTAAATATTGGTGTAGAAGAAATCTGAATTTGACCAGAAGCTTGCAAAACCCACCAAGAACAAGAAACCAGATGTGTCTCTCACAAACTTCTGTGCAAGTGCATTCAAGGTTCTTCTCTATCTTCAACAAAATATCTCCAGTCAGAAAAGAAAATATTGTGAAAAATATCATAAGTTTAAAATAAAAGACATTAAAAACTTAAAACCTTTAATGGATATATTACATTTTCAGTACTTACATTGACAGCACAGCTGAGAAGCCCATGGGATGGTTAGCTGCCTGGGCTGGGACTGGCATCAGTATCTGTTTGTTTTCCCTAAGTATTGAGCTATGTGAAGAGTATCTTCATCTGGCAGTCGAGTGTATTGCTGACATTTTTTAAGTACTGCTGAACTAACAAAGCTGTTGGTCTGGTGTAGTGCAGTATCTGTGAACAATGACACGTGAGTATGGTGCTCTGCTTCCAGCCTTCGTGGGTGAGAACCACACTGAGTGTCCTTCTGGCAGTGGTGTCCGTGTTCTTGGACACAGAGTTTTCATCCAGCCTAAACATTTGACTCCAATCCAATAGCAGGAGTAGTGATCCAAGGATGACTGGTGATATGAAGATATTTATATACTTCATATTGTGTCATCCTAGCTGATTTTAAAGCATTGAATGAAATAATGAAGAAAGATGCAGGGGTGCTAGAGGTCCACCCATGAAAGTTCCTGAACTTCTTCACCTACATTTGGATATTTTTCCTGTCCAGGTTGTGACTGCTACACTCATTTTCTAGCTGGTGAGAGCACTACAGAATCTACAAAGATGCTGTGGCAGACACTGCAGCTGTTGCTGCTTCTTCAATGGAGAATAATGAAATTATATTTTACTTGGTGTAGAGGAATGTAGTGTTTGTTGCTGACTTGTTAGCCAGGTTTTTTTCTTCAGAGAATGGTCATACAATCTAAAATAACTTGAAAGGGAGTTAAAAACCTCTCGTAACATGTTACTTAGCAACAAAGTATGCTTTTGTTTTGCCTTAAACCTGTTTTTGCTAATATTTTTAAGAAAACAGAAAACAACCATGGTGGCTGTAAGCAAAGGAGTTTTATGAGCAGAATTTAAATTGCAGATGGAAAAAACCAGTCAGTACTGCCTGGTGGTACATGCTGACTGGCAGATGAAGACATTCTGTATTGCCAACATTCAGACACTTGAAAAAGAATATGTATAGGCAGGAGAAAAGAATTTACCATTGAAGAGCAGCAGGCATTTCATCAAGCAGAGGTGAGCAGTCTCTACTGTGCTACTGCTGCTTTGGGCTGTGCCTCCTTTGTTTGGAGTTGTTTCCACCAGTCCAACAGAGTCAACAGTCAGCACTACTTGTTTGATGTTCTTAGTCTGGTTAACAGGAGCAAATCACCATAAAAACTTCATGGCACAAAAGAGAAAACCATCAAAACAACCAGCGTTTGCTATTTTAATGATGTCTCTTACCAGAAGGTGGTTTTCCTTTGCATTATTCCTATCCCCTAGGAAGAAAACCTATGCTAGGTGTCAAAAGGATGGGTTTTAATAGCAGATGAGGGTGAGAACTGAATTGTCATAAACAAACCAACTCTGGCCTCGTGTTGTGAATGAGAGAGGAGGAAGCATTTCCTTTCTACTCCAGTGCTGGATATGGAAGGAAAGGAGCCGGAAGGATGGAAAGAGCATCTACACTATGCAAAGGTAAAGGTATCTGCTCTGCCCTGAGTTGGAAAAAGTCCCTTCTTGTATCCTTTCCTTTAATATTATCTGCATTTTGAGTAAACAGTACACTTGTCATTGAGTCAAAACATACACAAAAGCCTCTAGTCCACATGTGAAACTGGACACTACATTGATATTGTAAACATTTAGGAAGGCTGGTATTTTATATAAATTTGAACTTTTTATATATCAGGCATTTAGGATGGAAAATCTTAGGTTTCAGGGACTTTTTAGTTCTCACTGTTATGTATGGGTTCCATAGAGCTTGTACATGTGAATGATACTGCATAAACCGCTAATAGGTTTGCTACTACAAACCTTTTTGTGCATTTTCACACACTTACTTTACTCAAGTGTATTTGTTATTACTGATTATTTGGTCAGAACAGAAATATTTCCCATCTCTAACCAACTGAACAGACATTTCTTTTTCTGAAGTAAGTTATTTCTCAGCTGAACATTTAGATTTAATGAGTTTATTCTTATTTCCAGACCTGGAGGTTTGTGGGAAGTATTTTCACAGATTTCAAGTACACATCTTTTTTTTCCCCTACAAGCACTGCAGCATTGACTCCTAGAGAGTTTAATTTTCCATTCTGAAACTATTCTAAATTGAAAGAAATCCAAGGGAAGACTGAAAAAATTAGTTTTATTGGTGATTTGGGTTCTTTCAATAGAGTCTAGTATATATAAAGGCAGGTATACATTTTGTGTGTGTGTAGTATGCAAGTGTTGATCCCTGAACTGTTTTCAGAACATGCTGTATGGGATTCTCTTGTGGTTTGAGCTAAATTTGAGTAAGTTTTCTGTCTCTAAATCAGTTGCTCTAAGTAACTTCCTTCTCTGAACGCTAACTGCATGTTTTTCAAGCAGTGTTCTTCCTAGAAGAAATAACACAGGGTATTTATTGGTAAGCAAAAGGGCCAGTGCTTTTACTTATTCCTAAAGCAACCGAGGCCATCCTTGAGCTGGCAGAAAAGGGCCACACCTGTAAATAAACCAGGCAATCCTAAACTGACCGACAGAGTATAACATCCCATATACGTTATAATCAATGTAAAAACTGAGAGACCATGAGAGTCAGTCTCTTCTGCAATGGCCAACGTCCAGTAAGGACCTCGTCAATCTGATCTATGCATACCTGAATCCAGTTCCTGAGCTCAGCTCCCTCCTAGCCATGGACCCATTCCCTCATGTCTGTTCTACAATGTTTGTGCTGACATATAGTCATCTAGGGGTAGGAGCAGGATCTCATATATCTGTATGTAGTTTATTACTTTCTAATTATTTTCATATTTCATTAAAGCTGTTTCCAACCTTCAAGTCTGTTTACTCTTATTTACCTCTCCCTTTTCCTGGGGGTTGGGGGAAGGGATTTGAGAGCCAACTGCATGGTTTTAGCTGCAGAAATTTAGCTGGGCTGGGGCTAAACCATGACAGATTCTGAGAACAGTGAAGAGCCAAGAATGTTATTACATGATAGAGAAGAAAAAAATTCAGAGAATTTTGGTAGATGCTTGTCTTTGGGGTAAAGGACAGACTTTTCTTTGATCCCTTGCAGTTTTATTTTGTATTACAGAAAAAAGATGATTTGACAGAATTCTACACGAAAACTAGTTTTTAAAATACTTTTATCAGATATTATACTGTAAGTTGGTACAAATGATCATACACTACTTGTCAAGATGGAAATTGAGATGTGCTTTAGCTGCGCATTGACAGCGTAAATTCAGAACTTGCAGACCACCATGACAGGACCAAGTGATGGGGTTGATATTTTGCTTTGGTAGTACTCCCTAGTGATAATTTATTAATATCCTTTTACTCCATCTGATTTTTTCTTGCTCTGTTTAATATGGTAAACATATGTAATTCTTTTCTCCACATGAATAGAATTTTATCTTGCAGCATAAAATCCTGTCATTGCTTTTTCAAAAGCACTTAGAAAATATTAAGTAATCATGAGGGTTATTGCTAATTGCATTGGCTTTAATTTGTCAATTTAAATGTTCTAATTATTTCTTCATGAGGTTATCAGCAAACTCTTTAATAGGACCTCAATGAAAATTGGGCCCTTGGGCCAGGTTATTTATTTTGACCCAAACTTCTGTGGAATATTATGATTAAAAATAACTGAAGAATAAATGCATTCTAATAATGGCCTTTAAAACTGGAAAAGTTGAAATCTAAGCAAAATTTAAGAAGAACAAGAGCATCTTTTTATATTAATGAAAGTCCTGTCACATTTTCTAGAATTTGTGGATGGTATGGCTACACACATGCAGCAATTTGAATATTGAAAAATGGCCCTTCCAAAGCACTTTTTGAAAACTTTCTGCTAAGTACTTTTGAAACTCAGCGACCTTACTTCAAGTTAGTACTGAAAGGCTAAGCAATATTGTAGAGGGGAGGAGGACTGAAGACAGTTACAATTACTTCTGTTGTGGTGTGACTTGGCAGATCTTTCTCTCGCCAGCATAGGAAGGTGAGCTTGGGTAACCCAACATCCCACTTAATATTTATAGCAAAAATCATCTGTATAAAATACATCAGTCTGCATCAGATACTGCTCACATTAGAAGAACTTCCAGTTTTTAATACTTTCAACATGCTGTAAATATGACAAAAATGTGTGAGAACCAACAGAAAATTATTTTAGTCATGACTGACGTCTTCTCTGAACATACTAATAAGACAGAGGATACCATCCAACCAGTGTTGTATCACTGCAGTCTTCAAGTGAAGGGGTTAAGCAGGGATGCATGCATGAAAATATGAAAAATCTTGGCATGTTCCTTACTGAGTGCAGTCCAGAAAAATCTTCCAAATTCTACTTTCATAATTTTTTTGTGGTCACAGAAGTGTTCATTCTGAAATGAGGAGCCCATATGAAAAGTAAAATCTTTTTACAGACTGAATGAGCATTTTTTTGTGGTATTTGACATGGAATAGGTTCTATTTGCCCATTTAAGTTTTTTGCTTGCTAGTGTAATTCACATTCCAACTTCAAACTGTGAAAGATTAACCTACATTGATAACAAAGATTTTTTGTTCAAGATTGATTTATCATGTCTTTCACTTACCACAGGCAGTGGTAGATGGTCTGTAACCCATTTATATGATCAATAGACAGAGTCTTATCCATTCCTGGAGAAGATGGAGGTTGTTTCTGGAAGAGATCTAGTGTACTATGTCCTGGGATGGCTCTAGACAGGGCTATGTCCCCAGCACAGGCATGTCTGCTGCACTGGAGACTAAGGAAGGAGTTCACCCGCCATGGTGGGTGTGATCTATGTGACACCAGTGAGGCTGCTTTTGGGAGAGAGTGTGGTGGGGGTCTGAGCACTACAGGTGTATCTACCTATGGTTCCCATGTCTCAGTATCACCAGGATGGTCCTGAGTAGGTCTACAAAATGCTGAAGTTCAGCCTATCATTACAGATTTCATGAAAAAGAGTTGTATACTGACCAGAAAGAAGAACAGCTGTAGTCATGCAGGTGTGCATTCTTTCTCAACACTGTGTTAAGAATGATGTTTAGGTGCTTTACTTCAGTCTAATTGTATACAAGATCTTCAATTTGGCAATTCTTCCCTTTATGCTCTTGAGGGAAGGTGGAATATAATAACTTGGTCAGCTGAAAACTGAAATGAGGAACCTGTACTGAGACCTCATCTACATTGCCAAGTTTATGAGATGAAAGGAAATCTTGATATCTGTGATTTGATTTTGCCAAGTGAAGAAATATTTAGGTGAAAACCAAGATATCTTGTTTAAAACTTTACCATCTGAAAAGCTGTGGTTGGTGCCTTCTGAACTCTTTTCAGAAGTGGCAACACTTTTATGGGCTATTTTTATTCCTGTAGTAGTTACAGAGCCTGGCTGCTGGTGTGCACTTCCCACAGTCCTAACTCTCCTTGGTATGCCTGCAGAAGGACAGTATCCAGGTAGGTGGCTTGTAGACCTTGTAAACCATTATGAATTGTTCATGAAAGGCAGGTCCTGCCAAACTGCCTTCTGTGACAAGGTGACCCACCTGCTGGATGAGGGAAAGGCTGTGGATGTGTCTTCTTGAACTTCAGTAAAGCCTTTGACACAGTTTCTCACAGGATTCTGCTTAGCAGACTGTCGGCCTCTGGCCTGGACAGGCGCACACTTTCCTGGGTGGAAAACTGGTTGGATGGCCGGGCCCAGAGAGTGGTGGGAAATGGTGTTAAATCCAGCTGGAAGGTGGTCACAAGTGGGGTTCCCCAGGGCTCAGTGCTGGGTCCAGCCCTGTTCAATGTCTATCAATGACCTGGATGAAAGCATTGGGTGCATCCTTAGCAAGTTTGTGGGTGACGCTAAGCTGGGTGGAATTGTGGATCTGCTGGAGGGTTGGGAGGCTCTGCAAAGGGATCTGAACAGGCTGGACTGCTGGGCAGAGTCCAATAGCATCAGGTTTAACATGGCCAAATGCCGGGTCCTGCACTTGGGGCACAACAACCCTGTGCAGCTACAGACTAGGAGAAGTCTATCTAGAAAGCTGCCCAGAAGAGAAGGACCTGGGGGTGTTGGTTGACAGTGACTGAACATGAGCCAGCAGTGTGCCCAGGTGGCCAAGAAGGCCAATGGCATCTTGGCCTGTATCAGGAACGGCGTGACCAGCAGGTCCAGGGAGGTTATTCTCCCACTGTACTCAGCACTGGTGAGACCGCATCTCGAATCCTGTGTTCAGTTCTGAGGCACTCACTGCAAAAAGGATGTTGAGGCTCTGGAGCGAGTCCAGAGAAGAGCAACAAAGCTGGTGAAGGGGCTGGAGAACAAGTCTTACGAAGGGCAGCTTAGGGAGCTGGGGTTGCTCAGATTCCTCTGTGAGGCATGACTCCTACTTGTGGGAGTAGGGTCCTGGGCTCTGGACCACTCGTCCACCTTTCCTGAAATGTGGAAGTTCTTGTAAAGGCAAGACAGTTTATTATGTAGATGTTGCTAAGAGAGATGCTTTCTCAGCTGTGTCTGTGTGCTGTTTATAACCTGTAAAAATGTACATGGACTTGTTTCTCCAATTTCTAGACATAGATAAAAGCCTGTGGTTCCTATGACTTTTTTTTTTTCTTTTTTAATTTGGATTCTCAATTGAGCAAGTAATTTATGTGTAATTACGCAAGCTGGCTAGGAAGATGTACTATGAACCCCTGTGATGCTGGAGTGTTAAGGAAAAGAAAACATATCCTGATCCTGTAGTGTGTCCCACAGGCTAGGACTGAAGGACTGGTGTTGAAGGATTGACTTCAAATAAGAATTATGCTATGTCTGTTGCCACAATTTTATCTCATTTGCTTGCTTGCTTTCTTGCTTGCTTGAGTAAATAGACTGTTAACGTGGAATCTTCTCTTTTTGTCACATCCGCTTGTGTTGTAGCAAATGCACATTCTTCTTTCTAGAATCTGACCTATAAATAGCTTCTGCTTCTGAAAATTCTCTGTTTGTTTGTCTCTTACCTATGACTTCTTGAGTGCCTTTTCCAGTGTATCCGAGTTCTCTCTTTCATACTTCATCCTCGAATTTGCCAAGACTCTGTCCTTGGACTTCAGTTTTGGGTCTTTTTTTAGATTTTATTTTGTGCTTTATTTCCAGGTAACTTAGCCACTGCTTTTACTGTTATGGCTATCCAGATGACTTGTGAATCTGTCTTTCCACCGGTGTTATTACTCCTTCCATCTAATCCTGTGTCTCAGGCTGGATCTTTAATGTGATGCCTTTTAATTCTCATTTCAAAACAGAACTTTAGCTACTTCTCTCCCTTTCTATCGCAAGTGACAAGAACATTATCCTTCTTGTCACTCAGATTCAGTGACTCAGGGTTATTTTTTACTTTTGGTTTGCTCATGCTTCACACATCCGGACCAGAACCAGCTTTCACACCTTTTTTTCAAATATTGTTCCAATCCATTTTTTGCCTTTGATCCTACTGTCCAATTTTATATTCAGATGTTCTTGCCTGTGTCCTAGCTTTTGCAGTTTTGCTTGTTCTTTTTTTTGTTGGTTTACAGATCAGATATAGGCACCCTTAAAACAAAATCTAGTCAGTGAAATCCTTCTTTTAGTCTGCTTACATTTTCATATCTTTTACTATTTTATATTCTTCTCAAGGCCTCTTGCCTCAAATTTAGGCTACTTGCAAAGCTGTACATGGGTGCTTTCCAACTGTGGTGAGCAGTCCAGTAATAGATTATGAGGAGGTGGAAAATGTCAGTGGAACCAAATGAAGTATCAGTGCTACACTGATTTTCTTTGAGAAAGTTTTTTTGTTAGGTCCAAAAACTTGGAACTTTGTAATTTTGTGGATTTTTTTCCTGTCATCAAGTTTTGTGTCATTCCTGTTCATTCTGCTTCACCAGTATTTGCAGACTTGTCCACATATTTGGAGACAATTTCTCTCAACAGTTATATTTTGTTTTCCACAGCTTTGTACCCATGAGGGAACCTCATGAGCTCATCAAAAAAAGCTTCTGCTGCATTTACTTAAGAATCCTTCTCATAAGCCCACTTCTGGCTTCTTGCATGCATGCATCAAAAGTTCTTAAATACAGAATTTGCTTCTCTTGTCTTATTGACTTTTTTGTAGCAGTTCTGTAGTGGTTTGTCATTAGATTATAGGCTTACTTACATACAAACTATCCTTTAAAGCATCTGAAATGCATCCTACAATAGTGAGACTGAAGTACGCAAAACTGAAATAAATTCATTTTGCAAGGTAGCTGTCACCTTTCCTGTATTCCTTCTTCCATTCTAGCTTCTGTTAAGGCATGACTTTTTTTCCTGTTGGAAGACAAAATATATAGCCTGCCTGTGAGGCCACTATTAATTCCACACTATCTCTCTTTTATAGTGCAGCTGGCACCCTACCCTAGGGAGAACAAGCTCATCACTTCTACCACATGCTTGTTCTCTACCAGTTCAGGCAGGAAGAATCCGAAGTTAGCTATCAAATATTGGTCCTGCCCATGGCAGTGCAGAGCATTCGACAATGCCTCTGGGCCAGCTGAAAATAATTTCTATCACAGTTGGTGTGAAACTAGAGGTGTAACATTCAAAGACACACAAAGCTGGAGGAGGGTGGGGTTCAGTGTTCTCTCCAGCAATAAACAAAGATTTGCAAAATCAGTAAAATAAAAATAGTAGAGGTTTAATTAAGCTTTTTAAAATACAGCATCCTGTCTTGAGTGGGTGAAATAATGAAATTAAATGGTCATAGATTAGATTACATTTCTGACTTTTCAGACATGTCATATGCTTCCAATCCCAAATTGTCTAAACTTCACTTATTTTTATTTTAATAATGTTTTCATACATGTGTATGTATTCTTACCATAGAGCTTTCATATACTTATGCTTACTGCAAATGCTCATGAAGTTTTCCAGTCAAGTGTTAATTAAAAAAGCCCAAAACTAGACATAAGCAAGTAGACTGAGGGATATAATTTAAGGGAGAAACTTCCTAGGAGTATAGATTATTCTTTTATTTTTATGATGTTACTACATATTTGCTTATACCATCTGAGAGATGTCGCTGGCAGAAAAAGAGTACTTTTTTTTCCTAGAGATTTCTTTCTCCTTACAACAGTTAAAGCTGTCCAAAAGCAGTGCATCTGCCTATTCTTATACTCACCTTTGCTGCACTTTCCTATCCTTAGGCTTAGACAGAAGTACTGAAATGGTTCCTTTGCCTTCTCAGGGTTGTTCTAGATGTTTTCAAAGCATGGATTTTTAAATTTATTATGGTTTTGTTCAACTAAGTATATGTCATAGGCAATTCTTCTTGATCTTTAAATGTCTTTAACTGACTAAAACTTGCCCTTTGCTTCTGAGGAATTTTGAAGAGTTGGAAAGCTGCCTTGCCTTTAGTGTGAGTCTGCTACCATGCAAGACTTTCAACTTCTCTGTCATCCTTTCACCATAATAGTTGGCACTGTTTTCTACATGTTGTCTAGAGCATTATTCCACAAAAAAAAAGAGGGAATCTCATCACCTAGTTGATGGGTTACTGTATTGTGCTTATTGTATTGAATCTTTGTTTTGTAATCATCCAGCAGTGATAGACAATGGTACTAGATATTTTTATGTCATTATAGCATCAGGTGTTGTCATGCGGAAGAGTGGCAGTTTTTGGACCATGGTTAGCTGTGAAGGTCTTTTTCTCCTTTGTTAAAACTCCTTCTTCCCAACTGTGTTGATCTTACTGGAGGACCAGAATCTGCCCGGACAGTTGTTCTCTCCTTCTCCCTCCTTCTCTCCCTCTCTCCCTCTCTCTTTCTCTTTCTTTCTCTCACTGTTGGATCCTCTCAGCACACAATACTGTGCTGTGCACTGAGTGAGACCTCACTGGCCTGTGCTATTCATCACTGCATTACTTTTCTGGGAGGAGGAGACATCTGCAGGACTTGGTGAGAGTTGGGACCCTAGCTCTTTCCCTTTGAGCCATTTGGAACCAAGGGAGTGATGTAGGCATGGGCTCGAAGTGGAGAGGAAAGGACAAGAAGCTGGAGGCAGAGGGACAGAAGAACCAAGCAGCATAGTGGTGACTTGTGCGAGGCCACCGAAGGCAATGCAGGGCAGCACATGGGCTATTATTGGCCAGTATCACGCTGGGTTTGTTACTCAGTACAGTTTGCTGCGTAGGGACATAATCTAAATGAATGCATTTGGATAAATTCAGGGTCAAGACACTTGTGTGTAACTAGCGTATCGCTTATTATTGACATTTGTCTGGTACAAATAGAAACACAGTCTGCTCGTTTCTTGGAGATTGTCACATATTCATAAACTAAAAAGAGCTTCTGGACATCTGCTGATTCTAAATTTGACTGTGGTCAGAGGGTGGATGTTGGTTCTCATTTATTTTTATGACAAGACAATATGTGATAATTACATATTATTGTTTGATAATAGTTTTTAAAGTATTTTGTCAAAATGGATATTAAAACTCTGTATCTGGAAAAGGGTGCTTTCCTCACATGAAGAAATGTCTTTAAAAATTACAGATTAGGTACATTTTATGGAGTAAACCCCTTTCGACTCTATCTATGTTTTGTTTCAGTGGCATGCATTATGCATCTTGAAGCTCAGTAAACATACTTCATCCATGCAACTTAAAATCTACCAACTGGGGGCTCTTGTATGTTATTAGTAGCAGTTCTTCCTTTTTTTGCCTTAGTTATTTGGTGGCTTTACTTCTGCACACTTGCAACATTCTTCAGCAGGAACAAACTTATTTTGAAGAATTCTTGTTCTAGGAATTTTAAAAGCTGAATGTCTTAGGTCTCTATTATATGGTTCTGGAACGATCATTTTTTTAGCTACTTAAGTTTTAAACTCTTAAGTATAAGAAATTTCATTATCTTTCACTCTCATTAATATTTTAAATTAAGATGCCGTGTTTGTCTTTTATCAAAAGTTTTGCTTCCAGAAATTCTCAATCTTATTTTTGTGAAGTATCATTTGTGTTTGCCTTGTTCTTTTTTTGACTATGAGTTTTTATTTCTATATTAATCTTTACATGCACACTAGAGGAGTCAACACTGCAATCGCTACTTAGTTTGTTACTCTGTTATACAGACTTTGTTGAGGAACACAAAATACGTCTGCAGTCAATATTTGTTGTAATAAACATATTGATTAAATAAAAAATTCAGCAAAGAGTGTATGAAATAGTAAAAAAGATTCGTATATTTATGTGAAGGGAGAAATTTTAAGATCCTTGCTCAAAACTTATTGAATGTAGTAAAATATCAAGTGGCATATTTAGAGGATTTTGTCTTTAAATATGTTATTATAGGCATGCTCAGCAATGAGAAAAGTTTTTGAGCTGTTTCCGTAACAAAGAAGAACATATGGGGAGCTAAGTAAAACAGCTGTGATACAGACTCACTGTAAGACTGCAGGATTAATAACTGTAGACTGAAGTTCAGTCCCTTCTGAAATTGTGTGTGTGAGAGGGTGAATGTGTGTGTGTGAATGCTTCTCTGTATGTGCCTGAAACTGGAAGGCTTTATTTATTTATTTCACTTTCTTTTCTTTTCTGCTTTTCATATAGAAAATAAAAAAACACCCTTTGGACTTGAAGCAAAGATCCCAAGCAGCATTCTGATTTGCCTTACTCAGAGTCCCTACTGTATTTATTTTCCTGAAGGTTTTTTCCTTCCTTTCTTTTTTTTAATAAACACTTATAAAACTATATTACTTGAAGTTTCTCTCCAGCTGAAATACCTGTAAAAAGCTCTACCTTCCTTCAGTACCTATGTTCCATTGCTCTTCTCTTCATTTCTTCCCTGTTTTGTTGTAGTGTTCTATTTTCCCCTTCCTAGAATCTTTTCTATATTTCTAGAAAAACATCATCTTGAAAGCTCTCATCAGCTTCATTTATTATGCAGTTATAAGTAAAGTGGAGGCTTAATAAAAGATAGTGGCTGAATTGTGGGCCAAGTTCATTGTGGAACACTAAGATGCTTGCCAGGAACAGTGAGGTGTCTTCAGGAAATCATCCTCTGGAAGAGTCTCAAAACAGCTTATCTAGGATTCTTATCAGTTCTGATATAGTGTGAATTGACTACTGGTACCCTAAGAAAAAAAAGAAGATTGAACTTCTGCATGATTAAAAAGGAGTGATATGTGTAGTCTAGGTCTACTGTCTGCCATATAGGTCCAGTTGGAAGGTGAGTATCTGGGCAGGTGGAAGGTTTATGGACACTTAGCTTTAAAGAGTGGGCTATGTGGGAAGCGTTATAGGGAAAGACAAGATGTAATCATGAAAAAGGCCATCGGCTAGTGAGTAACTGTTTTGCATGGGAAAGCTTCACATTGCTCTTCTACCAGTATTTTCAGAACAGCAGCTGAGACCAAATATGCACTGGGGTTTTGAGGTGGGAGTAAAAATTGATGAGTATGCATGCCTATAACTTAGAAATTTTTATCAGGGTTTTTGCATATAGGTTTTGCTGACGATTAGTTTGATTGTAGATGTTTGTTGATGTTACTGAAGTCTGTAGCCTGAACCAGCTGGGCTTTACCTAGCTGAAGTCTCACACAGCTTTGAGGATGTCTTCAGATTCCTGGCCAGGCATGGCATGGAGAGCAGGAGTAACTGTTACTAGCTCTAACTCTATAGTATGTAATACTTAGGGAGTAATTACCACAACCTCTTCTGTTACATTTTTCTAGTCTGAAAATACAATCTCCTTGTAACACCTCAGAATAGTTAAAAATCACAAAATTATTAGGAAAAAATATTGCAAATGTCCATTTTGTCCTTATTGTTAATTCTGGGTTTTCTTTGTTAAATGCTTTTAATTGTTAGTCTGTTTTCCATGCACTGATACCCTTGAAAATGCTTTTTTTTACACCATTAGTCGTTCTCTCTAGCTCTGTTTTCCCCAGAAAGCTATAATAATACTGACTTTTGCATCCTCACCTCTTTATTCTCTTTGAAGAGAAAGTGATTGTCATTCAGATGACAAATGATCCATGCCATCAGTCAGTTTTCAGTCATGTGTTTTCATGTCTTCATAAAGTTCAACTCCTTTTTGTTAATTTTTTCGTAATTCCTGCAGTCTATTTTTTTGCCATATCTCTGAAGAACTCTCATTTGATCACTCTTCAGATTTGAAATACTGATATATAATTTTGCTGTAGAGCCTTTGTTCCTTTAGCCCTAAGAAGAGATTGTCACAGCACTGTTGACAGCAGAACTGCGCCTTTCTTCCCCCGATGTGTATTTTGTAGGTTGCCTTCTTGAATGGCTTGTTTTTCTGTAAAACTTGAAAATTAAAAGTATCTCCATACTCTTAGAAGATTATCAAACAAATTTCAATTCTAACTTAAAGCTATAGGTCAGTGTAGTGTGCTATGATGACATTACAGAGTGATTGGAAGCGAGTGATGTGTAGGGCGAAGCAAACATTTCTGATTGTGTAGAGCTGTAAATACTTCATATTGTTCTTTACCAGATATTATTTGAAAAACTGACATGTACATTTTTAATGTATTTGTTTAGAGTCTAATAGTGTGTCAAGTCCAGATTAATGGAACTGACTTCGTAAGCACGTGTTGCATTTTGTATAGTTTCACAGAATCATGGAATCATAGAACAATTTGTGTTGGAAGAGACCTCAAAGACCATCTAGTTCCACACCCCTGCCATGGGCAGGGACACTTCCTACTAGATTAGGCTGCCCCATCCAACCTGGCCTCGAACTCCCAGGGATGGGTCATCCACAGCTTCCCTGGGCAACCTGTGCCAGCGCCTCACCACTCTCATGGTGAAGGAATTCCTCCTTATGTCTAGTCTAAATCTGCCCCTCTCCAATTTCTAGCCATTACCCCTGGTCCTATCACTACAAGCCTTTTTGAACAGTCCATCTCCAGCTTTCCTGTTCCCCTTCTAGGTAGTGGAAGGTTGCTACAGATGAAGACTATAGAGATTCTACCCCAAATTTTACAGGAGGCATTTTAGTCAGACAGTTTTAGTCTAGGATGATGAAAGCATTGCTGGTTACCCAAACACATTTGTTTATGTACCAGATGCGAGGTTTGTAATACAGATGTAAAACATATTTTCACTGGTTTGATGCTAAATATCAGAACATCTGTTTAAGTAGCTAAGTTATCAGATATGCATGGAAGACCTGAATTTTTAATATTTTTGATTTTATGGAGGTATTGGACAGGAGGGACATATCCTAATGCAGATCCTTGAACAATGCGACAGTGTTTCCATGCAGGACTACTAGAATCAGTGGTCAGACTAGGAAGCAGGGTATCTGTAGCCATTGCGCAAACTGTGCAAAAACGGGGGCAGTGTATATTCTAATCTTTGCAGCCTTCCCTTTGCCCTTGACTGTTGGAAAATCATCTAAAGGTGGCATCAATATAATCTTTGCCAGCAGAATTCTCCATTATCATATATTGTTCTGGATCCACCTCTGAGCAGAATTACTGACACTGGATAGTGATGGCCTAGCAGAGAATAAAGCAAAAACTCATACTACAAGAGATAATAAGCAGATAGGTTTTTTTGTGCTGGAAGCAGTAAACACACTACTTGTTATATGAAGATAATTTTCTGTGGGTTTTTTTCCTGTAGTTTTTTCTTTGGTTTTCTTCTTCTTCTTTTTTTTTTTAAATAAAGACTCCAAGGGACAGAAGCGTAGAGATCAAAAGTCTCATATTAACAGAGATGTGAAGGAGGTGTTTTATTGCCTTCTCAACTTTTAAAAAGAAAATATAGCTCCAGTAGTTTCTATTACAAAGTGTCTATTTACAAGAAAAATAGTGTATTCTCAGAGCCTAATTCTAGGTGCATACGCTAGCAGGCTTGTATATATAAAAGCTGTTAATAGTCCCTGAGGAAAGACAGGCTCCTTTAGAAAGTGCTTTAGACAACTGTAGGGTTCTGTGGTAAATTTCTTATAACACTTTAGAAATATCTTTTCTTTCCTTCCATTGATTGTTCAGAGGCTTCTGTTACTTAACATCAGTTGGGGACCTGTTGGTCTGAACTAGTTCTAGATATTTTGCACGTGCATTAGGATTAGGATGACAGATTCAACACGATTTCTATGAAAGGAATTGGAAAACAGCTTTGAATATCATGACCTCAACATGATTTTAGCCACACTGGTATTATTGCTTGAGATCAAAGGTTTGGCATTTTTGCTATTTTGGCCAATAAACTGTATCAATTCATATTGTCTACTTACAGTTCCGAACCAGGAATTTTCCTTAGGAGTTTAAAGAAATTCTCCCTAGCTGTACTTGGAAAACAGCATGAGATACTGTGGAGAGCTACACTGCTGTCCCCTGTGGCCCAAGACATGTAGACCTCACTGTAGTATTTTTATCAGATGCTAGGTTCTATTTAAATATAAATGTTTCAGAAGTATGAACCTATTATTTATATTTCAATTTAATATTAATTCCAAAAAGAGCCTGCACACATCCATAAATGTTCTGCTGAGCCATATCGGGACAGTGTTGTACAGCAAGATTAATCGTTACTGAAAAAGGAACGGCTATACTGAGAGTCTGAACAGTCTTTCTTCTTTCCACCCAAATTAATGTTCTTAGTGTCTAAATGAGCACCGAGTCTAATGCTCAGCTGAGGCTGAACCCCGATGTCCTACATATTTAGGCCTCTTCATCCTACTTGTCCTGCATACTGCTTTCTCAGTACAGGGACATAAGAAAGTATGATTTAATTACTGCTATTTGTCCAACACTAGGGAATGACTGGCTGGTGCAATTCTGGTCTTTGGCTACTCAGTGCAATTTACAAAACGTTTTATTTGCTGCCAATTTTGTCAAATATTGATAAATACCATTAGCGTTCATGAACTGTTACTGTGTAATTATGGTCAAAAGACTTTAGTGCAACTGTCATTACTTATATGTTAAAATAAAGTGAGCATTGGAGTTTCAAAAAAAAGCTCTAAAAATTTAACAGATATTTTTTGCCATTATTTACCAAAATGGCACAATGGTCTTGGTCTGAGGGTTAATATAATACTCCAAACACAGCCGCTTCCCAGGCCATGATGCCCTCAGGTGCCTCACTCTCACACCTTTTGTGTTATTTTTTTCTTCACTACAGTGCTCAGATATGGTTTATTATGCCCTTTACTTAACTGCTCTCTATATTGTGCAGGCTTCATCTAAGTACTTGTACTGTTTCCCTTCTATTTTCACATCCTGCATGCTCATGCTGTAGGATAAAGAGATAATTCAACTCATGTTGCACCACGTTTTGTGTGCAGCTTTTTCTGAATGCTTTGTGTGCCTCTTCTGTTGAGATAAGTCTCAATTTTCTTCCTCCCTAATGACTACATAGAGGATTTGTTAAGAGTACGGTGACAATGCACGTGAAAGAGCTCTTAGTATCTGACTGATGACACTTCAGCAGCTAATTGCTTGTAGAATTTTACTTCATGAAATGGTTCATACACCTGTTTCACTCAGTTCATTACTTTGGAAATCTACATAGTGAGTTAAGCTTTGCCAAAATGTATGAGATATACTCCAAAAACCACAAGCATAATTGGAATTTATAGGGATTTGCTCTGAATGGTTCTGTTTACTCCCACTGTAAACCCCCCCGGCAGTGGATATTGCTGATAGAGTATGTTTATGAAATTTCTTAAGTTTTTACATTATTTTACTTAATTTGTCATTCTGAAAGATGGTTTTTTGTTTCACTGAAAATGACAGACAAAATTACTTACTAAAAAGTCATCTGATTATTGTGAAATGCTCAGGAATTATGAAATATGTTGAGTTCAGTTTTTGAAAGGAGCCTGAGAATCACTGTGGTGGGTTATGTCCTGAGGGAGAAAAGGAAAGAATAAGGCAAAAAACCAGCCCAGCCAAGGCTTAGAAAATACTATGCATCTGAGAGACACTTTTTCTGATAATTCGAAATTGATCTCTCATAATTTTAGTATTCCTTGGCTATGAAAAGATATTGCAGTATCCACCCTTGCTCAAGGTTGGCTTTCTGTAGCTCAGCAGATACTGTAGTTCATGTAATCCATGTGCAACACAGTAAACTGACCTCATGGATACAGAGGTTTGTGGGGCACCAGCACTTGGAATTGCTGTAATTTTTACTTCAAGAGAGGTATTTCTGAGAGGTTTTTATGTTCTGGTCTTACTGCTGCCGTTCTTTCCAGTCTCCTTACTCTATTACATTGTTACTGGCTTCCACTAGAGACGCCAGTTGCAGAAGTGAGAACACACTGAATTTTTGGGTGTCATGGGAGAAATATAATGAGACTTGTTTTGCTACTGTACGGAAGGAATGGAAGAAAATGGAAGGAAATAAGCAGGCAAGATACATCATTGGACTACCCAGCCTGTTCGCATTAGAGTCCTAGATTAAACTTTTGAGCTCTACTGACTTTTATGGTATGTGCAGAGTGATAGTCCCAGGAATAAAGCAGGTCACATTAAAAAATAAAACGGGAGCCTAAAAGCAGGTGTAATTATAGTTCACCTACTTGAAGCCTCAGTGATTTGGAAAACCTCAGTTTTGATGCCTGTGCTAATGATGCATCAAAATACTTAAACAAATGTTGCATGAAACGTATAGTGAAACCAAAATGGTTTTCTCACACAGCAGCTCTTAAATCTACCATTTTCTTTACAAAAAGATCATATAAACTCCAGTTCATCTGGCTTCTCCCTGAACGTCCCATTAGCTCCTTCCATGTGAGTTCTCTCCTTCCTCCACTACAGTAGCTTACAGATTTTGAAGACTCAGTTCTTACTTCCCAGGTGCAGGAAGAAGAGTAGCTGCTTCGAAAGAGGTGCTATAGAAAGACAGAGGCAATATTAATGGTAGTAACTTGAAAACTGTAATTCTTTCCAAACCCATGTAAATGTGAACCATTTAAAAAAAATGAAAGGGGTTTGTTCTGGCACAAAAATTGTGAAGGGAGAAAACAGAAGTTTTGGAAGCATCCAAAAAATATGCTCTTCAGTAGTGCCATTTTGAATGCCAAATCTTTAAAGAGTTCTCCTGTTGCCAGATGATGAGGCTGTTCTGTAGTGAACTGAAGGAAATGTCTTCATATCATTGTATTTATTGGCAGCTGTGTGAGAGTTAGAGTGTAGCAAAGATTTAAATGAACTAAAATATGTCAGGTATATTTGTGTCTCTCTCCTCCACCTCCTACTTTCCTTCCCTTCCTATATTCCTGTGTTTTTTCCTCTCCTTCTCTCTCTTTATGTCCCTCTCTTTTTCTTCATCAGCATAGAAGGAGCGTATTGGGATAGGAATATCAGAAACTCTTTTGACATTACTAATCTAATAGGCTTCTTGGAGTGTCCCAAAAAAGTTGCTGAAGGCCATCAGGTTCTTAAGTGTCTCAATACTTTCTGTAGTGGAAAACAAAGACTACTGTATTGTTAGTGAGTACACTGCATTAATTACTGGGTCTTTTTATGTTTATGAGCTGCAATTTTATTTACCGTTAGGCAAATACAGAACTTTTTCCTTCTTGTGAAATCATAGTTCGTTTAAAAGAAACGTGCCTATATGTAGCAGATTTCTTTTTTCACTGATGTAATTTCTTATTCTTTTGTGTTGTTCTCTTTATTGAGTTTGTGTTGTCTTCTTTATTGAAAATTCAAAGCAATTAAGAGATTAAATAGGTTTAGTAGAACTTTCAATACACTTGAATAATGCATATTTTCCCTCCTCTGTACAGAGCAAAGGACAAGTAGTGACAAACAAAGGAATTTCATATATGAGACTTGTTATTTGACAATGTTGTATTATTTTTCCTTATTGTAATTGTATTATGCTATCTGTCCTTTATACATGTTAATATTCAACTTGAATTTGTGTAAATTTGTGTATTGACCTCAGAATTTAGGACTGGAAGGGTTCTCCTGAGTCACTAGGGTTGATTTTCGCTGTCATTGCTGTAATACCATATTTTTCTTTGCAATTCCTTTAAAAAATATACTTAAAATCATAATTTGCATAACTCTTTATGGCCAGAAGTCCTGTGTCAATTTTTCATGACCCTGAGAGACAGAAGTACATCCTGAATATTCACACTGTTTTCTCTATGTTCAAGAACAGTCATAGTTGGAAGTACACTGTAATTTTTAGATTAAAACTTTTACAAATGTTGTTGTCCTCCAGTCACTTAACTTGAATACTAGATGCCTTTCAAATATGGAATTGGGAAATTTTGATACGATATTCAGTTTTTCGTATAAGGGCATTTACTGTCCAGTAGCTTTTCCTCTAGTATTCATATCAGGCATACATATTTTTTGTGAGTATGGCTTAATTTTACCTCTAATATCTTTGAGATTGTATGGGTAAAAATAAGCAGCATTTATCCAACAGATATGTTCAGCATAGTCTGAGCTTGTTGCAAAGGTAAGTATACCTGCTTTTTGAGAAGCTTCTTTTTTTCTAGACTTAAAAAAGACTATAACACATTACCTCTTAAGTGTTCTTACTGATTCCATTATTATTTCTGTGCATTTTACAAATAGGATGTGATGTTTTGAGTATGCTTCAGGCTTCAGTAGTTTGTATAATGTTCTATTTTCTGCAGCAAAAGCATGTCAAGGTGATCTCTGTGGGTGGTTAATATTTTCTGCAGTTTATTCTTCAACCATGAAAATATGCAAAACTGGAGAGCTTGATGGTATGTCATGTGTTTAGGCATAAAATATATATTTTTTTGTTTTATCTTCATTAAAAATAACAGAAAAAAGCCCCACAAGTGTAGTAGTATATACTGTTTGTTCATGGGTGAATGCAGCAATTTGTCACTCCTGACTTGTGTTTGTGGTTATGCTGGTGAGCAATTCTTGTTAGCTTAGATTGTAATTTTGTGACAGTATCATGTAAAAGTGTCCTATGAATGGAATATTTGAAACATAGCATTCAAAATCATAGCAAATTGTAGAATGGAGAGGAAAATCTCTCTCAAAATTATTGAATATTTGCATTATAACAGAAATGGTCTTGATTTGTTTGACAGTCTATAGATGTTATTTTGCCTGTTTTCAAATATAAGTAATTTTAAAAACAATTATGGAAAGGAGCAATAACCAGTCTCTATAAAATAAATGTATAAATATTATAGCAATATTTGAATAGGGAAGAATTATTAGAAATCTGATTATTAAGGAAAGAGGCATAAGTTGAACATAAGTAATGAGTGCTTTCACTTCACTAATGTTACAGTAGTAACAAGAAAAAAATGGAAGTGGAGATGTCCAATATATCCACATATATAAAACGCATTTGATTTCTAAAAGTGGAATACTGAGAGAACTACTGAGCATTTCAATTAAATGCATACATTTTTTTCTTTCAAAACTAAAGCAAACATATAAGGAAATTAACTGTTACTAAGAAATAATAATGTGCCTACATGCTGATTGCCTGCCAATAGCATGCTTAATCACTGCTTCTGTCTTTCTTCTGGTTTTCTTTCCTCAAGCCTCTGTCTCTGTGAAATTGTATTTTTCTTGTTTGAATAGCATTTAGTAGAACTGAGTCTTTAGTTGTAAATGGGAACTCTGATTTTTTCTGGTATGTCTTACTGAGGTTATTCTGTCTGGTACAGTAAAAAGATCCAAAAGTTATCTGCAGACGAGATCTTTTCATATTTCCCTTGCCATTCCTAGCAGTTTGATTTACCTCATTAAGAGGTAAATACACTCAAGAGTATCTCCAAGCTCAGTGTCTTTATTCTCTATGAGAAATTTGTTCTTTAGGACATCAGGCAGTTTGAAGAATCTGTGAATCACTTTTGTGCACACCTCTGGGCATCGTAAGGCATAGCACACTAATGTTCTCCAGCAAGAAGCAAAGCAAAGGAAGATCTTTACCTTGTAGAAAAAGTTAATCAAGCTATAGTAGAGCTGCAAATACATTAGAGATAGAGAATATATCTATGCTCAGGTTTCTGGTGCTTATCTCTGAGAACATGGCCTTTTTAGGGACACAGGTTTCAGAAAAAAGGAATCTTTTGTGATCACTCTCCACATAACAGTTTCACTTCTCAAGACAGCAGAACAACTGCATCTTGTATCTTAGAAGAAGTTTATGTTCAGCGTTCTTATCTTATCCCTTTCTCATAACACAGGTGGAACGGGAAATTTGCTGTAAGGCTACCTACCCAGCAGCTCTACTGATATCAGCACTAGGCAGAGCTGAGTGAGGTGCTTGTAGTCTAATGTTGCTAGTCCTGGAATGACAATAGTTGTTCTAGTTCTTTACACACATTATTTACCTGTCACATATCTTCATCTCTTCTTGCTACTCTTTGGTCTGCAGTGGGAGAAAGTCACTGTAATAACATGGTTAGTGCTACAGGAGTCCTCAAAACAAATATCCTGTGTGTAATGACTTAAGCTGTTGGTGTTACAGAGAATGAGCTTTCTAGAAACTCTTGTTCTTGCAGACAGGTGCTGCATTCCTGAAGTGGCGTATGGTGATCTGTGTCTGATTGGATGCAGCAGCCATTTGGCTCATCACGTTCCACTTAAAGGGTTAGTTGATCTTATCCATTCTTTGTGGCTGAAGTTTATAAAGATATATAAAAAGAAAAGCAAAGATTTTCTTTGGTTAGGATTTTGATCTTACCATCAAATCTTGACTTCTTTCATGCAGGTGGTATGTTGGTGTCCTTACATACTGCTAGCCATGATGATAATTTTTACTGGTAGTTGTCTCATTTTTTTGTGATAAGATTGGAGGCATCTATTACTGACAGGAGATCCATCTTCCCCTCTCTGGTATTGGTGGATTCCTCCTGCTCCCCCCAGTGCATCTGTGTGTTCTGGAGGCAGCAGTTTCATTAAGGACTCATCCCAAGTTTCTATTTGTAGCTGTGTAATGCCCAGAAGGCACTTGTTGATTCACTGTAGAATGCCCTGGGAGAAAACGACATCATAAATTTTAATTATACTAGATTAGTTACTTCTTTTTGTGCTACAGCAACTTTATTATTTACTTCTAATATACAGTTAGTTGTCATGCTACATCATCTCTGTATATCAATTGCCTTTTGTTCAGAGAGGGTACACATGGTCCCATAATACATCTGATGATGATGGATATTTCAATGCATAACAAATTATATCTGTCATGGAGGGCATAATGGCAACTGCAGATTTTTGTCAGTATGTTATTTGATTGCTTTTCTAATTGCAGAATTCTAATGACAGTCAGAAATGGAAAAATATTATGATTCAATCTAGCAGCACAACTTATTTTAGAAATTGTTGTGTGGAAACATTTCTGATTTGTGTGGTGTGGTAAAATTTTAGCGTATACATAAGTTCATAGAAACATACTTTAGCATTCAATAAATACGATATACGCTAAAGTTACTACTCTGTAACTGGTGATGATTAGTCCATTATTTATACTGGCCATCTGAATTTTTTGCGTTATCTGTAGCTGGTGCGTGTTTCTGTTTCATCTAAGTGGTGATGATAATGTAGAGCGTCACACATGGAAAGGAGAAACACAAAACCACTAGAAACTATATCTTCCAGTTGGCTGAACTTTTTTAAAAAGAGAAATGTCTTTTAAAAATGTTATCAAATTTTTCAAATATGTATCATTAATACAGAAATTCTGAAACTGATAGCTTTAGCTACTAAATGAAACTGCAGTACTGTACTTTCATTTCATGCAGAAACCAAATCAGTCAAACAGTTTTGTCACCTGTTACTTTATGATTTTGATCACATATAGCAACATAGAGGTGCACTACAACACTAAACTTAAACTTGTGTTGGAATTAACACCTAATATCAGCTTAAACCCAACTTCAGTGATTGATAGTGAGGAAGCAGAATTAGCCATAGTAATTTGATTCGGGCTTTCTAACTTCAGATATGAAAGAAAGAAAAAATATATTGCATATATATATTTTTGCTGCATGTCACTGAACACTGTTTCAATACCTATATGATACACGAGAAAGTAAAGTTTCATTTATTAGCAAAATTTTTATGTTTACTGTACAACAAGTGTAGACATATTAGCATGCATCTTATATAAATTAGTT
Source organism: Clamator glandarius (assembly GCA_033459285.1). Classification (NCBI taxonomy): domain Eukaryota; kingdom Metazoa; phylum Chordata; class Aves; order Cuculiformes; family Cuculidae; genus Clamator; species Clamator glandarius. Next base: position 3,834,205 of record JAUNZM010000313.1, read on the forward strand.
GGGCTGAAGTTTTAGTAGATTACATAGAAAGTTTGGCACTAGAAAAGTATTTATATATTCATTACAAAAATTAGTAGATAGGATGGAAAAAGAGCTAGGGTAAGTTCAGAATTTTTTGTTTAAGCTTCAGATGATCTTCCAGATGCAAGAAATTACCTGAGCAGATTTGTGTATTGCCATAATTGCTAACTGCTGAAGCTTTGTAAAAATAATACAAAAGCCAATCAACATAGTCCAGTTGTTTAATACTTGACATGGTGGGCTTCATTCTGTGTCCTGAATATCTGAGATATCCTGAGAAGGCTGGTCGATATGACACAGGAGACCTACACCCTTCAGGAGCGATGTCAGAAGGCCAGGTGGGCTGACTTTGGAATTTGTGGGCAGCAGAAAGGGTATTTTCTATACTTTGTTTTTTGTGGATATCTTGAGTCTTCAGAAGGGCTCCTACAGAGTGTTTTGAATATTATGGACTCAAGGGCCAGATCTTATTTGATTGTCTCAGGCAAAGAAGTTTATTACAGTGGAGTCAATAGAGTGCTGACTTAGAGAAGCTGAAATGATCACAGTTTTACATTTATTTCTATTTGTAGCATATGTACCAAAAGGCGTGTGGTGGAGGTGGAATCATAGATATAAGAGTGTTGCATGAATCTCAGTTTTGGAATCCACAAGTAAAGGAATTTCGGAAGTTTTCTATTTTGGCTTTAAATCTGTTCTGCTGAAGTCAGGGGGAGTTTCACTGTTAAAGGGTAGCCTGGTTACATCAGTCCTGAGCTACTCTGGAAATCTCTTCCATCTAGTCACATTTCAGAAAACACCTATTATGGTATAGCATTTAATGATAACATCACATGAAATTAATTTTATCTTTTGTCTTTAATTGAAAAGTTTTAGTTGCTTTTAAATCAAGTACTGTTTGAATTCCCTACAGGCAGCATGCAACACAAGGCCTTTCTGAGACTGCTGGCAGGCAGTTTTGAAAGGGTGCTTTTTCCATTAAAGTTCAGAGGAGCAGGATCATTTTTAAAGAACTGCTTCATAACATACATAACCCACTTTAATCTCTTTTACTTTACCTTTGGCACCAGAATATTAGTACTTTTCTTTACCTGCTTTTTAACATTTTTACTGGTTATTCTTTCATTATCCTCATTAAGTTCTTCTTTTTCTCTATCATCTGTCTGTCTTTCTTCCTCTCTCCTGCTTTCAGTACTTAACTCTTCAGCTGCTTGAGTTTTTCCTGTTATGACTGCACAAGACTCCAGATAAGGGCAGGTGGAAAAGCTACTGCTGAATAACATCTAAAGTGCATATGCTGTGGTGTGAAAGACCATCTGTGTGCATTAAATACCAGCTTACTTACTCTTTTTCAGTTATTGTACTGGAATTACACGTTTGTCCTTGTTCTTAAGTGGCCACACGTGCACTCAGAGCTATCCCAAAGCAGTCTACAACCCATGACACCCAGCAGTAACACACTCATCTGCCAGTACTTTTACTCCTGCTTTCCTTCTTTTCCTCTTCCACAAGGCACATATTCTGGCTTCCACAGCTTGCTTTTGTTGTCCTCTTTTACTTCTGACACTTGACTTCTTTTACCGTTTGTCATGTTTTCATCTCTCAGTTTTGAAGAGAGATATTTCCCATTTCTTCTGTTAAATTTGATTGTGAAACAAGAAAAGTCTTCTTGTTTTACTGAGAAGGTTTACTGCATATACCAATAGCTGTTTGGAGCAGTGGATTTGAGATCATGTTTGTGTAACAGCCTTTTGTAGAGGAGTTTCAGATGTTGTAACAGTATTTGTGTTCCTTACAAAAACAATCCATGAACATAACAGCTTAGGTTTTGTAATTTCTGACTTATTTTAAGCAAGCTGTCATAACTGAGATGCTGTAATGCACATTGCAGTAACGTAGAAAGGCATTTGAAGTATGTTATATTGGGAATCATACAATCCTAGCAGTAGGACATTTTTGCATTAAACTTCTGCTTTCTTATTTTCATAGTTTAAGGGCTACCAGTTGTCAGAGTAAATGGAGTATGTTTTCTTAATGTTATATTATATAAACATCCTTCAAAGTATCAGCAATTGTCCAGTATTGTGATTTTGTAAAGACGGCAGGGAAGAGTGTTGTGTTACCTCTGGGCAGCTGTTGGCTTACTCACCCTCCTTGACAGGACTGGGGGAGAAAATAGGATTTAAAAAAGCTTGTGGGTTAAGATAAAGACAAGGACATTGCTTACCAGTTACTGTTACAGGCAAAACAGGCCTGACCTGAGAAAATAAATATATTGCCAAATAGATTAGGGTAATGAGAAATAAAATTAAAGCATCACTTTCTTCAGGAAACATCACATTGACTCTTTCTTCACAGACCTTGGTGTTCACAGGGCTGTTTCTCAAATGTTTTTTTCCCCTCCCCTACTTGTGTGGTAGTTTTACATTTCCCTAAATTGGTCTTCCCCGAGGCACCATCCCATGGGGTGTTGGTTGGAGCCAGCTGGAAATGGCCATGTCCAGCACTCAAATGCACTGTCTGCTCCTCGCAGAGGCTGCCCTGCAGGCACCCAGTACAGTAAATAATCTGTAGCGCTGTTATGGGGAAAGTAATTGTTGATGACTGAAAGGAAAAAAAGAACCTGATGTGAACAACATGGCATGTTTTTCTAGGTTTTTGAGTGAAGAAACAAAGATTTAAATCAAAATAGCTCCATTTAGCTCTGGTTGTGTTAGTCAGTATGGGATGGGGGAGACAGGTTCACGACAGAGGAGTCAAGGGCAGGTGGGGTTTAGCCTGCCTTATGGGGTCATAGAGCACCAGGTGGGAAGGGACCACAAAGATCATCTGGTCCAACCTTTCTTGGTCTAAAAAATGAAAAGCTAAATAGTTAAAGCATATTGTTACCTTAGTTAAATTACCTTTTGGATAGAATGGTAAAAAACATGGACTAGTTCCTTTCAAGGAGAGGCCTTTGTTTGTTGCACAGTAAGTTCTGGAAACCAAATGCTCAAGTTCAGGTATTACATGGTTATTCTTTGTGGAATGTAAGTGTAAATTTTTGTGTTTCATGTTACTGATTTTATAGGGGAGGCTGCTTATTTTTTCAGGATTGGAGACTATATGTTTATACCACTGATTACATATAAAAATGAAAGCAGTTCAGGAACAGAGCCCGTATGTTACTGGACAGTTTTTAATGCATCCTAGTGGGTCAGTGGAAAGATTTTCCTTCTGGGGCGTTGGATCAGACTCATACACCTGACAGGAATTTCCACAGGATCATATTCAGTCAATTGTCATAAATTAAAATTCGTTGGCTCTGCAATAGCCAATGTAAATCAAGTTACTGGCTAAAGAAATTCCATTGGACCTATTTGAAGTGAAGTTCTAACCTGCCAGGATTTTCTTAGCATATGCATTTCAGTCATCCCTCTTTAAAAGAAAATAGACATTAATATTTTGGAAAGCAAAAGCGTGTAGTTTACCTTATTAATATTTTACAGTGTTTATTTTATATTGAGTTTTTACAGTGCCTGGAGGTGTTTGTATAAGGGCCATTTTAATGTAAAATGGATTGATTAATTGAAGAAAGTCACAAAATGAACATAAAAATGGAAAAAAGTCTCTCCAAGAAAATGTATTGCTTTTAAAATATAAAAGCCATCCACATTCCCATTATGTTTTGATGTATCTTTCAGACAGAAGATATTTTCTTTCATGAGCAACATGTGCATCATATGGTGCAGGAGGTTGCTATGGGAATTGTTTTACTCATTTATTATGAAAGTTGATGCAGAAATGAGAATTTGTAGAATGCCTAAATTAACTTGTGCCCTTCATTTGTTTGAAAATTGGTGGGTTTTTTTTTAATCCATTAAATAGGTTAAACTCATTCCTGCACACTTACTACTTTATGAACAAATGCATTTTCCCATATTATGAAAAACAAATATTTTGTCACTATTTATTTGGCTTTTACCATTAGTTTCAGTCAATACAGTAAAAGATTTTACTGTGACAATACTGTCCAAAAGGTAATTAAAAACAGTTGCAGAAGGAGTTTTCTTTTTACTGTAGGATCACATATAGTAACCTATGAGTGTGAAGCATTGTACAGTAGTTGTGCTGATACATGAGACAGTTCCCAAAAGTTGCAGACAACACCTGGATACTACATGCAGTGTATTTTCAAAAGCTGAATTCCAATGTCTTCATACAATTTAAAACTCTTTTTCTGAAAGTCACACTGGATCTGAGAATAGTGTGGCTCAAGCACAAGCAGGGTACTGTAGAGCAACTACTTGCCACTGCCAAGTAAAATCTATTTTTAAAAGCATGTAATTATTTTTTGTACCCAAAGTCCAGCTTAGAAACTAATCACTCAGACAAATATTTCTTCATAAAAGATCATTTCATTATCTGCAAATTATTATATACTTCCTTTTGGTATTAAGTGATGTTGGAGAACAGCAGGACTAGATGTATACTCATGTCTTCACTGACGTTCTGATTCTGCAACATAATGATTAGCTGTTAATATCAGTGACTTCAGTTATAATAACAATTATCATGAACATTTATGCTGGTTTTGAATAGAAGGGTGGATAAAATCTTATTTATGAAATGTTATTTTCTTAACTGAAGATACTGTTTTGTTGATGAGAGTTCCTGGTAACTAAGTGAGTCAACTTCTTTGAAGTACATCCATATACCCATATCATGTAGGCTTGACGTGTATCTTTCAGGAAAACAAAGGACAATTTATGAAACATCCACAAGAAAGTTATCATAAAGGGATAACAGTTTACATCATACTATCTATAATTAAGGAACCAAGTCTTTGTATTACAACATGGATCCTTTGCAGATTAGAGATTTGAAAATGTACCTTGTAGTTCACCTGCACAACTGTTTACAAAGCCTGTGCGCAGTCCCTTTTATATATGCTTGAACTCTTGCATGTGCATAGAGAAGGAAAATGAAGATTCATTCTGGTTCAGATTTAAAATATCTTGTATATAATTTATTGAGAGCTTATCCCTTCTTCTCAAGCCAAGCACTCGCGTTCAGCATCCTGACACATTCCTTGTCCTCCTGGTCAAAGCACTCAGTTGCTGTATTCATCATTCTTCTATAAATACTGTGTGAGCATAAAAACCTGGAAAGTAGAAAGCATCAGATGTCTATTGTTACCCTGTCCTATGATGGGATCATTTTGTATAGGTATCAGTGGCTACTATTTTAATTTTTTTTTTTTTTTATCTTTAATTAAATGCAAGTGCAACTAAATAATGATATCAATTGACTACAGCCAGAAGTAATGTGAATGGAGATGAGTAAACGTCAAATCGGATGACCTGGACACTTTCAGAGAGGATAGTGGCACAGTATCTGTTATGTCAAGTAATCCACTGATCTTTGCTCACCAGCAGTAACCAGCCACACCACTGCCTCAGCTGCAATCAGTAGCAGCAAATGGCTTTTCTCCGCTAGCACAGTGATGCAGAAGTCACTGTCCAGAACTTGTCCAGAACTTGTCCAGAACTTGTCTGCTGCTTCCTAGGAACAAGGCCTTTTTGGGAATTGTGTCATTCATCAGCTGCAGGCAAAAAACAGGACATAAGTGCCTGTGCATTTTTGGGTCATCTGGTTTACAGGAGGGCAATAGATCCCACTGTGTAAGCGACTGCACAAGGGAAGACAGGGCACCATGAGTGAAACACTTAGTTCTTGAGAACTGGACATAGCTACACCTAGGGATCTGGAAGTCCCTGAAAAGGAGCCTTACCAGTGCCTCTTCTCATCCTGTCAGCTTGCTGTAACCATTTGTAGTTAATAGTGCCTTCTGGCCTCCTGGAAGCCACTTATTTCCACCCAGATTTTAAAACTGTCTTTAAAAAAATTAAAAGTTTTTAACCATTTAACATTAGTGGACTGTTAACTTCCAGATGAATCTGATGATAGTTGAGAGTATTCTTGTGGAAAACCATCTCTAAATCTGTGAGCTCGCTTAGTAACCTGAAGTGGTCCATGTGAAAGTACAGCAATAACTGAAGGCTTGCTTGTACATTTTGTCGGTAGGGAGGACTGGCCTGCATGTTGGAGTTTTGTCTCCAGAGTTTGATGTAGCTCTGAGTGGGGAACCAAGGAACAAGTACAAAGAAGTGTAAGCAGTGTACTCTAGAGAGGCTTCTTACTCAAGTCACTGGGTAGGGTCTCTGGGAAAAAACAGGATGTCAAGGACATAAAACTCCCTTCTTCTTTGCAAAAGACACAATAAATGAAGTCATGCAAGGTTCTAAGGTAGGGACCTCTGTAAGGATCTGGTCATCTTACAGATGTTTAGTTTGCGACAATTGTCTGTAGGTGGTCATGGTAGTTGTATTAGCAGTGTCAGCAGTCCCTGAAGTGCTTGAACTGAGGATGTGGTAGGGCCACGGGAATTTTTGTGGCTGGAAAAGAAACAAGAGGAGCTAGAGCTCTGCATAGATGCAGAAATATGGCATCACTGGAATAAACTGCCAAGTGGTAGAGCAACTTGAATGTTTGGAGTTCAGTGATGGATAGATGGATGCAAGCTCTACAGAAGAGTCAGGCAGAGAAGGGATGGGAGAGTTGCCCTTTGCATGAAGGGGCAGTTGGAAATCTTATGTGTGAAGGTTTTGCTTCAATATATTTTCAAGAAGATTTTCAATGAAAAGGCAAGATTTTCAATGAAAAGACAATTATGCGGCATAACAGATTGCCTAAAGAAGCCAGGAATCACCTTTAATGAAAGTTTTGAAGATGCTTCAGGCTGATGTACTAAGTGACCCAGTCTAAACTCTAGCGCTGCTTTACACAGTTTGGACTCTACAGCCTCCCAGTGTGAATGAATCAGTCTGTGATATGGTGCATGCATCATGCCGAAAGGGTCAGGTGGCCTTTAACTTTATGTGCTACTGATTTATAAATGTGTACAAATGTCTCCTTAACAAGAACAAGGTAGGTATTTAAGACAGCCCAGGATGATTACCATATAGTGGCTGTTAAGAGATAATATTTCTTAATGTTGTTACTTCTAATTTCTGATTTGATAGTTTTCTTTGGATCCCTCCTAATCATGTCATGTGAGAAAAAGGGAGAAATAAAATTGTAATTCCAGAAATGATTCACAGAATTGCAATGCCATTGTATTTGTGGTATTGTAGATTGAACTATTTAGGAATAGTTAATTGCTTTCATTTTTGTTTACATTCTTCTCCTCCAATTACTTTAGGCTGCTGCTGTTTATTATGATATGAAAATTCAACAAAGGGTGGGAAAGGGCTCTTCTCTGAGCTATCTTACAATAAATTACATGTTTCCAGAAAAAATACAGAGATGGCTAAAGATAAGTAAGGCATGGTAACTGTGCACATTGGATAAATTGTTCAGAAATCTCCATGAATATGATATTGTTATCATGCATACTTGTAAGATTAGTGTCAACGTGGGTTATCTATCATGTAAGGGCAAGTCAAGGAAGTTAGATATGCCTCAGGGGTGGTTTAATTTGTATACTCAACTATTTAGACAACGCTGCTGTGGAGGTATTGGAAGAGAAGGCTGATCAAGGGTGATTTTTCCTTTGCTGCAGGCTTCCCCTTTAATTTTACCATCTCCATTTTCTCCAGTGTGCGTTGATAAGTACAGATAATCAGTGTCCTATTAATCTTTAGGATAAGCAAGACCTAAATGGAACAACTCCCCCCCCGGCTTCAGCCATTTTTTTGTGAATTTTACTTCTTATTATTTTCTTTGACCTATTTCTTAGCATAGTTGCATGTTGTCTAGATTAATTGAATATAGATATTTCAATTATCAAATTCCACATTGTGAAAATTCAAGATTAATTTTAGTGGTATACAATATAATGGGAAATTTTATAAGTACATAACATTTAATAAAAATTTTGCAAATCATCTAGTTGGGGAAGATTGACAGGTCAAGAAGTGGTTAAGAGTTCACTGTGTTCTCTGTGCTGGTTTAAAAAAGTGTTTGGTTCTCCCCCCACCATGGTACATCTGTTTGGACCCACTGATAACGTAACAAATTCCAGTTTTCATCTTTCTAAGTAGTAATGTAGACTAGCATGTAAAACTGGCTAATGAGATCACAGTAGCATAAAGGTCTTTTCAGAGGCTCATTTAACTTTGAAATGATTATAATACATACCAACTAATTTATTTTGCATGTTCTTGTTAATTATAACGGAATTCAGTAGTGCTCATCTGGTTATGAGCTTTGGAGTACTTCTCTGTCACAGAAATTGTCTACCTGAATACTTGGATTCAGGAAGAAAAAGCAGTATTTTTTTTCTATCTGCAGTTCTGTAATTTACATAATATTCTTTAAAAATACATATTTCTTGTAGTGTAAATAAATGTCTTCAAGTAGTTTAAATATAACTAAAAATACATAGTTTGACTACTAAGTAACTTTAAACACTTCTAGTTCATACTTTTAGAAGATATACATTAGAGATTGTGTTTAAATGACATATTTTCAAACAAAATTCATGATGCTCCACTGACATAGTGCAATATAAGACTTGCTTAGAAGTCCTATTATGAATTAATATTTCTTTTGTTTCTAATTGCATGGGATGGCTGTACAATGGAAAGGTGGAAGCTATGGATCCCAGTAGATATTTTAAAATAATAGCCTATAGCAAGTAATCCTTACTTTCATGAAACCACTTGTGTCACTGGCCCAATCTATCTGATTCAAAACAAATGTATCGAAAGATACTTTATGCAGGTTGCCCTCAACCATGTTCTAAAATATTCCTGAATAATTTGGTGAGTAGTGCTTCATTGGAATATTTTATACAGATAACAACTTCATGCAGTAAAACACCATTTGATTCATTTTTAGTATAGAAAAAATGTGAATAAATAAGTTTTATGTGAAGTAGAGACACATCAGAATGGCTGTTGATCTGTCAAATAGTAGAACTGTTTAAGAGCTGTAGTGCACTTTTGTGGAGTTCTTTACATTTTAAAAAATACCAAGGGACACCAGTAAGGCAGGATAATGAGTTAGAACATGTAGTCTCAAATCACAATATTATCATAGGGACAGTGTTCAAGCATTGTAAAAAGTAAAATTATCCTAATGATTTGTGATCTAAACGTAAAATGAGCTAAGATATGAATGCAACAAATAAAAGAATGAGTTAAAGGGATGACTTGCAGCACATGGGCATTGTATTTGTTTAGTTATAAAGTCAAGTTTTGAAGGAATATCTTCATTTAGGAGTGAATTTGACTTTCATTTAAAATGAAACATTATTTTTAATTTGTAGTGATATCTGAAACAGCCATGCCAATTCACATAAATAAGAGCCAAGTTGGTTGTGCTCATAACCAATAATTCTTTATTATGCAAGAAGCCTAATACAGCATATTGTACGACAAAATGCTACCTAAATTGCATAGCATTCTCAGCGCTGAACATGCATCTATCACCTATCTATCGTCTGTGTTAGGTGGGTGATTGTAATTGTTGCACATTTATCATTTGGAGAAACATTTTATTAGAATTCCTCTAAACCTATATTTTAATAAGCATGTGCATATCAAATCATGGCAGTTGTTGATCAATGCCCTTTTTCATTCTCAGATATTACGGAAATTTTTTACTTGATTTTGCTTGGTTTTGTGCTTTGGTATCTGCTTGTTTCTTTCAGATCTTAGGGACATGAATGGAAAGTCAAAGAAGAGTGGCAGGCAGGTGACTTTGAATTTAGTTGTATTCTACTGGTCACATGATGAGAGTGCTCCTGCCTAAGTAAGCAATACTACATTGAGCTGCTACAATTACTTGAAGTTTCATCCACTGCAACTGTATTTAAAAAAAAATAACCTATTAGGATGCTTTCAAGTCTTTGTTTGACAAGTTCTGTGAATATGACTGTAAACTTTTAAGGTTCAGATGGAAATCAGACACTGAAGAATATAAAAAATACCTCTCTTAGCACAGTCAGTATAGGATAGATAAACAATGGCATAAAAGATCAGCCTGCTATAGTCCAAGGGATGGAATGTGCTGGCTCAGTTAGAAGGACGATAGAGAAATGTTGTTGTTAAAATGGAATAACTGGAACAATTAAGGTCCAGGTTTTAGGATGCAAACAAAAATCAAAGAAAATCAGTGTTTATAAGAGAAGTAGTATTACATTTAAGAGGCAACAGCCTTCATTGGGTAAAACCTGTTGGAATGTAGTGTAAATTAAATGGGTAAATAGGTAAGTTTTTAAAGATGAAGATTTATACTGGTAAAAAGAAAGTTGGGAGGTAGGGTCTGCGATTTGTCTGTGGCAAATGTTTTGCACCTACTATGTGCATTCCTACCTACTTCAAATATTCCTTACTGACTTATGCAAAATTCTAGAAATCCAGATAATTCAAAAAAGATGAAAGAGAGAATTTTACTATTCTAGACTAACAAGTGTGGTTGTTTTCATATTAAGAATAATTGTGATGAAATTTTGTAGTCAAAAATTTCGTCTAAAAAGGCTGCATCTTACCCAAAGAGGTCATTTTTTGATGTAAGATTTCATTTATCCTAGCTGTCTTCGTTTGTTTCTGAATGAGGCAAAATGTCATGCTTAATAGCACCTAAGCTAAGAAAACTGATTATTTTAAAACTTTCTTTTGGTGTAAAATAATATAGGAAAAAAGACAAATGCAGAATATTTATGTTTGAAAATTACATGTTAAAATCTCTCAACAAACAATATGTATTTTTTAAGAAATAACTATAAACTCTATTTCTGTCCAGACTTAAGCTGCACAAAAAACTTTAAAGATTTAGAGCCACAGTTACACCTGCAATCTTTTAATGGGAAATAGGAGAGCAAGGTGAATGTTTCTCTTTCAGTTGGATGGACATTTCCATTCTGGATCCAGGGTGACTACAAGACCATCAAGCAAAGTTTCATTGACATATATTTTACCTTCCAACAACTTTTACGAATTGCCACTCATCTTCACCTCCTTATATTTGCCTTAGGTTCTTTACCTGTTTTAACATTTTCTTCTTTTTTCTCTTTGTATTAAGAGCTCATAAGATTTCCTTCTCATTTCCCAGTGCTGTCCTGCTGTGCAGAGGTTTCACGTCTTGTTTATTCCTCCAGCCTGTCATTCTTTTCTCTTCCTTCTTCACTTGCTCTGCTACAGAGGCTGCCAGGTAGCTTTCAGTTTTCTAGGAACTTCGACCTTCCCAGCAGGTTTTGTTACACTCTACGAACAAAGAAAGAAGTTAGAACTGCAGCTCCTTTAAATGTCCAAACATCTTGTAACAAACTGTGTATTAATAATGCCAGTTGGAACACAGATATTTTATTTTTTTTTTAAACTGTAGAAAAGCAGTCTTTTCTGTATGAAATTCTACATTCATTTTAATCTTCAGTCTTCTTCTGTCTGACCTTGTCAGCAAGGGAGAATTGCCAAGAGGCACCATTGAGAGGCTAGTAGGATCGGCTTCAGAAGTAGCAGAGTTTCAGGCATTAAGGCTATGTCTGTGTTAGTAATTTGAAAGTATTTCCAGGTCTCTGCCACAGTTTTGGTGTTTGTAAGCTAACAGTGTTCCAGAAAATACCCAGACATCTATTTGATCATCTCCGTTACACAGTTTGCATGGAGCCCCTCTGTTTTAGAGCATGTGTGAGTATATTGGCATAGATGTAGTATTATCTGTCCCAGTTGATTTCAGCAGAGAGAAATGAGCTCAGGCATATATATAATCTAAATATATTTTTTACAAACCTGCATGGTTGGCCTTATTTCTTCTACCTTTTCCAACCTCCTCCCTGCAGTGCTGCCTTGCAGTCTCAGCTTCAAAGCGTTTTGGTTTTTTTTGACCCCGTGAACTCATTGATAGTGATACTGTGTGCAGTTCTGTGTCTGGAACAAACTACTTCAGGAAAGCCTCCCTCTCATTTGGCTTTAGGTACTTGAATAATAGAAGCAGAATTAAAAAAACCTAAGACTAGACTTTGAGTGATGTCTTGTGTGTCCCTCTACTACAAGGCACAAACTTGAAGAACGATATTTCTTCGAGGACTACAGTGAATTTAGTCTTTAAGCTGACTACTTGTGATGAGAAACTCTCTCAACTTGCTCAGTCTTTCAACCACAATGTTTATGTCAAGATAGAAAAATTAAAAATTATAACTCCTTCCTTCTTTCAGAATGCTTATGAATCATCCTATGTGCATCTGGAACTAATTAAGAGGTGTGATAAAGTCAAATTCTATTTGACTTTTGTTAAAATGTCTAAATAGCTGTAATCATTTCTCTCTGTCTTCTCAGGATGGTGGTACTGGAATTGATTTTGGACATCGCTCCAGTTCAAGGTTGAAGTAAAAACGTCTTTTTGAAGCTTAGAAGAAGCAGGTGAGTACAGGTCAAACATCATAAACCTTTGAACATTACTTTCTGCTACTTCCTTTTGTTACGGAATTGCTGTTCTTCCTTACCAGTCCATATTCAAATAGCTGATCTTGACATTCTCTGATTCACAGAGATGTATAACTGCTTGTATTATGGCTATACAGCAGAGGATATTTAAGTCATATAGGCTTTTGCTACATGTTTTTTTTCAGCCATTGCCACAAAATTAAGTGGACACAGTTCTCTCACCAAGATCTTTGAAAGTCTGTAGTTAAGTTTCACTGCATAATTTTCATTATGTCAGCTGCAGTAGGAGTACAATAATTAAGCTAATTAGAAAATTCTTCTAGACTGCATAAATATTTTTTGTAATAAATTAAAATTTTGGAAGGATTAAGTAGTAATTAATCCCTGAGTTTGGATATTCATAGTTTCCCGAATCCAAGATCTCTGTTCTTTTGGTAACGAGGGGTATTCCATGATGTCAAGGACCATAAGTTTACATCTTGTTTGAACTGCTGTGAGTGTAAACAGTCTGAACCTGTCTGTGAAGAAACATGGTTAGTGGGTATGGTACCACTCTGGGACTTGTCATGCTTCCATTGAATTCCTTGCTTTAATCCAGACTGTCACAGCTATCTTGTGTGCATCACGTGCAACTGGATATGAGTTTTTTTAATTTAAAGAGATTTAGAAAAGAGCATTTTGAAAAAATTAGTGTAAAGTGAGAGCCTAGCAAGTTGCTCCGCATCAATTTTAGATTTTTCATGCTTGCTGTTGCAACAAAGAATTAACCTTCATGTTGAACGTTGCAATTGTCCGCATTCTCTTTTTCCTATAAGGGTAGAAAATTTCTTGAGACTATTTTCAGAATATTTAAATTCAGAATTTTAGGCGAGACTTTAGTGTATATATTGCAAATTATGCACAACTGGTGCCTGATAGTGAATTGTAATAGATGCAGATTTCAACAGGATGCAACAAACTACCTCACCATAACGGGAACCATGCCCGGTTGCTTCTGTATAGACCACTGTTTCCAAAGTAAATATGTATTGTTTCTCTGTATGTCACATACAGTAACTGCTGAGACTTTATGAAATATTCAAATGTGTCTTTATTGTGCATAATCTTGATATACCCATCTTCATGAACCGATGGCTCAGAAGGGCAAGACAAAGAAGTAGTTACAGGAAGAGTTAATGATGATGAGAGTAATTAGTGCTGAAACTATGTTTATAACAAGTTTTCTAAAGTTTCACCCTCTGGGAGGAAGCACAGACCTTTTTAACCTAATTCAAAGCACTGCAAAACAAGACCGCCCTGGTACGTGCTTCACTATGACTGTCTTCACCCACTGGGTAATAACAAAAGAAAATTCCTTTCTTCTGATTTAACTTCACCTTTTTCCAAGGACTTCAGGCACTGGCCTGAAGGGTACAGTATGAATATGATGAAACCATAAGAAGAAGAAAGATACAGTATTAACATCAGTGATTTTGCAAATCAAAGTGTATGTGGTAATGTACAGGGAAAGAGTAGACATTACATGTAGAGTCACATATAAATTTGTATATGGCTGTATGTTAATATATATGACTATATTTGCAAAACAGTGTTTTTTCTACATTATCCAATGGAGAGAATAGTAAAAGAGGTCAGATTCTCTATTTGCCAGGTAGTAATAGAAATACGACTGGATTTCTATCACCTATTTATACACATATGTCTGAATGCTGTACCTTTTCTGTATTAATAATACATAGCTTCTTCAGTGCCAGTATTTGGAGAACTCTTTGTTTTGATAGAAATTGTGTAGCAATTATACAGCAATTGAAATCTGGTGAGCCAACAGGAGGTTTTTATTTTTTAAAGGATTTCTTTTTCTGGAAATATACTATGTTCTCTACCAAATACTTTCAGAAATGCAGTCATACTGACTTATGCATCTATAATAGCTTGGCAGTATCATTTTATTGAATTCCAGTATGTCTGGAACTTAAGGCACGTGGAGGAAAGTAACTGTTATTCTGTTTCCTCCATTATTTTTTTCCGTAGCTTTAAGTTAAATACAACCTATAAAAACGCTTTCTGTAAAGAAAGCCAAAATATTTTTGGTGTTTTTTTTAGCACTGGTCTCTATTTCTTGCAGTATGTAAAAGCAGAGAGGGCATGTTTTGTAGTCTTTGAGAAAATAGTAAATTTTGAATGCTAGTTCTTCAGTATGTCATTTAGAGTTGATAGTTTTTATCAACGGTGTGTTTGCACTGATTGAAACCTGGAATTCAGTCATGAAAACAGTGATAGAAATGCATAAAAATAAAAGTGCATTCATGAGTACATTTTTAATTAACAGAGAGGAAAAAAAATCTTCTTGTTTTCTATACTGTCTCTCAGTAAACCACTTAGCTACTTAAGAATAAGTTTTAGAAAACTGAGTTAGAGTTGGAAAAACTGAAACCAAGAGAAAAATATCTATCAGAAAAACAGAAAATATGTTCCATTTTTGCACCGATGGCTTAAATGGACACTTTTGGGGACTACTAGAGGTGCAGTTACATCTGGATTTACGGAGTTAAAAAACAGCTAAGGAAGTTTTCTAAAAATAAGTATTTCCTATGGTAGTGTATTGTAGCAGTTGTGGTATTATTTGTTGTTAAACTGACCTAGCTCTTCTGCCGTGTATTGGCAATTCATGGAGGAGGAGACACTGAGCTCATTCCTGTTTCTTCCTGGTACTACAGGTCTTTAAACAGCACAACTTATGTGCTCATGTTGTATATGTATGTATTTTGTACACCTACCAAATATTTAGTCTCTCTATTTATGTTTATTTTGCATAGAGCAAACATAATCATGTTGTTAGATGAATACAAAAGTATATCTCACATAGTCATCTTGCAGCTGTACTAGAGCTCTGGAGAGAGTTATGTAAGGACTCATTGCTGGTGATCATGTTGATGACCGACATGAAACATTTGATGTACGAGTTATTCCATCAGCTGGATAATGGATTGGCGTTTATCCATGAAGAAGGCTAACCCTTCTATGTCTGGTCAGAATGCAATTACGTTTTGATACTGCTGTAGGTGAAGGGGAGGAGGGTATGCAACATAATGCTGAAAGGAAAAGATGGTATATGCTTTCCAGGAAGTAATTGGATGGAAATTGTTGGGCTTTGTCTTCAACCTGGTTTCAACTAGGAAAATCTGAAACACAAACAGTACTTTACATTTTCATAGAGTATTCAAACAGACACTGTTCATTGTAGACCTTTGAATTATCTTCCCAGGGTTATTGTGAATAGTGGTAAATGACTGGTGTGGGGAACCTAAAGGCAACTTTTGTCAAAAAGTGGTTTATACTGATAGAATCAAATTTGTGACGTGGAAGTATGTGGTACTAAATTTTTGCTATGATTGTACAAAGTAACAAACTGTGGATTTAAACTGGCCAGCTTTTCAATTCAGCTGAACATTAAATAAAATCTTAATGGTCTGATTTGCTGAGAAGAGCATTATTAAAATATTTTACTTCTTACAGCCCACATTGAATATGAACTTGCATGACTTACTACAAAGTTTGTTCTTTGGGAGATATTTCCAAAGCATCTAGGAGTGATGCCTCATGTTTCTTGGAATTAGTCCACGTTAATACCATCTTCCCAAATGAGTTATTGCTTGAATACACTGATTGCTTTATAGTTTCTAGCATAGACATTTTTAAGGAAAAGCTAGTTGATATCTGATGTTTTTTTCAAGTAATTGTATAAAATGCATAGCGTTGGTGTGCATCTTAATAATTTTATGGCCCTTTTTTGTATATGACATCCATGAGAGAGGTGAGAACTCTTAATTTTTAACTGAACCGAATACAGCTTTCTAAATGTGGCCTGCTTGAGAACTAGGGACCATTACTGTAGTTGTCATGTAAAATAAAGTTGGAGTCTGAAGCTCCTTTTTAGCTGTCAGCTTTATTAAGGAGCTACTGGTGTGTTGAACTAGGTATACACATTATATAAGCAGTGTATGGTAGTGTCTGGGGAAAATTTTCTCTCTTCATTGCTGCTTTATTAGGTCTCCCTCACTTGTTCACTGTTGCCCTGTCTTACTCCAGCTTTCTGGCTGCAGCTCGCAGCACAGTAGGTCTAATGTAGATTGACGCCTTTGCCAGAGGACTGATTGAAACTTGTGTCTCACAGTTGCTAATGCTCACTCAACCATTTTATTGAAGATAAAGTAAATAAAATAGATTGCCATATGAGAATTCTCTGAAATCAAATGGAATAATTTGACAGGTTTAAGCCCATGAAAAAGCCAAAGCATTGAAACAGATGGGAATACTTTTTATGCACAGTATACCAGGAAAAAGTGTCTGCTGGCTTCATGTTAAACTGTTAATGGCTTTTACCAAAACTAAAAATGTTGAAAATATTGTCATCATTTCCAATGGAATTTCTATTGCTGTTTAAATCATTACTTCTCTCAAATAGAGGGATTTTTTTTTTTAATTTAAGGGCAATGGATAGACTAATTTTATTTTCTTTTTGCTTCTGATTCTTTAAGACATGGGTGATGGATAACCAGTCTGTTAATATTTAATTTAAAAAAATTGTGTGGTAGTATTTCTAGAATGCATTGCAAGGTATTTGAGATTAACTGAAGGTGAGTTTATTATTCTAGAATATAATTCTGTGAAATAATGTAAAATAGATTGTTACTTTTATAGGTTTTTAATAATCATGACACAACATGATTGTGAACATTGCTAGTAAAGTTGCTAAAATTAGCCTTAACAGTTCTAAAAGTATATGTGATACAGTACATGAAATATATGAACTGCTAAAGCTATTGTGACAAACTCTTTAGAATAATGGTCAACAAACACCAAATATTCTTATAACACTTTTATAAAAAATTGCTGTAGATGTGTTGTATGCCCAAGTTATTTTTTTAAATAAGATTTGTCTTTCTGTGGGAGAGACAAGAGAAGCACACAAGTCTGCCGCATATCCCTGTTTTAACCCTTTCATTTTTCCCTTTCTGCTTTCTGTGAAATGAAGGTCTCAGAAAGTATTGTCTTTATGAGAAGGCAACAGAGAACACTATCTTAATTAGATTTTAATTACATACATTGCCTTGTTTTTTTTCAGTGGTAGGAGATTAAAGACAAAGAATCCTTGCTCATTTCAGTCTTGTGAAGTGTTTTCTAACTCTCATAGATTTTTTAGTTAAATTGGAAAGCCATTAAGCATTACCACAATATTTGGAAGAAAACTCTGTGACCTGTGAGTGCTCCAACATAGATTGATTTAGACAGGATGAAAATTAATTTTATCAAAAGAAATAGAAACTTGAACAGTAGTTTACTTTGGATATTTATGAAATTAAAGGAAACCAAATGTGGTTTCCCATATTTGTCACAACAACTTATTTGTGCCATTATATTTCAGTGTGGTCTCTTATTAGACCATATCTGAAGTAATTCCGAAAGGCTGTTTTTCATGTTATTGTTTCCCGTGTTTTTCAATAACATGGTAAAAGAAATGATCAATATTTGGGAGTTGTTTTCTAAGTTACCCTATCCAGAAATCAGTCTGTTACAATAGTGAAAATCTCGCTATTTTAAAAAAATGAAAGTAGACAATTAAGAAAGCCATTCAGTACAAGGACTGCATAAGAAAGAAATAACAGTAGATCTAATATCTGAAAATAAATGGGGTCTTGAAAATGGAATAGATGTTTATTTGATTGCTTTGAGAGTTAACCTGCATAAAAAGCTGATTTTTAAATGTGTTTTTTATTTGTAAGTAGTACTTGTTAACTATCATTGGCAGTAATTTCTATTGTCCTCTGGAAAATTCACTGTGGGATCCAGGAAAGAAAGGAATAATTATTTGGTTGGTTTTGGTTGGTTTTTTTTCATGTGAGAACAGCCATTTAGGAACTGGGCAAAGATCACTGACCCTTAGGAAACGGGCCTTAGAATTTTTAATGTAGTCTGTAATAAAGCTGTATAGTGGTAACTGTTGTCAGCCACAGCCTACAGGAGATAGGTTATTACTGTTGATTTACGAGGGAAAAGGATGCTTACATGCATTAATTTCTTCTATAAGTTTCAAATATTCACAGTTTAACTGTTGAAGGAACTCCTACTGTTTTTTCCTGATCTTGAGTCTTCTAGAGAAGCAAAATAGGTCAAGTTTCATTTTATGTGGTGGTTCTGGTCCTAATGGAAAACTATGTGTAGAAAGTCGAGTACCTATATGAATATTCAGTAAATTATGACAAATCCAGTGAAAGTTTTGCAAAGAAAAATAGCATGCATGTAATCTGAGGCTGCAAAGTTACAACTGCAAACAATAGTTTAAACAAGGTATAGAGGCTTCTTAAGAGTAAGGCACAGGACATGGTGCATTAGCATGTAGAAAATAGAAATTTATTTTTAGGATCTTATAATTTGGTTAAGTGTAGTTTTGTAGGTAATTACGCTAATGTAAAATGGGCTGTAATTATAATTCGGTTATTTTACTTGAAGGAGAAACCATCAAATTTTGGTTTAGATCTTTTGAAATACATATAGAAGTCTCTTTGCTTCTGTAATAGAATTTGGAGCCTAATTCCATTCTGTCTTATTCTGGTAAAGTTATTAATAACTACTAAATGTTTCAAATTAGAGCAGATAGATAGTGTGATATGACAAACACATTCGATCCCATGTCTTAAATGTTATGCCACTAATTTGAAACTAGTCTTTATTTTCTGAACAGTACATATTACAATCAAGTTGGTGATTATTTAGCTTCCTTCCTTTCAAGATGGAAACTTTCTTACATGAACACTTGCCATTAATTTTTACTTCGTTTTCTGTTACCTCTAAGATATAGTATCATGAGATGATAGCAATCCAGTTCTCTCTTTCTTTCACTTATTAAAGAATTAATATGACATAGCTGATGCAGTGCAAAATCCATAACAGCTTAAACCATGTTGCTTGGCTTTGCAGAAAAGTTACTTACAAGTGATCCTATGGTTGTTTTGCCAGCCGTTTAGTGGCAGCAGGCAGCTCTGGCATCGAGAAGGTAGCACACAGCAGGGGAAAGAGGGAGAAGGCAGGAGCATCCTTAAATGCTGCAGCTGTTTGCTGAGTGAGCATATGTTGAAGCCCTTGAGCCTCTGCAGAACATGTTTTCACAGGTCAATGCTTAAATCACATGCATAATGCTCTCCTAAAATAAGTTTGATCTGAGCACCTGTTTATGTGCTTTTCTAAGGGAAATTGTTCTGTTGTGGAAGCCCTGCAGTTATTTACTTTCTATGGTAAAAGATGATGGAATACCGCAGTTAGTTATGGTAAAGTAACATTTTTTTTTCCCTAAAATTTTGCATGTTGAACTTTTAGAAAAATGAGTATTTGCTTTTTCTTTGTCTCTCAAAGATTTGCTGAATGTTGTACTTTTGGACTACATGAGAAACGGAGATCTGAAGTATTAATGTCACTGCAATTGTATCAGTTATATTCTTTTAATTTCACAATTCAGTAATATTTTTAGTTCTAGGTATTTAAAATTTATTTGATTTATTAGGCCTGAGGAAGCTATATATTGGGTTGATTCAATGTATTGGATAGGACAGTGTTTTGGAGTTATTATATTATGAACTTGAATACCCTGTCCAGTACTTAAAAGATCCCAGAAGATAGAGCATGTGATTTAATTACGTCTTTTTTCATTTTGCAATCTTGACCTCTGTTCCCAACCCCAAGACAAAGAAAGACAAAGTACTGTGAGCAACTGGCAGTTGATATTAGGAAGGAATCTATCTCCCACATCTCTCTCAAGTCCCAGAGTAACAGCCAGTCCTCACCATAGATGCAGGACTTGCTCAGAAAAATTCTGTGCTTTGTCTGGTAAATTCAGCTGCTGCATAACTTCATCGTAAAACTTCTTTCTTGTTCTTTCAGCTTCTTCCCTAGAAATCTCTCTTTTTCTGGGTAAGCTCTAGCTATACTGAAGCACCTGGGGCAACACAGGGATACTGGACTCAGTAAGGCCAGTAAGAACGGTTTTTGAGAGTGGCCAGTTTGCTCCCCTGAAAGAAAGAACTGTAATATACATATAAGATGTAACTAGTTGTACTTTTCAGTTATTACAGATTTTAATTGTATGTTTGTGCAGTTGTTTGATTTTGAAAGTTTACTGAATCTCTGGTTTTGAGGAAGAAGTTGGATTTTTTTTTTCACAAGCTAATAAAGACATCTTTTTCTAGGAAAGTAATTAGAGGAAAACCCTAAGGTAATCAGAGGAATACCCTAAGATATTCTTTAGTATTTGGGATCGAAGTCTTTTTGGGCAGTGAAGGCTGACGATAGTTTGCATGAAGATGGTGGGATTTATACTTTCTGACAATGGACTTGATTCATGACATCCCAAAGCTCATGCTGCAGTCATATGTGAACAGATACTGTCTTTTCTAGGAACCCCATATTTGACAAAGGTGTTGGAGAGAAACTTTTAGCCATTAGGGCAAATGATTTCTACAGTATTGTCAGTCTGTGGTAAAACCTGTCTTTGCTGCATCTTTTGATTGCCTTTACAGCTGCCAAATTTACAGGCAAAATAAATAATAAATTAAAGAATACTTTTGTGAAATTACAGTTGTAGGTGTCTTTGATAAATACTTTGGATTTGCTTCTAGTGCCAAGCATTTAAGTTATTACTCTATGCTAACAGACAAAATGTCCAAATTAATGTGTGATGTGATGAACATTAATAGTGTCTTCGAGCTGTTGAAAAGACCTGTACTCATCCTTTAATAAAAAATCAGATTCCTAAATCTATACAGAAAGTTAACAAGGAGGTATATTTTAATTGCTTGGTGCTTTGTTATATTTTAGATTTGCTCTACATGCTGTTCATTTCCCTTAATCTAATAACATTGCTAGTTATTTGCAGTACACTGGTGAGTGGCTACTTCTCTGGCAGCTTAACAATTAAGATTATAAGACTATAGGATGAAAGAACAATTTCTCCGTGTATTCAAACTGTGTAATGATACAGGAATGAAAAGTATGTTGTTTAATTATTTGGTTTTGCCATGTAGTATTATAGTTACTGTTAAATTACTCTTGTATTGCTAATATAAGAGAAGAATTAAAAACAACACAAAAACGAGGTTTGATCTCATTTGACCTTTCTGACGTTCAGCCAGTTAAAAGGTTTGTAAGATGTTTAATTACCAAATGGTATGATCATTATTCATCTCATCATTTGATATATAACGTCAAGTGAATTGCCTCCCTGGAGTGCACTGTGTTTCACAGATCAATAGATTAAGTAAGAGCTTGAAGGAGAGCTTTATACATTCATAAGAAAGAAGGAAAAGTATATTCTCCTTGTAAAATGGCTTATGTAGCTACTCTGTGAGCTTTACAGTTATTGTTCTATTTACATCTCAGGAATACAAAATCCTGTAATATAAAGACATTTATTAAAATATTTTAAACCTCTTTATTGAAAATGAAGAAGTATTGCTTCTATCTTATTCTATGTATTAAAGCAGATTTAAAAGTCTGTCCTGAACAACTTCATTCATATCTATTAAAAATTATACTTATCGCGACAAAGTTTTTGCTTTAACATAATACAACAAACATAGTTATGACAAGAAGCTGTATAAATATATTGCACAACATTTCTGAAACTATTCACATTTTGATTTTCTGCATTTAAAAGTAGGCCTAGTTAGTTTTAACTGATTTCAGTTGTTGATTTAATTTGTTTTGTTTTTTTCTTCATTCATTGTATCAAAGATATTTACGCACAATTTGAGAGAAAAAGATAAAGCTTTTCCCTAATTGGCCAATTTAATACCTATGCATTTATAAAAAAATGTAAGAATGTTTTAAAAATTAATTGCATAAAGGATAATTACATATAGAGCACTAAATGTTTAATTAGACTTTTCTGGGTTTACTATATTACTCTTCTCCAGTACAGATGAGCCATCATATAATACCAACTATTTGAGCACATCTATCTTATCTCTTACCCTTGATGGAAAGATTTTCCAAATGACTGAAAGAGACTTCTAGGAGAGTTCAGGCACTAGTACTTGATGCTCTATTTTTCTGTAAGTTTTAGCTGCTTGATTTGCTCTCTTGACTTACCAGCTTTCAGCTTAAAAAGTAAGAAAATAAAAATGTGTTTCTTCTTTAACTCTTGTATTAATGAGGGTAAGCTTTTTAGCTTAGATTTATGCCTTCTTGTTGGTCCTTGCATCAGTCAGGCACCAAGGAAACTGTAGTTCAGCTAAGCAAATCCTCCTGGCTGTGGGACAGAAGCAACATTTACTTGAAAATTCTGCTTCCTTATTCATCTGTCACTTATAACCTATCATCTACTCAACGATTAATTTGAATTGTGAACAATATCTAAGCTTCCTTAATCCCTTGCTCTTGTCCTTTTTCTTGAGCTGCTGTACTGTGATGGAACGGCCGTAATTCTGAAGCTTCTTATTCCTCCGGCCTACCTAAAGCAACTCCCGTTGGGAGCTGATTGATGTTTTAGCAAGGAAATTCTTACTTGTTTTTGAGAACAACCTGGAAAAATTGTCAGGAGGCTTTCATGCTCTCAGATGTTCACTGTGTGGAATTCTTGTAAATGTAAAATCTAATTTGTCTGGGCTCTTTGCACCAGCATTGTTCAAGGTCAGATAAAGTTGTGTGAA
Source organism: Clamator glandarius (assembly GCA_033459285.1). Taxonomy (NCBI): domain Eukaryota; kingdom Metazoa; phylum Chordata; class Aves; order Cuculiformes; family Cuculidae; genus Clamator; species Clamator glandarius. The sequence goes on from JAUNZM010000313.1 coordinate 3,857,357, forward strand.
GTACGGGAAATGTTTCTGAGATTTCATTCTTTCTTTGTATTCACAGCATTTTACACTGAATTAGCAAATCAAATAATACCAATTTAATTAATAATTAAGTTAGCTGGGAAACACACACCATTCTTCTTTTTACCTGTTTTGTAAATTACCCCTGCTGCCACACGTGCTTTACAACTTCCTTGAGTTTTCAGCAAGAAAAATAGTTTCCCCTATGATAATGATGCAAATACTGCTTATTCAGACTTTCTCAGTAAGGGTCTGGAATTTAAAAAGAAATGCAGGCAACATTCATATTTTTTGATGAAATTGAACATCCAAAGACCTTTTTGTTAATTGGAACCCTTAAGCATGATTAGAGTAGTTAATGTTGCCATTCTGTAGAAGCATCGTTTTGATGATACGTTTGTCTTTGGCTCAACTTGACAAAACCTGAGCCATCAGGACTCATACTAGAAATATGCAGATTTAATTTTAAGATTGTGAATAGAGCTTTAGCTGAATTGTGATATATGCTTAACATCATCTCTTCCAAGATGTTCTTAAAGTTACAGCGGTATTGACATAAGTATACTTGTTGATATTTATTTGTCTATATATTTACTGCTTAGCAGTAAATAGCTTAATGTAATATATATTTGAAGTGTGAAGTCCATTTTGGATGCAAAATATTAAAACTATTTAATTTGAGCATAACCTTTGTCATAATTTGGTAGATGCTTTAGATGTTAGGGTAAGGAATTAATCAGTGGCAAAATACAGCAACACTCTTGAATACGGTCTTCTGCGCCCTGCAGTTTAGGAGGATGTGAAAGTCCTTCAATGTATCCAGAGGAGAGCAACAAAGCTGGTGAAAGGGCTGTAGGGCTGTGTGGAAAGGCTTGTCTGGTTAGGAGAAAAAGAGGCCAAAGGGCAACATCAAACTCCTGAGGAAGGGAAAGAAAAGAGAAGTGCTGATCTCCAAGCGATCTAGTGATAGGATGTATGGGAATGGTTCAAAGCTGCGCCAGGGGAAGTTTAGACTAGACATTAGGAAGCGTTTCTTTACCAAGAAGTTGTTCAAATACTGGAAAAGGTTTCCCAGAGGTGTGGTCGATGTGCCAAGCTTGTCAGTGTTTAGAATTGTCTGGACAATGCCCTGAATAACGTCGTTGTACTTGGGTCAGTCCTGAATTGCTCAGGGAGTTGGACTAGATGGTCATTTTAGGTCCTTTCCAGCTGAGCTGAGCTGAACTGAGTATTGCTTAAGAGATTCTACAGTGAAACATAGAAGTTTACAAGGTTGCTGAAGCGCTACTATCTTTGTCCTGCCATGTCTTAGTGACAAGAAAGTGAAGACGAGCAAAAAACTGTCACTTATGCTCTAGGTCTGTCTTGTCCCATTCTAGATACTGGAACTCAAAAGGTCTTCTAGACTTTTCCTAATAGCAGGAATGGTGTGATTTGTAATATTCCCTTTGGTCCTGTTATGAGCTAAAAGAATCAATATAGTATACGCTTAAAAGGTCAGTTTTTGGAGGATATAGTGTCTAGAAACCTCTGACAAATATGATTGTAAGCTTGTTCTGTGTGACACCATTTGGAGCTGAGAAGTAGAATTAAGGAAACTACATGTATTTATTAAAACAAATTGCAGTATCATCATCATTAATCTGAAGTATTACACATTAATATCTATTTTTTGTAGCTGTTTGAAGCACCAGGTAATGGAGTTTGCAATATGTGATTTGCATAATTGGAGTCAAGGACAATGAAGGTCCCTGAGCAAAAACCATTTAGAACCCCATTCCTTCACATTTCAAAGAGAAAAGAATCCTGAGAGACCTAAAATTCTTGAACAAGTTCTTTCAGAAATAAGGCTTTGGACAAATACAGTAATATCATTATATTTTGTATCCAGAGACATTAAAAACTCCCATAAAAAGGGAGTTAATGGAGTCAGTGTGATACAGAAAGGGTAATGGCTCTACACCGTCAAAACTCATGAAGTAAAAAGTCTTGATTATTCCCCCTTCAGAACATTCATGTGCATTCATTGACAACCATATATAATACCTACCACAATAAGAGATGTAGTCGGAGCTTGGATAGTAAGTAAACTTTGCAATCAAGTCTACTCAGTTTTTGCTTTTTGTGGAAGATAGAGTAACAGACTGTGGAACCATTGGTCTTCTCTAAATTGTATCCAGATTGAGTAGCTTGTTCATCCTTGGTTTTGCTCTTTGGTTAAAAAACTGCTTTTGGAAATCCCATAGCTGTAGATCTGTGACTTTCTTTGTTATCTTTTCTTTGTCACAACTGCAAACTGTTGTCTTAAGTACATGGGTTGTACAGGTATGCTAAGTTGTTTTATTTTAACTCTGTCCCTCCTTTTTGTGCTAATATTTGCGTCCTGGTAGCTAAAAGGAAATCACTACAGAAAGTATTTATAAGAAAATTAACTTATTTTTAATAACCTGTTAAACTTCAAAGCATTTGTTTATTGACAAGACTCTGGGAACCTCTTTAATTTAGCTGGGAGTGCAGCACCTGGTAACTTCCGGCATGATGTGACTAAATTATAAATAAGATTTTAAATGGATTCTCCAAATGTTCCTCTTCTCAAAAGCCAAGTCAGCGAATAAAAAAACCCACCACCATCCTCAGGAGAAGAAAAAAAAAAGAAAAAAAAGAATAATCATAGAATCATTGAATCACCAGGTTGGGAAAGACCCACCAGATTGAGTGGGTCTTTCCATTCCTATCAAACACAAACCATGCCCCTCAGTGCCTCGTCCTGCCATCCTTAAATACCTCCAGGGAAGGTGACTCAACCACCTCCCTGGGCAGCCTGTTCCAGTGCCCAGTGACCCTTTCTGTGAAAAATTTTTCTTAATGTCCAGCCTAAACCTCCCCTGGAGGAGCTTGAGGCCATTTCCTCTTGTCCTGTCCCCTGTTACTGGGGAGAAGAGGCCAGCTCATTCCTCTCTACAACCTCCTTTCATTGTAGAGAGCAATGAGGTCTCCCCTCAGCCTTCTCTTCTCCAGGCTAAACAACCCCAGCTCTCTCAGTCGCTCCTCATAAGATTTGTTCTCCAGTCCCTTCACCAGCTTTGTTGCCCTTCTCTGGACTCGCTCCAGAGCCTCAACATCCCTCTTGTGGTGAGGGGCCCAGAACTAAACACAGGATTCGAGGTGCGGTCTCACCAGTGCCGAGTACAGAGGGAGAATAACCTCCCTGGACCTGCTGGTCACGCTGTTCCTGATACAAGCCAAGATGCCATTGGCCTTCTTGGCCACCTGGGCCACTGCTGGCTCATGTTCAGTCACTGTCAACCAGCACCCCCAGGTCCCTCTCCTCCTGGCAGCTTTTCAGCCAGGCTTCTCCTAGTCTGTAGCACTGCAAAGAAATAAAAACCAAGCAAACCACAAAAACCTGAAGCTCTGTTCTGGACATGATGATCATGGAAATATGAATGTGTGGGGTATGCAGTGTATTTTTGCCCTTGGGAGAATGGTCATAGTATGTGTATGCCTACTTGAGAGGCAGCTTTACTCTCAAAATTTTGGAAAGCGCTAAGTACATAGCCCACAGTCCTTACTAGGGTTCTGTAAATCCATCTGTGACAGTGAATGTGCTTTCCTGCTGAATTGCCCATCATTCTGTTTTATGAGTGGTGTTGTGAGTCAGCTTTGAACTATCTTTTTGTATACAGACACCTCTTAAAGATCAACTGCTTTTATTATTACACTGCTTCTCCAGCTGTGAGAGGAAGCAGAAGGGATTGTCATATTATGAAAACCTTCTTGCCATGGATTCTCATTTTGGATTCTCATCTCTTGGACGTGGAGCCTATCCACTAGGAAACAGAGTTTTATTTAAGTAATTTGTGGAATTATGTTTTCTTGTTAATTGAATAATTAGATAAAACCCTGCAAGATAATATTTTTCTTTTTTGTTGTTGTTTTTCCTCTCCCTTCTTCCCCCACAACATTTTTCTTCAGCCAAGTGAAACAAACAAAGAAAGAAAGCAGAAAAACTCTGGCAATTAAAATAAACTGCGTATTATGGAAAAGTTATGGAAGTACTGAGATTACAAATTTTCTAATCCATTTAAACAAGAATTGCCATCTGGAATTTCCAGCTATTTGAATTCAATACACTAATTTTCTGAGGTTTCCAACCTGGGGCTATGCACCAGTTCTCATTTCCTATCCCATCACTTTGAAACTCCATGTAGGGGGGTTGCAGAATATTCTCCTTTTAATATATATTGCCTACTCAGTTCTTATAATTAGTATTTTGAGCCTGTTATACTTAAAATACCATTATGAAATACAGTGTCCCTCTCAGGTAAGAGTTATGTGTGATGATCTGTTGTAACCATTTGGTGTATAAATTCCTTGTTTTCTGTCCTGGAGCAAGTATTTCTGGACCCAAATGTCAATAATTATTAATTGGAAACATAAAATGGAGAAGATACTGTAAATGGTCAGATCTTGGAGAAACCTTCTTGTAAAGGAAATTATTTTTTTAAGAAGAGTTGTGTGAGTAAGTGTGTGAATATATATTCTAGTTTCAGTAAGTATGTGGAAAAAGTAGTTACAAGAGTGGCTGCAGTATACCTAAACCTCAGTCTTGGTCTTTTAGATAACAAGATAAACTAGCTTGAGCTTAATGTGTCTCTCCTTCTGTCTAGGATATATCAAGTTGCTTTGAGGAGATGTCTCTTGTATCTCACTTTCTGCCACAATAGAAGTGCAGCTAGTTCATGCAGAATAGACACAGCTAGTCTACTGTGTGACATTTCGTAACTTATTTTAACTGAATTTGATTTTGTTAAATTGATATGAAAATAGTTACATTTTATTGCCATCCAACTTTCTCACTAGTTTTTCTGCTGTTTTCAGCCAGATTAATGACAGCTTTTCCAGGATAGACTGAGTCGTCTGTATTATCTGTAATGATGTTATGTTGATTTTGATTAAGAAATAGAGGAAATGGTGTTGAAAGGAAAATAGTGTAAAGTTTTTGGACTTTGTAAGAAACTTAACATCTGGAATGATGGTTCTAGTGGTAGTAATTGGGTTAAGTTGTAAGTATTAACCATTAAAAGTTTAAAATTTTTTTTATGACTCTAGGCAGCCATGCTGAGTTATCAGATGTACACTTCCAACTGTCTCCATCTTTCTGTTGGTTGTAAATGTAGAGAACGGGGGATAAATTAGTAGTGAGGGGAAAATTTGCATAGAAATGAATAATTATGAAGTACATATAACAAGAATTATAAGTGTATATAGCAGAGAAAGGGCAATAGCTTTTAGCCCTCTAATATTAAAGATGGACGGGGGAGTCAGGACATGACACAGCACGAGAGAGCTTCAGGATCCAAAAAAAGGCAAGATGAAACTTGTTAATGGTGTAAGAATGGAAGAAGGAAACACATAAGGCTAGAAGGACTCTGGTGAAGAGGTGTATATACCTCCCTTCTTACATCTGTGAATTGAATCAGGAAGCCGTCTGTAAAGCTCTGTGAAGACTGTGAGTACAATCTATGCTGAACTCAGTGTCCTGTGACATTGTTAGTGATGTTTATGGGTCAACTACTTTCATTCCTTTATGTTTTGTTTAAAATGATTCCTTGTTGGAACAAAGTCACCTATGGCCAGGAAGGCAAGATGTGTAAAGATGTTACAGCTTTATAGATGTAAAAACATATAGTAATTAAAGTGTAAGAGTTCTAGAGCAGTATGCAGTGATTTCACAAAAGATTAGTATTCTGTGGTTTTATTGCATGTTATTCATATAAATAAAATCCATAGTAATATAATAGGATAAATAGAAGGCAACTATGAATTAGTGGGCTATAATACCATTGAGGAGCTTCTTAGCAGATCGTAAAGCATGAGGGTAAAGCTTTCCTATTTTGCATAGTCACTAGAACATCCAACTGGAAATCTAATTCCATAATCCTGTATTTTTGGGGTTTTTTTGAACATGCATACCCTTGTCTTGAATTCATGTCTTCATCAGGCAGATGTTTCATTTTTGTCTCTATGTTTCTGCTTCAACAACTCTGTTTTTTCTCCCTTGTTATTTCATTTTAGTTTTTTGTCTTTGAAAAATTCCATTTTAAGTCCTCAAGATAGTACCAGGAAAAATGGAAGGAAGCTTTTCCCTCTTACAGCACTGTCATATCGTAATAAATGAAATGCATGCTTTAGTGCAGGTCATGTTACAAGGCCGGGTATGATTAGTATATGTTTAGTGAAATTTTGCAGTTTTTAATCAAGAGCTGATTCTTCAGTGACTTGCAATATTGCTACTTTAAGTGGATCATTTGAATATGGTTGCATTCCAAATTTTTATCTGGAACTGAGAATTTTGTTTAAAAAAAGACCTTGATTATTAAAGTGTTTAAATTGAATGTAAAAGATTTCTTTAGCTTTTATTCCTTCTACCTTGTTTTTTTTTTCTGATTTCCGGTTGAAAAATCTTTTGTGAAAACAATGGTTACTTACTGTAATGTGTAGCCACCGTGAAATTTAATTCATGGTTTCACCACTTCTTGTGTTGTTATTGTATTTTCTGGCTTTTATAGTGATGTTGTGGCTCTTCTTATACAATTTAATTCTATTACAGTATTTTGGGTATGAAACCAATCTTATTAGTTAAGTGTAAATCAAGATTTGTGTACAGTTGATTTAGACTTAAACTGGCAAAACCACACATCTCTTGTGATGCCATTGAAGACTGTGAAATTCTCTGTACCTGTAACTTTATATTCAGAGAAATTCACTGGTGGATATGAATTTATTGTTTGTTACATAAGATAAAGTTAGAATACATTACTGGTTTATTTATAACTTTAGTCCAATGTAAATGAGTGGGTTCCTCAGCAGCCGCCTTCAAATGTAGATGCAACTTCTGCTACTTCTTTATGAGACGTACTGACTTGAGGGGGGAAAAGTTCTCCACGCTTGTGAATGGATTGAATGCGTTATATTACATCATGTGTCTACCTGTATGTGAAACAAGATTCAATGAAAGAATGAGTCTTCTTGCAAACCTGATGCTTAGGATACTTTTGGCTAAAATGCTAGATAAGGTATTTGCCACCTTCTGTGACCTAACCCTGATTTCATGCTAAACAACACCATGAAAGAAAAGAAATTAAGAAATTGTACTATATTAGTTGTCCTGTATCAAAGCCATGCCTTTTTTTTTTTTTTTTTTGTGAGCAGCTTTTCTTCTAATGAATAAATAAAAGGTTAGAAAGCTGTACTGAAGTATTCAAAGCATGACTGAGTTACTTAAAGGGGAGTTACTGCACCTGAGCTGGTGGCCACATGCTCGTAACAACTGGCAACACTGTGGTATGTTAACCCTTGATAAAGCTCCATTTGAAGTATTGCAGTTAAATTAATTTGTTCTATCGTATGCTGAACCAATATCAGGCTATAGTTTAGAATAAAAAAAGCAAGCTTTTCTTTAAGTTAGGACTTGTTCGAGATTTTCTTATAGAATTAACCAAAAGTTGCTAACAACAGGTAATTATGATATATTAAATGATGTTATTTCCTTCTCTGTTAAGCACACTATTTAAAATATTGTAATTGTTTAATATTATTTTTAGTACTTACTGTAGTATTAGTCATTTTTTTTAATCTGCTCTCTGTCCTTATTTATTGTGTTATGAGAGTTCATCAGCTTGAGAATTCTTATTGCTAGACATGCATCCTGAATTCCTGTGTTCTTCTGGCTTGGCCTTCCCTGCAGAAAGGGCCCTATCTCCCAGGCTACTATAGTGTAGATTTGCCATTTCAATTGTACTTTTGTAAGGAAACAGAAGTTTTATAAGTTGATAGTCATAATATCTATCTATTTATCTATCTGTCTGCCTTCTACAATAGCTCTTGAACATGTTGGCCAACTTCAAACAAATTTGATGAAGAAGTAGAGACCTCAAGATAGTAATATCCATGAAAACAGTATGTAACAGAAACATGCAAAGCAGTGCATCTTCTGGAGAAAAAGGCTGCAATATGATGTACATCCATGCTGTTATTTTTAGGTTTTGTTGCTTAAAGAACTACCTGGTTTTGCTCTTGTTTTGCTACCACTCCTAATAATTTATTTGTTTTTTCTTTCCATGTCCAGCTGCAGTTAAGAATGTAGAACTACTAGTCATGTGTTATTTAAGAGTTTTATTTGAAAATAGCTTCACAGGTTTAATCCTGCAAAATTTGGTAGTAATCCCCACTCCTTCAAATATAGTTTAGTTTGTGATTTACAAAGAATGACTGCTGTCTTTTTTCACTCTGACATGAAATCATTAAAATGTGACTTTTTCTCTTAAGAGAGACAAAATGAGCAGGAAGATAATTGTGGACTACCTCTTTTTCAAATTTTGGGTTATATTGGCCAGTGGAGTAACATGCTTGTAAAAGTAGGTTACTTTATGAAACCTCATAGGAGAATATATAGGCAACAGTGAATATTCATGGACTTTGAGGAAGCTTAGCATTTATTTTCATCTAATTCTCATAATGGTAGATGTGTATGATAACCTAGGAGAGGAAGCATTTTTACTTCATTGTAAATTGTTAATAATTTTATGGAGCTTGATGAAATATTATTTGTGGTAGAAATCCATTTCCTTGGAATAGTATTCTGTTTCCCTAGAGAGTTCCTCCAGCTCCCAAGGTGTGTGTACCTTCACCATATCCCTTCCAGTTTCAGAAAAAAAGAGAGCACAGGGCAAGAGACAACAGTTTCTGCAGTAAGTTACACTAAGTAAAAGTTCTAAACCCCAGCTGATCTTCAAAACTTAGTTTGTCCAATGCAGAGATGAAACGCAGGTCCCGGGGAAACACGTGAAGTGGCACATAGTAACAAAGAATGGATGAAAGGTCATGCAGAGGGGGTTGAAATAACAGCATATGAACAGCTTTACGTCAAGCATGTTCTGGTTTTTTTTAAAATGCTTTTGCAGCCTCTAGTTGCAGCATTATGCTGTTCTTCATTGTGGCAACAGAACAACTACAAAAAATGAGACAAACATTACAGATACATTAAATTCTTCAAACCAAATAATTTTAAAATCTATTTTATATATAATACATGTATGTGTTACATTTCATTCAAAATGTCCCCTAAGCACTTTAAGCTAGGTGTAAAAGAAGATTGCTTTTTTTCCACTTGCTTAAATGCACCCTCTGCTGGGGTAAAACACAACAGCTGTGAAGTGCAATGTGATCTGCAGGCACAAGTGTTCAGGAATTCTGTTTTGTGGCTCATCTTAAACACTGCAAATAGCCAAAATCCAAGTATGATCCTCTTAAGACTGGAAATTGATTTAGTTTTGATTCACAGTGAAAAATATCACCTGTATAATCTTGAGCCAGTTCTGTTTTTCTGTCTTAAAACCTGTTTCTACTTGCTTATTCACAAACTGAAGAGATACAATTACTACTAGTTTCATTTGTCTTTCAGAACTTCCATGTTTGGCAACCTGATTGGTTTCTGTTAAATGAAGTTGAAAATAGCATCAAGAAGCTGCTTGATGTTGGTTTTGTGTTATTCCTGTGTTGTGAGGGAAATCACTTTGCTTCTTTTTGGACAAACTGCATTCGTTGTGGCTTTCCTACTTTGAAGAAATGACTACAAAAGACAACTTAAACTTATCTTGATTTTTTTGTGGCTTCTGAGAGTTGTATTAATTTCCTGGGAGTCTTGCCTCAGGTGTCAATGAGTGCCTAGGCATGGGGACCAGCATCAAAGGCTTCTTTAGACATAGAACGTACTATTGTGTGTTCTTTCCAATGAATTATTATTAGAAGCCCTTTAGAAACCCTGCAGATAGCATAAAGGAATTGAAATAGAAAGTGTTTTCCCTCTTCCTGTAAAACAGGAGTCCATATATAAAAAAGGGTGGCAGTTGGTATCCATTCAACAGAGAGGCAGGTTTTCCAGAATATAGATAAGTTCAGTGGCAAAAAAAGAGAAAAAGCCTTAAGGTAAGAGTGGAAGGAAGGAATGTTCCACCCCAAAATGAGTGACTTAGGGATTAAGCTTTTTTTTTTTTTTTTTTTTTTTTAAATTTTCCTTTAAGATCTTTTGCTTTATTTCAGTCTCTTTTCTTCTAGCAGGTTTCCAGTAGTAGGTACCATTCCAGAAACCAGACTCTGTCCTACTAAAGGCCATGTGTCACTTAATCATAATACTTTATCTGAGAGACCAGTGAAATAAAGAGACTTTACAAGCAAATAGAATTTTTACTATATATTCTCTAACCATAAGGGGATTACTTGACCTCCTGTGTCTCTTGCACACATCAAACTCTATACTAAAGCTGTCTTAAAGCTTGCAGGAGTTCATCCTCTAGGGATTTTCCTTTTGTCTGTCAGTCCTCAGATAAAATATGTCCTCAGAAAAATACGTCCAGTCATATTAGCCGTATGTTGACCATCTCTGCCTTTTGATTGTGAATATTCTTATGAAATACAAAAATATTTTCAGTTACACTGACTCTGTTAACGACACTCATTTGATATTTTCTGATTAACTCATTTGATAATTTTCTGCAATTTTCTCCTTAATAAGAATTCATTTGGGTTTTCTTTGACCTCAGTAGAGTCTTTGTTAAAGTAACACTTGTTTCCCTCCACCAAACTTTAGAGTTCTCTATAAAAGGCTTTTTCATGAAGACTGATAGTTTGTGTGGTTTTGAGCTTCATTGTTAAGTGAAACATTCCAGTGTCTCGTGCTTCCTGCTCTACATCGCTTTGTAACCTGTAACTAGGGATCTGCACGGGCACATGCACGCTGCTTCCCCACTCAACGCCTTGGTTCAGCTGTCCTTACACAAAAGAACATTTAACTGTTCCTTCCATTTAACTTGAGTGACAAGTGCTGAGTAAACTCCTAGTTTCTAAACATGTCTATGAATGATAACAGCATTATTGCCTTACAATGTAACTCTCTTTATAAGGCAACCTGTGGCTCTGAGGTGAAGGAATATGGTACTGCAGCTATCAGTGAACCTGTTTTTAAGCCACCACCTATGGGTTATTTTTCTTTTCTGACAGTGTATCTCATTTCATCTGACATTTTGTTTGGGTTGGGGAGTTAACAGGAATAACAATATTTCTATTTGAGAAAACCTTACATACTAGATAAAGTTGTTTGTTTTTCAAGCAGGTCTGGGAAGTCTTCTTCCTGTATTTGGTCTTTTCTCAAATTAAGGAGACCGTGTACCTGTATGCACAGAACTTGGTCAAACCTGTGGTTTCTAAGTTTTTCAAAACTATAGGGAATGTCTAATAATTTTCTTGAGAAGTACTACATTGTACGTTTTGTCCCAATTAATCTCAATCCATCTGGGTCCAGTGATTCTGTGTTGGGGCAATTAAATCAGTAATTTATGGATTGTGACTTAATCAAATAGATGAGTGCTACATGATTAGATAAATATTAGCTTTCGGGGTTGGCTATCTACAAGTCTGGCATCTGACTCCCCAGCCAACATATTTATCTAAAGGCCTTAGCACTAGAAAAATTAAAAAAATACTTTTTTACAGTTTGGAAATAAAGTACCATGTGTTTTGGTCTCCTTATAATACAGAATTGAAATCCATATAATTAGAAATATTATCTAACTGCAGTTTGGATGAGGGAAAAAAATGTTATCTAATATGGCCAGTATAAGTTCAGTTTAACTTGGAATTTTCCTCCAGCTTCTTCCACGTCAGAGTGTTCTGAGAAGAAATTAAATTTTTAGAGGGATGAGATGCCTTATGGCCATTTGTAGGTTGATACTGAGAAATGCTGGTATTCTTTCATTTCAGTTAGCCATACTGTCACTATTTTTATGTCTTCTGAATTAGGAATGTGGGATATTAGGGCTTTTCCATCATATATTTGGTATTCGTTCTGCTGTTTTGACTTCTGTCTAGAGCACTGCATTTCTGAGACAGAGAAGTAAGAATACAGATAAGAAGGTATCATTTTGTCTTTTGATCCAGAGGGTAATGCAACCTCTCCCTCAGCCAAAATTGTAGAAATAATTCTGCAAAGGTTTACATAGAATGCTCTCCGCCACTTATATTCAAAGTATTAATCTACAGTGTAGTTTATCTCACTTTTAAATGAGCATCTGTTTTGGGCATCACAGGAAATGATGGAATACAAGGAACGTCCAAATTCCTTTCTGCTAGCTGCTGAAGGGGTGACTGGGAAGGGATCTGAAAATGAACAGAGTTCTAGCTCCCTTTTCCAGATTTCTCAAATGTCTTGGCAGATCAAGCAGCAAGAGCCCCACCAGGTTAGTGCTTAATGTAGTTGGAGTGTTATGGTTTTATCTGGTTTATAACTTTTGATTCACAGAATCACTAGGTTGGAAAAGACCCACAGGGTCATTGAGTCCAACCAGCTGATTCTGGACAGCTTTGTCAGTATCTAGAAAGTATTTTGTAAGGTCATATTGTTAATCTAGTTCATAATCAATATAATAAAACTGTGTAGTAAGGGTCAATGTGGGTTCTATGTGTCTCACAATGACAGGAAATTGTTACTGAATTGTTCTGGGCTTAAGAGGGGACCAACTGTAAGCCCTAACCATAGAAAAAGAGAAATATTTATCACCCTCAAGGATGATAATTACCGACAAGAACAAAAAAGCTTTAAAAAGCCGTATATTAGGTATTAAATAACTTGCTACAGATTGTCTTTACCATGAAGAATTCCATGTGTCACTTGTGCTGGTAAAATTCTAGTCAATTTATTTTCTAACCAGCTTGTCAAGATAGAAGTGTCAGGTGGGGAGCCAGAATGGATACAAAAACATCAAGCGTTTGGAAAATAAATAGTAATAGCTCTCCTGCTTTTTCATTTTAGTCTGTTCCTAAAGACGAACTTGCTAGGTTGCAAATATAAAAAGTAAACTTCCCTGAACTAGGTGTACAGTTGAGTATTTAAGCAGCATGCAATTTGCCTGCCTTCCAACCTGATAAATGCAGTTTGCTTTAGTCTCAGCTATTTATAAAATGTTATCTGTAAGTAGTACACATTAAATTTACGTAAGAACATAACATTAGTTCTCTATTTTCTTTTCTTACTGAAGTATTTTTCTTATATTTAATGTTTCTGGTCTTGAATCCTGCTCTCTGAAGGTTCTCAAGGGTGGAGGGTTTTTTTTTTTTTTTTGTTCTGGCTGTAATGCTGATCCATAAATGGAATTCTGGGTTTATGAAATAAATTGACTTTTATAAAATCCCCTTGTGTTTGTTTCAGGCTCAAAACACACTTGAGCATTACTCACATATGTGGCTTGCATGCGTATACCATGAATTTTTGAGTCCTACATAAAGAAAACTAAACATTTTTAAATGGCTGTATGTGCCCATATGCTTACAAATAAGCACATAATAATAAAAGTTTTCCTGCGGAACAGTAGTCAATTAAGTTGTGCGAGGATTTTTCATCTTGGAGAATTCAATCATTGTTCATATTCTATAAATTCTGAAACTCCATAAGCAATATCTAGCATCTGTGCTCACTTTTAAAAGTTACAATTCCTGGGTTTTTTTCATCAACTTTCACCTTCACATCAATGAATTCACTGAAGGGTTTAATTTTGAATAAAGATGTATGTTTTAAAAACCCACTACTGTAAAGTCGTTTGAGATTTGGCAGCTGCGAGTTGTGCAGTAAAGTGGGATTTCAGATTTAATAGATTACTTGCATTTCTAGATTCCAAGCGGTTGTCAAATGGTTGTCTTGATCTCTAGAAAAGCGAAAGGATAAGTGGAAATAGGTGTCTTTAGCATCAAGTTGAATTTTCTAGTTTATTGTCACCACTGTAGAGAGAAATGCCTTTATTTCAGTATGAAACAAATACAAAAGAAAAAAATTACCCTCTGTCTCATTTCATTAAATATATCTTTTATAGTAAATATAATGTGAGTTGGATTTGGCTTTGATATTATACGCCTGTGATGATTTCATGTATTAGGTTTTGGTTTTTTTTCAAGTAGCTTGCCCATTACTAATTAAAACCAGTGAATTTAACTGCTATACTCTTTTGTAAAAATGAAGCTGTTCGGATTAATATCTTGACTGTAAGCTGAAAGGAATTTCACAAGTCTGTGTTGGATAATTTGTGAACTCTTAATAAAAGGGGTTAAGTAACATTTGTACTGATCATATACTTGTTTACCTCTGCAGATTTAGAAGGTGTTTTCATTATTTGATGCATAAAAATGCCTAAAATTATCTAGTTACAACATGGCATATAATAAATTATACTGCCTTTGAGTGCTTTTCTAGGAACTCTTATTTGTATAGCAGCAACAGACTCACTCCTTGGAAATAAGTGAAGTAGCTTGAAAAGTATCACATGATGGCACTGTTTCCATTTCCACCTCCAATGTTATGAAATAAAGCTATTATAAACCGGTATTAAAATGGTATGTAATGCCAATGTACTTTGTATAATTTATGTAAAAGAAAAATCTATCCACTCTGGTTATTAATATAGGTATTAAAATGGATGTATAGATTTCTCAGAAAAGTGTTTTGTAAAACTTTGCATATTTATAATATTCCTTATTTTGATTGTACAGCGAGAATTCTGTACGATATATAATGTTTATGAATACTGAACTGTACAGATTCATTTAGCATTGTGTTAGGAAAGAACCCTGTTAATTGTTGTGTAAATGAGATGTTTTATTTTTTGTTTTGATTTTATTGTGGAAAGAAAGCTAATAGCTGTCCTTTTTGTATTTAATATAAAGCCTTTTTGTGGTAAATTAGATCATTAATACCGACACATTTTTAAAAAATGTAAATTAGCTTTCCATGAGCAGAAAAGAGCTTAAAGTGTAGTAAGGTCAGAGGCAGGATCAGACGTATTTGTAAAATGAATTATATTCAAGTAGGAATATGAGGGAAAATATGAATGTACAAAAATTCAGTGATTTATAGTATATAGATGTTACATGTGGTATTATTTCATTTTTAGATATTCTGACTGAACACCTGTAAATGTTCATGTTCTTTTTAGTGATATAAATTAATAATCACCTTTAAATTAATATTTGTACAATCATCAATATTCATTTATAGCAAGGGAAAACACATTGCTGATTTAAAAATGAAAAAAGGATAGAAAGAGGTCATGGGTGTGATTCTACCACGCTGTAGTTTATTTTAGAGTAAGGTAAATACCCAGTCCCACTATACTCTCATATAACAATTATACTATTTTATACATTTTGCTATTATGGAGATTGTTGCTGAAACAAACCAAAACAAGAACCCTGTACAAGGAAGTAAGAAAAATACCCACTGGTGATGCAGAGGTAATGGCTGGGGCTTGGATATTTGCCAGATTGGGTGCTTGTGTTCCAGAATTGTCCTCTGCCTTTATAAACTTCTGTTCTGAGTGGTGTGAGGCTCTACTGTGTATTTTTTGGTATGAAAGCAGAGGCAACAAAAAATGCCTGTTAAAAAAAAAATCTGTCCTGTGAAACTTAAGTTCTATGTTGTGAATTGTCAAATGTAAATAAATGAAAGAGGGAATAATAAATTCTGAACTTCACCAGTAGACTCGGTTTAAATGATAACAAAAAAAATGGGTTTGAAAGAAAAATGGGTTTGAAAGACCTTAAAAGGACTATATTGTGTACAGTATGTCATAATATTTAATCACTACTGAAAATTGTTCCCATTGCTGAAATCAATGATAGATCACTGTACTGATCTATTAGAATGTTTTTAAAATTATTTAACATCTTTAATTTTCTTGCTTTAGTCAGTAAACAATATTTTTATAAATTTGCTTAGACATAACTCAAATCTTTCCTAAAGAGTGTGGTTGGAAGCACTGTTTTACACAAGTGTTTCAGTGTTACAGTGCCTCTCTCTCAGTATCTCCTAGTCCACTCTATTGTACTATTTTAGAGTAAGAGTTAAAAATCACTACTATTATTGCAAAAGGTTTTGCAAAGTTTTTAAAAGATCTAGTGTGACATAGCTGGGCTCACGTAATAAATTACACTATATAAGAAAAAAGCATTCATTACTCACAGCTGTCTGTTCATTTATATGTCCCATTTGTTCATGTATGAGGTGAAGAATTTCAGAATACAGTAAATGAAGTCTTCTCTGCTCAGTGTATTTCACCATTCAAATCACTTGCAATTTCAAATGCCAGTGTTACTTTTCAGGACAAATTTCATACAATAGTAATTCTGTGATTATTCATCCAGTTTAATTAATTCAATTAAGTAAGTCTGCTGTCAGGTGTTCTTTTAATAATTGAATCAACATGCAGATACATAATAAGCATAAAAGCATTTCTATGGCTGCAGTAAATTTAGATCCAAAAAGAATCTGCTATTCCACTACATTTGATATAGATTATTCTATAATATTTCAGTAATGGGTTGCACAAAGGCTGCTTTTTAATTCTTTGCTTTCTCAAATGTCTTTATATATAATGGTTTAAAAAAGAAGGTGTTCAAAAGAGGGTGACCTTTTTCCATTACCATAGTTCCTGTCATTAATGCATTATAATTTTCTTTAGAAGTCTGGAAAAAATGTGTATATGTGCACTCTGTAGCAGGTATGAATCAAAGTGTGTTAGTGAAAGTTAAGAATTGTCTGTTATTACTGAAAAAAAAAGAAAAAAGTAAGGTAAAATGGGAGGAAGTAATTTTTATTGTTATTTTTACTGTGAAAGTTTAAACAAACCGTACACTTTATACAAAGCAGTTACAGACTTGAAAGTTTTGGCATCTGTAATCTGAATGAACAGCAGTTGACTTACTGAGATGCTAAAAATAATACACCCCTTAGCTAAATTTAAAGGCAATGGAATGTTGTATGAGGCTGGATTGTGTATAAAGGCAAATAATATATCTACATCCTCTGCAATATATTACCATGGACGTTATTTTAATAACATATATATTAAAAATGTGGTAAATTATTTACTTGGCCTACTCTCAATGGTGCTTGATGTCATAATTATTGTAAATATTAATTGCTGTGCTAAAAATGTAAGCAGGATGACTTTGTATTAGATGAAAAATGAAAATAGTCTGTGTACGGGTAAATAGATAATCATACAAAAGTAATTGGGGTTTTAAAACCCCAATCTATTCTGCCAGCATGAGCTCGTTTGCATGTTAATCACAAGAGTGATTTCCTACTTCACAAGGAAGTCCACACTCTTTCATAACCACTTTTAATTGCATTTAAAATGTTGCAGGGTTGGGATATTAGAAATGGAGGCGTATCAGTGTCAAATTAATAAAAAAATGTTTCTGAAAAATCTTTATGAGCTACAGATTATAATATTATGGGCTTTATTCGTTAGAAAATACAAAATGCGTATTAGGATATATTTTAAGTGAGGCATGTTAAATGATAAAAACATTAATTTGTACATGTGTTGTTTCTTTAGAAATTTGATAAATGGAAATCTAATTGCAGCTGGAAAGTATAGAATGTGTTTTTATTAGTTACTTGTTTTGTCGATTAACTGGCACTTGATATATTCTTTCATTAATTTCCCATTATCAATAAAATTATAAATTAACAATAGTTAAAAATGTAGGGTTTTTAATAAATTGTATGGCACTGTGACAATAGAAAAGAGTTTGCTAAATTCCTTTCAGATATATATACCATTTTAACTGTATTTGCATTCAGAGGAATCCAGTTAATGATTTTAATGGAAAATAATTTCTCTGCTTTCATGTGTAGATTTTTACTAGTTACTTTGAAACTGTATACTAAACATAATAGATACTAAGAAAACAATTACAGACCATAATTTATGTGTGCTGTATGCTGTCATTTGAAATTGGTATTGGAGGAATTGTGACAAGGTTTACCTATTTATTCCTATTTATAGCTAACTACCTTTAGAATTAGGAGTAAGAATAGTAGAAATCTATTTAACAGTTCGTTTTTCCGTTAATGTTTGAAGCTGTGCAGTAATAAATGGACAACATTTTAAGTGATTTTGAGATATTCATATAAGATTCAACAGAGCTTCCTCTGTAATCTGTAAAAGGCCAGTGTCAAAGTAAAGACAAAATGACTTGGTTCTCTGAAGAACGGAATGAAGAAATGTAGCTCTCTAATAAAATAGTGTAAGTTCACAATGGTTACAATATGATCAGTCTCAAAGATACAAAAACTAATTTTTAGTCAAGCTGTTAAAAATTATATATTTAAGAAGATGAAAAGTTTGAGGATTAAAGAAAAATCACTCACAATTTTAAAGAGGGTATATTTGCTTTCATCACCAGGTGTTCTTTCTAATATAAATTACCAAGATGATGTTTCCATAACATAGCTTGGGGTGCTCTGGAGATTAAAACTACCAAAACAGACCTATTAAATTTTTCATAGGGTGGGTCCACCAGGGATAATAAGCCAATATTCCTTGTCCCATATTCCAGATGTTTTATGTAATTCTGCATCTTTCTAAACCTAAATCATAGCTTTTCCAGAAAAAATGTACTATGGAGACTGAGATGAAAGGCAAGAACTGTTGAAATGTTAATTTTACTATCTGCTGTTGAGGTCTGTTACCTTTTTTGTATTTTTTTTCTTACTCCCAGTAGCTCGGTTCTGTTTTATGAATGTTGTGGTATTTCAGTTGTTTGAAGTTTTGAAACTTGGAGCATGACATTGACTTAGCAAAACACAGTGCCACATGGTGTGTGACACACTGATGGATAGTCTTTGATCCACATGATTCACACTCTTTCTACTTTCAACTTATTTCTGGATGAGAAAAATAAACTTTAACAGTAAAGTGATCATAGCAATAATCCTTGTAACATATACCCAGAATAATTAAAAATAAAATAATGCCCTTTAGTAACTTTAAAGTAATAATGTAATAAGTGATAATGTATTCGGTTGATTTTTTTCACATGGACCGTGGACATTTTACAGAATCACAGAATAACCAGGTTGGAAGAGACCCACTGGATCGTTGAGTCCAACCATTCCCACCAATCCCTAAATCATGCCCCTAAGTACCTCATCCACCTTCACCTTAAACACCTCCAGGGACGGTGACTCAACCACCTCCCTGGGCAGACTGTTCCAATGCCTAACCACCCTCTCCGTGAAGAATTTTTTCCTAATCTCAAGCCTAAATCTCCCCTGGCGGAGCTTGAGGCCATTCCCTCTCGTCCTGTCCCCTGTCACTTGGGAGAAGAGGCCAGCACCCTCCTCTCCACGACCTCCCTTCAGGTAGTTGTAGAGAGTAATTTAAAACTGATATTGGGGTTATTGCACAGGCATAGAATATTTCATTGCTTTGAAACAGTTAATGCTTCAAGACCAAGTAGTGCTATGCTTTGCAGATCAGTTGGCAAACATGATGAAATAAATACACCAGGCCAGTCTTCAAATTCCAACTCCTCCTCCTCCTGTTGTACCCTGGTGGTAACTGGTTTGCAGAAAAGCTCATGGACTGTTATTCTTTCTGTTGTTTGGAACAGGCATATACATGTGATCTAAGTGAACTGATGTCTAATAGATATAGGTGGTGGATTAGGATTATATTCGGAGAAAGAACGACTGCTTTTTAAAGAGAAATTCTTTTGCCTTCCATTCAGAGTCTGTTCTAGGAACACCTGGCTGCTGGCTGGTCCATGGTTTTTTTTTTTTCTACTGCTGGATTGTTTTCAACATAGCTGTTCAGATGCATTGTCTTCAGACTGTTGTCTCTCACCATATGACTTATTTTATTAATAGACTTTCCTAAAATTGTTACTTCTATACTTTATTATTTATTACACTGCAGTTTCTGAAAGTAAGACTTGTATGCAGACTTGTGCTATTAAAGGCTAATGCCTTGATATAAATACTTAATGAATGCTTATCATTGTCTTACATTTGATGTTCCCGATCCTTTAGCAATTCAGTTCTTATGATTTTTCTCTCAGTCCTTTTTATTATTCTTTTTTTTCTTTTTGAGGGAGAAATTCACTTCAGTTTTTTCTAGAAGATTGGAAAATGAGTAAGATGATGGTATGCATGCCAGGGAAATGCAGAAGGTTACAGCAGAGAGATTAAGAGACTTTTGCTAAATTTTGCTAAAATTTTAGAATTCATTTAGATTGCCCAGGCTTGTCTTAGCTTGCTTTCCTTTGGAAAACAAAGTCAGGTTTTATAAGAAACACCCACAATATTTTCATCACTCCAAATGGAAAGTTCCTATTCCTGTTTATTTGACCTTCAGTTCTTTCAGAAAAAAATACAAGGAGAGGTGTGATTAAGAAACCAGGTAATCTCTCTCTGTTCTATATGTTTTGGGGAAAGAAATATGGGGAAATTTCTTCCTGGCCTTTTTGACATCATAAAGAAGGGAAGAAGAAGTGAAAACATGAAGTCTTTTATATAGGTGTTTTTCAACTTTGGGAAGAAACAGGTAAGAAAACAATTAATTCCTAAAGAGATTTCCTCCTTTGCCATATGATGGCTACACTGCCTTAAGGTATGTGATACATAATGCACGTGAAACTGTTTGGAGAAATGCATCAGTTTGCAGATATACAGTGAGCCTTTCAAAACTTTTCACCTTTAGCCATGACTTTAAACCAAGTCTATTTAACAAGTCTTTGTAAAAACAGATTTTTAAGAGATCTTCAGTAATCTAATTGTTTTTGTGGTTCTGTAACTGTAGAGAAAAAAAATCTCCCTGGGAAAAAATAGAGGCATTTCAAATTTTATTTTCTTGTCTCTACTTGGCAGATTATTAAATCTCTAAAAATGAAATGAGTTTGATTTTATTCTTGCTTGCAGTATTAATAAGATTGCTGTTCCTTTACACACTCAAGATTTTTTTCTTTGTATTTTATTTTCTTCTTTTGCTATAGTCTAAGTATTAGGGCTGAAAAGTGGGGCAAAATGATCCTTTTATCTTTTAAAGATGCACAGTCAGTGATTGGAACCATTTTCCCTAATCTGTCTCCATAGTTTGTTTCTACTTATTTCCTAGAGGCAGTATGATGTGATTGTTCTGCCACAATTTGTATTAGTTATGAATTTTGCAGTTTTCATCTCAAGTCCTTTAACGTCTATTGTTAATAAAAGCAGCAGAATTCCCCAGTTTGGGTAAGTGTACGGTGATGTAACGGAGAGTATTTCTGTTGGATGCCTGATAGCTCATGAATTTTAGTTGGGACCAGTATCTTCCAGTTTGCGATTGAAAAAATTCCTCCAAAAGTGCTATGCCTAAACTTTGTATTTTATTTTATTGTACTTTGTTTTAAAAGAAGTCCATCCTATTCACTGTGGTGAAGATTTTGAAGTTTAAATTTGCAGACTGTGGCACACAGGGAGGGATACTCTTTTTGCTACACTAACAAACAGGAGTCACTGTGGGACAAAGGGAAGTTTGTCCATTCAAGATGTCAGTTTTTGAACAGGAAGGCAAGAAACTGCCTGCCACAAAGGACAACTAGGACTGCCGACTGATTCTGCTATTCCATATAATGTGTGATAACAGTGGTAGGAAGCTTGCCTATGTGAAGCTGCTGAATTTAGGAAGCTAAATCTTTCTTATCAGAGTTCTTGCAGTTCCTGTAAAAAGACCAAACCCTTGGACTTTCAGTAAAGGTGTATATGGGAGTAGTAGTATAGTGTCAGGAACAAATGTGTAAACATGCTTTTGTTGTTTTTTACATACAGCTTTCAAACATGGGCATATTTTCCCCTCTCCTACCTGTGTATCACAGTTATAGACACAAATCCGAACTTCTTAACAATGGAATAGTGAAGTAAAATGTACTGCTTGTAAGTAGTCCTACAGGACATCGCAAGTATCAGCTCACATTTATTGTGGTGATCAGAAGATATTGGAGGACCCTTGCCTTGAGTTATATAGGGTGTGAAGGAAGGAGAAGGGAGTATACACAGGCAGACAGAGAGTGATGGGGCTGCACCTAGAGTGCTGAAGGCCATCACAGTGAGCAGTCTTTGGGCCCAGCCAGGTTGTGTGGAGTGCTGTGTGCCCATTTTGAGAAGAGCCGGCCTGTGTCTGAACAGCCTGACGCTGTGTGCCCTGCGCAGAGCCCACAGCCTGGGGCTCTTTGAGCCAAGGCCTTTTCTCCACTCCCAAAGGAAAGCAGTACGGTGTCTTCTGTCCTTCTCTGTACATTGTCTTTCCCATCACTGCCCATCCCCTCTGCCCAAACAGGGCGGTCTCCTCCTTAGTATGTTTGGAGAGCAGTTCCTGCTTTTGTACAGACTCACAGCCTGGGACAGTGCTAGTTGACACTGGCCAGGATTAAGTGGTAATGTGCAATTGCAGTATGATGCTTTTTACAGTGTAAGTCCAGGTTTTAAATCAGGTATGCTGCCACTTTGGCTTAAGACAGAGTTTGTATTTTGGGAGAAATTGTCTCTGAGTGCCTGAAACAATGTGGCCATTGTCTTGCAGCACATGGGATTCTTGCAGAAGGATGCTGCAGGCTCCAGGTTTATGTCACCGAGGTTGACGTGGTTCAGCTCCTTGCTGCTGACCTGGAGCAGGCACAGAAAACCAGTTGCTCTTTTAATTATGTCTGGATTTCTGCTTGAGAAGAACTAGTTACCTTGCATGCTTTCTTCCAGAAGGAAACCTAGAAATGGCTACTGGCTATTTTGTCACGGGATTATGTCTTATAATTTTCATTATGTTAACTCCATTGGTTTTTTTTCCTGTTTTGCTTTCTTTGCTGAAATTTAAGGAGGGCCAGGGAAAGGAAACTAAGAGGTATAAGCTAAGTTTTGGGAGAAGAAATTATGAGGGATAAAAGAGAAAGTTGGATCAAATGTCCAGCAAAAATAGGACAGAGTTGATCTCGCAAAACCTACTGAAATTTCTCTCAAGGAGCTGATGTTGCAGCTGCTGCTACTTCTGCAGATTCTTCTAACCATCTAGCCCATATCTGGGTTTTCCTTGCATGTTGCATTTTTCCTTTTTGTTAGTAAAGAACTTCTAAGGGATTTCTCCTCTTTAATTCTGAGTTGGGAGGAGAGACCTGGAGTTTGGATTGCCGTGATTTAATGTCCTTTGCCTCATCCTTTAAGAGCTCCTGTTCACCCAGTGCCACCTCTCCAGCTGTCCCTGTTCCCTTGCAGCTCAAGAATGCTCTGTCTGCTGGGCTGGAAGCAGAAACACCTGAGGAAGCTACAGATATTGTGATATTCACTGAGTCCAGTTCTGATCATGCTGTTTGATTTGGTTATTATTTTTATCTACATTCATAATTTGATATGATCTCCTGTCAATGAAATGAGTATCATTTCCTCTTTGAAACTATGGAAACAATTTTCACACTTTCTTGCAATTGTTTTTTTTTTTGTCCAGCTTAGACAATTTATGTTGGGGTGTTTGTTTTATTATGTTTTCAAGTAACAAGTGATAGGGCGAGAGGAAATGGTCTCAAGTTGTACCATGGGAGGTTTAAACTGGATATTAAGAAAAATTACTTCATGAAAAGGGTTGAAGCATTAGAACAGGCTGCCCAGGGAAGTGGTGAGTCACCTTCCCTGGAAGTATTTAAGAGGCATCTTCATGAGGCACTTAGGGACATGGTTCAGTGGTGGATGTGGCACGGTTACATTTACAGTTAGTCCTGATGATCTTGAAAGAGTTTTCCAACTTAAAATAATTCTATGATTTTATTCTATGATCTGTGCTTAGGAAAAGATTGAACCTGGTAGAATAATGATGATTGAGCAGAGTCCAATGGCATGAGGTTTAACAAGGACAAATGCCGGGTCCTGCACTTGGGGCACAACAACCCTGTGCAGCTACAGACTGGGAGAAGCCTGTCTAGAAAGCTGCCTGGAGGAGAAGAACCTGCGGGTGTTGGTTGACAGCGACTGAACATGAGCCAGCAGTGTGCCCAGGTGGCCAAGAAGGCCAATGGCAACTTGGCTTGTATCAGAAACGGCGTGACCAGCAGGTCCAGGGAGGTTATTCTCCCTCTGTACTCGGCACTGGTGAGACCGCACCTCGAGTACTGTGTTAGGTTCTGGGCCCCTCACCACAAGAAGGATGTTGAGGCTCTGGAGCGAGTCCAGAGAAGAGCAACGAAGCTGGTGAGGGGTCTGGAGAACAGACCTTATGAGGAGCGGCTGAGAGAGCTGGGGTTGTTTAGCCTGGAGAAGAGGAGGCTGAGGGGAGACCTTATTGCTCTCTACAACTACCTGAAAGGAGGTTGTAGAGAGGAGGGATCTGGCCTCTTCTCCCAGGTGACAGGGGACAGGACGAGAGGGAATGGCCTCAAGCTCCGCCAGGGGAGATTTGGGCTGGACATTAGGAAAAATATTTCACAGAAAGGGTCATTGGGCACTGGAACAGGCTGCCCAGGGAGGTGGTTGATTCACCTTCCCTGGAGGTGTTTAAGGCACGGGTGGACGAGGTGCTGAGGGACATGGTTTAGTGTTTGATAGGAATGGTTGGACTCTATGATCTGGTGGGTCTCTTCCAACCTGGTTATTCTGTGATTCTGTGATTCTGTGACTTTATTAATATTTCTTTTCAATTCAGCAGCATTTTCATTGGATTGAGCATTTAGTAACTGGGCCACAATTAGACATCTGTAATAATCTCCAAATATGGTAATTCAAGAAGAACCATTTTTTGTGAAAGTCAGGTGAGAAGAGAATTCTCATTTTTATATCTAAACATATATTTGTTAGTCACTCTAGCCTCACTGCAAATGGCTTGATGCATGGATCCTCAGCTGCTGCTGCCTTATGTGGCATGGGGGAAAATGGAGCAGGTTGGGTTCTTCATGAGTATTGCAAAGGACATGACAGCACAACCTAGCTCTGAGGAGGAAACCAAGCAGGGATCCTGTCCCTCTGCGTACAGAGTTTTGAGCCATCCCCTTTATACTTTGGGTTAGATTTTCACAAGTTCACACGACATATGGAACTGAATTTTTATGTTGGAGTTGGGAACAAGTCAAAAGAAGGTGTTCTGAGTAGCCATGGTTTTACTTGTAAAGAGGTGTTATATGCAGAGCTAATGGAAAGTCTGGAAAAAATGAAACTACCTCATTGACCTGCGGGATTTTTTTATGTGCTTGCAAGTTTTTTGCATGGTTCTCCTGTTCTGTACAAGATAGGTGCAGTTAGATCAGTGCTCTTGTATGGTTGTTATTAAATAAAGGATTTAAGTAGATGCAATAGATTGTTATTACAAACAGCTGAAATGTTCACTCATTGCTGTTTAGGCCAACTACTTTTCTGTACTTTTTTTTATTTCAAACATTTCTAGTGAAATCCCAAGCTTGTATATACTCCAACTAGCTATACTGTTTTGTCTACACACTCAGTCATTTACTTTCCTCTTTTTTTGCTGTGTCTTTCTTCTGCTCATTGGTCTACTGTTTGTTTGTTCATGGCTCTTCACTAGGATAGGAACCCAACTAGCAGTTTCATATCCAATTTGCTGTCCAAGAGCACACTTAAGGATATTAGAATGTTATCCCATCCCACTGAATATGAGTTTTGCATAGATTTTCTTCTAGTTGAAAAAGTTTGTTGGGCTGCTAAATGGAAATTTTTAGGTTTTTTTTGTTAAGGCTTTTCTTTTAAAAAGTAATTTTTATGTTTACATTGGCAGGTTTTGGCATTTTCCAATTTTTATTAAAACCTGCCAGTTTTGGTGCTGGTATTCACATTCATTTCCAGATCATTAAGGATCTCAGATAAGACTGCTACTAACTGGATGTTGTCATGTATCAGTGAACTGCTTTTCCATCATCTACTGTCTATCATGTATCGTTACTCTGTTTGTTCGTATCCAGTCATATTCTGATCAGTATGTCGTGATACGCATAAAGTTTTGCACTAGTTAGAGATTCTACAAAATGAATATTTCAGTATATGTGGACTTTTGCATAATGATAGATTTATTCTTTATCGTATACTTAATTTTTATATATTGTTTTAAGTTTAATCGTGCCTTTAACATTCTGGATTTTTTTTTTTTTAATGAAAGAGAGTGTATGAAAGGTTCTCTGGGATTTTTCAATATTGGAATAAAAGTTTTTGTTCTGCATAAGCTAGGGAATTTTGTGGTGAGATTTTGTTTTGTTACCCAGCAGATACTAGGGTAAATGAAGGTATTCTGTGAATACAGTGCCTTCACTTTCAATGAAGTATTTATATTCTTAGAAGATCTTTAGTTTTTCTACTTGGTCTTCTGATCTTCAGTAGACACTTATTTTAATTTTCAAATCATTCTATTTCCTTACTCTGAGGAGATCACTGCTACAAAATTTTACTATGCCTACTTCTTCTTTTATTATGTATGCTTAAATTTTCAAATTACATTTCTTTGCAATGTAAATATGATACTTTCAGTGCCTACTGTTACAGACAGCACTTCCTTTTGTGCTTTACGAAACAGAAGGATATAATTCCGTCAGTAACTGTATTGTCTAATCTAGTATAGAATTCTTCCTGACCATGTATCTACAATGGCTTTAACATCAATATGAACAGTAGCTGGGTCATCATACGTTCCCATAGCCACCATAAATAGCTGCATCTTTGTCTTAAAAGATAATGATGACTGTACCCTCGAGCTGCTTTTGGAATGGGATTGCAGGAAAGTGTAATAGGCAATCAGGTTTTATACGGAAAGGCAGTCATTATATTCAAGCTAAAGGCTTTGCTTACAGGTTTTCTTCATCTGGCTGGCCAATCAGTTAAGATAATCCACTGGAGATTAAGGTGACTACTGAAGTTTTAAAGCGCTTCTCTATCCATAGGCATTTTGTAATTAATTTCAGAGCTAAAGGAGGGAGTATTTATTCATGTCTGTCTCTCTAGGTTCAAAGTACAATCCTTGCATCTTAACACGGTGAAGTGAAGGACCATGTTTAGCACACGATTCCAACCTTCCTTTTGAGAGAACCTGAACAGAGAAATCCTTCTGGAGTTCGCTATATAAGAAATGTTTTCATGTTATTTGGATTGCCTTTAAAATTTTTCTGATTTAAAGTGAACAGTGAATTGGTCACAATGTTCACTAGTGGTTATATTAACTTGGGATTTAGAAAAAGCGTAACCTTCCCTTTTCCATTCTTTATATTCTCAAGCGTCTTTGCCCATTTGACCAGTGGGTGGTGGGACTTAGCTGTGCCTCCTACTTCAAGTGTGCAATTTTGCTAAGATACTATGTTTCATTCTCTGAATACAGCAGGGGTTGTTTAGCCTGGAGAAGAGGAGGCTGAGAGGAGACCTTATTACTCTCTACAACTACCTGAAGGGAGGTTGTGGAGAGGAGGGAGCTGGCCTCGTCTCCCAAATGACAGGGGACAGGACGAGAGGGAATGGCCTCAAGCTCCACCAGGGGAGATTTAGGCTTGAGATTAGGAAAAAATTCTTCACGGAGAGGGTGGTTAGGCATTGGAACAGTCTGCCCAGGGAGGTGGTTGAGTCGCCGTCCCTGGAGGTGTTTAAGGTTAGGGTGGATGAGGTACTTAGGAGCATGATTTAGGGATTGGTGGGAATGGTTGGACTCGACGATCCGGTGGGTCTCTTCCAACCTGGTTATTCTGTGATTCTGTGATTCTGTGATTCTATGATTCTGTGATTCGGACTTGTTTCTCTGTAGCTAGTACAGCTTTACCTGTGTGGTGGTAGGAGAAGTATTCCTTCTAAGCAGAGCATTTTCAGAGATTCAGATAATTTTATTCTAGTAGCTGGCTCTCCTCATTATCCTTCGCTATGTTGTCAGCAAACGTCATCAGTATGAAATTACATTTTCTTGAAAGTTGTTGATAAGGTGTGAAACAGTACGGGACCAGTAACCTATCACTGCAGATCTTTCTACAAATACCCGTAATATAACTCCCTGTTTGCAATTACATTCTGAGACTTACTGATTTGCCTGTTTCTAATCCATTCTAATCCATAACATATTTTTGATGTTAATTTTGTATCATTCTTGCTTTGAAGTCCCGGAGTGGTGCTCTGCAAGCTAACACGCAGAAAGTATTTTGCACTGAAGTCAAGTAGGATAGTGTGCTTAAAATCAGGTGTAAGTAAAAGATGGCTGTAGATGACACACCTGAATATTTTGTTTGAATACGCAGTGATGATTTTTTATTGCCATAAGCAGCATGATACTGTACTGATATTAAGAAAATGGAGACAGTCTGCTTTTAGAGATAATTGTTTTGGAGTTCACTTCATATGGTTTTCTAAATGAAGAGGAACGTTTTAATTCTAGATTTAAATTAATTGTAGAAGAATTTGATTTGAGAAGAACTATATTTAAGGTTTTAAATAATGTTGGCATAATTACTATGCAACTTTAAAAATAAACAATATTTAAGTATTGTGATCATAAGAGTGTAACCATTTCTTATGAGGTACTTGCAGTTAGAGGTATTGGAGAACTTTATATACACTCTTAATATTTTGTGGTTGAATTGAAGTTTGCAGTAAAGTTCAGCTCCAGGTGATTATTATTGTAACTATTAATACTAATTAGTAACAATAAGTAATTCATAGTAAAGTAATATTAATAGTCCAAGAGTTGGACTTGATGATCCTTAAGGATCCTTTCCATTCTGATATAATCTGTGATTCTATTGCTTTTTAATATAGTTGTGTTGGGAGGGGTGGTAGTTGTTTGGCTTTGTTATTCTGGGGTTTGGTATTTTGGGGTTTTTTTTGTTTGTTTAGGGGTTTTGGTTTTTTTCTTTACTTTTTTTTAACAGATGTTTAGTGATTGTGGAAACTTGTGGCAAAATACTTAGCTGGAAAATGTGCAGAATTTTGTTTCCTGTTAAATGTGGTATTTATGACTCCTGGTAGGCTTTTGCATCGAGACTGATACAGGATTAATACAGAAGCAGCTCTATTCTTAGCTCGTATTTAATTCCCTGTACTGAGCTGCAGTACTATGGATTATTTCAACTGCGTGTAGTGTTTCAAGTGTAAGCTAGAGTTTATTGCCAGGTGGCAAGAATGAGGCATATAAACATTTTATGGACAACAGATGCAGTTAAGCAGAGGAATTTATCTCAGGCACTGTATACTTGTTTGGCTAAAAGATACAGCCTTTAGTAATTCCTCTGTGCTGACCGATATTGGGCAATTAAAAGCATATAAATTACTACAAAACTAATTACTGCAAAGAGAGAATAATCATAACTTTCTACACAGAAAATAAAAAGTTGTTTCTCCAAAGTATTGCAATGAAAATGTTGCTTCTAGAAGAAAACCATAGAAGATTGAGGAGTAGCAGGAAAAAAACTCCCAAGCATCCTGGTCTATTCGATTACTAAATGAGAGGTAGTCCATTTTATTTCTATTTCTGTGAAAGAGTTATCCCAATTGCATGAGATTTTCAGAATACTGTTATTTTAGAAGTTAAATGAATATGTAATAGTGACACAAATATAGTTGACCGTTTCTTACCAATGTATCCTCACTGGCATTTGATGGACAGATGGAACCTATAATCTATTTTGCTCGGATATACATTCTCCGCAGAGATTGTCCCCAAATAAAACAAACCTGCTATAGTCTTTAGACTTATGTAGTAGTTGCCGCAAAGCCTGATACTTAGCTCAGTTGCAGCTATCATGTTGAGCACTAAAGTCCATAGAGTTGTATCAGAGTCAGTGAAGAGAATTAAGTACGTAAAGTACCTCAGCTGTGTTGTCTGGTGCTTATTTCTGCTGCTGAGGCTTTTCTTAGTTAAAGAAATATTTAAGATTGAGGAAAACAGATGGGTATCATTAGAGAAAAATAGAAATAAAATAACATATTCTGATACATTTTGTTGAAATAGAATGTCATAACAGACAGCGCAAAGTCGTGGTCATTCTTTTAATGAATAGTACTAGTAAAAGCGTTTAGAAATTCTGCCTAAGAATACATTTTCTGTGTAAGTGGGCTTAATATAATGTTTTTGCAACTAGATTTCCTTACTTTTTTTTTTTTAACATTTCTGTAAAAACAAACTAAAGTGAAATTCAATAAACCTCAGCTCTGAAATTATTTTTAAACAAAGTTTCGCTGGTGACGGCTTATTTTCTTAAGAAAGCTGATTCCATATGTGGTATTAAGTAAATCATTTTGTGATTTGATAGTGGTGTATTGGGGTGAGACATCCTGTAATGTAACTATGTCTGAAGTTATTTACTGTTTTTCCTCTGCCAAATTGTGATTGTTTAGTCTGCTAACACTTGTAGTAAAGGTTTTTCTGGGTAGTGGTTAGCAGTTGTTTTCAAAGCAAACGTTAAATCTAAGAAGACATTCCTTTTAAAAAAATCCCGTTCTGGCAGAGGAGCTTGATTTGTGTTCTTGTTCAGTGTTCCTTTACTGTTTTTAGTATGGCTGTTGAAATCTATACCTTATATGATCTCATTGTACTGCCTGCATTTCATTAATGAATGTCTCTGTTTAGGGCTTGGGGAGTGAAATATTTTTCATATGACACTACTCAGTATGAGTGCAGTGCACCAGCTGCAAAAACTACAGACCATCTGATTTTGCGGCTTTTAAGGGTGTGAAAAGTTCAATTGCTTATACTGGGCTTATATCTGTATATTATACCATATGGAAACGGAACTACTGTAGACTTGGAAGAATAAAGAGAAACCCAAGTTGTTTAGCCATGGTTCAAATAAAAGACAAAAAATATATATCTCACAATATGGATAAGTTAATATTACTATATGACATTAAAATATTTTTGAAAGAATATGAGTGTGTATTATAATGTTTGCCACATAATATTATGTTTAAAGAAAGATGGCAAATGTGGAAATTGTAAAATAAGTTTATGGTTTTGGTGATTAAAACTCAATGTGCTCATGGAAGTAGTGGCTTAGTAACTGCTTCATCAAGATAATATTATTGCTACATAAATATATTTACCTTTCTGTATTGAGGTTCCACCTCTTCTGTCCTTGCCTAGAAAGAGAGAAGGCAGTTCTTTAGAGTTTGGATGGGCACTGATCAGATTACCCAGAAGGTTAAAAATACTACAGAAACTATATTTCAGTCATGATTTGGGAAGTTTTAAAGTAGTTTTGAATTTACTAAGTGAAAACATGAACAGTTGTACTAGTTGTCACTGTTCTGTAGAATCAAAGTATGAGCAACTATCTGTGGAATAGTATGTTATCACATTTGCAAATAGATGAAGGTTGCTCTTTGAAATGACCAGGTATAAGAAATCAAAAGAAGCTAAAAGGTTTTCACCAGTCTTAAAATCTCTGATCAGTTTTCTATGTGTTATTTAAGACAGTGAGGTTTATGATCAGTAAAATGACTTGTGAAAATAAATACTTCTTTTTTGCATAACACCATGCAGGAATAAATAACAGTATTCTGGTTAGGAATTGATCAGCTCATAGTCAGTGCATTACTAGCATAGTAGTTAGAGGTTTCATATTAATCTAAGGATAGTGTGATGTGCGGGCATATGATATGTGTGTTTTCTGCAGTAGGTATATGTGAGATTTCGGAAGGGAAAGGTTAAGCATTTGAGTGTTTCTAATGAAAAGCGCCAGTCTTTGCTCATAAGCACATCAGTAAGATTTTATTCACAATGTATCAGAGGTTTTGAAAAGCATTTTAAACTGCTTTCTGATAACAAGAGAGAAGCAAAGAGATAAAACTCTGGCCTATTGATGACAAACACACTTCTCCCCAGCTTCTGCTGTTTGGGTCATTCAATCAAGGAACACAGTAAATTTCATCATTTATATCCTGAACCAAGAAGTACTGAATAAGAAGTTCCGAATAGCAAAAATAACAGCAACCAATATGTGACCACGTCCTAATCTCAGTTTTGCTTGAAGAGATAGGTCCAAATGGTGAAGAGTTTTCTAAAATGTCATTCCTTTCTGTGAATAAAGTGTAATCTCAAAGTAATGCTAAATTTGTCATAGACTTAGTTCACTGTGACTCATCTTTCCAGCTCTATATATAGGTTCTGCCATCACTGAGAAAGTGCTTTTTGTTGACAATAAGCCTCAACAACAGGTCTCTCTGAACCACTGTTAAATGCTGCTTAACTGCTAGCGATGGAGCAGCTATTCAATGTGGTTATGAAAACCATAACTGAGAAACGATTCCACTCATAATGAGGATCAGATGTAAGAGCAAGTATTTGAGTATTGTAGCAACACGTATTGCCAACAGAGAAAGAAAGAAAACAGAAAAGAAAGCTTTTAGCTCTTGCAGTCTCAGTTAAAACCTTGGGTGATATTTAAATAGTTTTATAAAATTGCAAGTTTGCTACCTCAAATTTTGATATCTGGCTTGTATCTGTTAGGAGGACTTCAAAAATATATAGTCCATTATTTTGATTTCATTTTTGAGTCCTCATCCTTTTGGGCTTTAGGCTTTTAAACTTTTAATCTGTAACCATGAGAGCTGTAAATTTATATTTTGAAAAATGGGGAAATATTGTATAATTTCTAGATTCTAGTGTTGAAACTTTAAGGTAAATACTAAACATTGTGAGATTTCCAAGAAAAACCAAAGTATCATATCCAAAGTTATGCTATTAAAAGTAAAATCAATTTATGTACATCAGTGGGTGAAATGATCTGGATATTGAAATTGATGGAATCTTTTCCCAGTGAGTTCCTTGAAGCCTGAGATTTGATCTGCTCTTAATCCTTTTACTTTACTGTCATATCTAGAGGTAATCTGCTTGTCCCATGTCTCTGAATCTGCACCTGTAAGTGATAATTTTTCCTCCATTTGATCAGTTGTGAGTCTGTTTAGTGGAGAGAGAGCCTGGGTTATTGAACTAACGCTCAAAGAGGCAGCATAGTTGTCAAAAATTAAAAATTGTTTATCCTTTTCACATAGTGAAGCTAAGCAGATTGAGGTTCACTAATCAGGACTCAAAGCCATCTATGGCCATGAGATGTTGAAGGCTAAGACAAGGTGTTTGTAATAAAAGTGTAATTGTAAAAGGCACTTAAAATGACCAATTATTCTTACCTGGGTGAAATGCTGGTCTGATGTGTAGGGAATTTTGCAGCTAGAGTCTAGTCTGTTAGCTACTTAAATTTGTACGACTTCTCCAACGTAATTTTTATCCCTGATTGGATCTCTGCAGAGTCACAAAAACATTGTGAAATGTGTGCTAAAAGAATTGATAAAATACAAAAGTTTATTTGTTCTAGCCTTTAGGAGTAATGTGAAAAATTAATACGCTCAAATAAATATTTTTGCTGGGGGTACTATATCCCTTTTACAAACTGTTTATGTAGAAATTTTGAACTGATGTAAGTAATTAATTTTTAAGTTGTACATGTTATAATTTTCATTAAGATTTGAGTAATTGAATTATGAATAGAAACTTTGGGAATCTGCCATTTTAAAAAATACAGTTTTATGTACTACACTTGTATTTTGTAGATGCTAAATAATAAGTATACAAAAAACTTGGGGACATTAGAAAAAATTATTACAGGAATTCCTTTTCCATCTTTTTAAAGCATGAAGAACATTATAATTTTAGAACTTTATACCCCCCTTTTAAAATCAATAGCAATTCTTTTAACGGTTAAGTAAGAAAACTAACCCTTTCATTAAAATCACTTTAATGTGTCTTGTTTTGATATGAAGTAAAAATAATGCATCTAGGAACTGTGTTTGCAATGTTAAGATTAACTATAAATAAAATTTCCAATAAAGTAGAGTAGCTAATGCTAATAACCCAGATTTTGGGAACTGTCTATTTCTGAATGATGAATGAATAAATGTCAGCAATTTGATTGCAATTTATTATCTGCTTTTCTAAATTAAAGCCAAATAAGTTGAAATAACAGGTTCACCAAGTTCAAGTTAGTATTTCATTGCTTTCCCTCTATTTTATTTTATGATTGTAATATCACATTAACTTTAGATAATCTTATTTTTCTGAGACATTCACTATCTTTTCCCCATATTTGTCAGTAATATAGCATCACAGTACTATTAAGTTATTTGTTCTGTGATTAGATGCTCTTTAATTTTATTATGCACCCAAATGTAATTCTAGGAGAATAAAACAAATAAAGATGACATGCCAATAACATTGCTTTCCTTCTTAAATTTATTATTTACAATATCCAATTTTATAATTTTGGGTCATTTTGTAAATATTGTTTTAATTTTAGTTTAAATAGGAATGCATTTTTGATGCATATCTCCCAGTCATCCCTGCTACCATACCTGGTTTTACATTGGAGAGCTGTCTTGACTTGTACTTTCTCTGCCTTCAGATAAAAGTAAAACAAACAATGCTCTCCAGGAGCACATCAAGTAGGTCCCGTCATCTAGAGAACATTTGAGACATTAGACTAGACCACAGTAAATTCAACAAGGTGTATATATAAAGTGGATGACGAGCCTCCAGTATGGGTCACATTGGTCCACTCTTATTGCTTTGTCTACTTAAACACAAGCATCATTTATAAAAATCTCAGTGATTGCTTGAGATGTGTTTTTTATAAAGTGAAGACTTCCTCTGGTGTATTCATACAATAACAGAAACTTCTATTTCAGCGAAAATAACAAATGCATTGCAAGTAATCCCATTTTTAAAGATCTTAATTAAGGTTTCATTTAGTTCACCATCAGAAATCTTTGAGTTTCGCTTGTTTGTGGCACATCATTCAAGGTGTTCTGACGAGCTTTTCTATATTAGTTCACCATAGTCTGTAAATGCTTTCTGAATATTTCCAGAATCATTTTCACAATCATTTGAGGGATGAGTTGCTATTAGTTGTGTTCTATGAGTGGTGAAATATGACACAAGGAAATTTGTGATCTAACTTTTCTGAGTACTCAGTGTTACAAGAACATTGTCCAGAACACCACTTTCATTGGTGTCACGTCAAGCACATCAGGCTCATGGTTAGACCCCTCAGAAATGGAAGCATAAATTAATGTCAGCCTGAGGAAAAAAAAGAGCTTAATGCTTACTTAGTATCACAAAAAAACCCTGATAAAGGTGCAGTCAGACCAGTACTCCAGAATGCCACTAAACCAACTTCAGTACGTGAACTTCTCGGTAGGTTTGCATGGCTGCACAGGGTGAAAGCAGAGCCCAATCCTTCCCCGTGGTCTGTCACCAACAATGCCCAACAGCATGCATTAGGGAAGAGAAAATGAGCATGTCAACAGACAGAATATTTTCACAACTCAAGAGCTTCCTGAACCAGAAGAGATGCTTGATTTCAATTTAAAGTGATGATTTTTTTAAATTCAAGTGGCCACTACTATTCACAACATCTTGTATCAAGGAATTACATAGTTGAATCCATGCTTTGTAAGGAATCATGAGCTCTGGTGTGTTTTGAACCCAACAACAGCTTCATTTGATACCATCTTATATTCATATGGAAAGAAACAGTAGACAGTTGTCCCTTGCTTAACTTTTCCTTGTGACAGTTTTATTTAGATTTATATGTTCTCTCAATCAACTCTTTCCCCAGTCTACTAAACACTAGTTAGTCAAAACTAGTGCATTTGATTGCACTTGCTGGCCTTTTTGCATGTGTTTTCCAGTTTTATCATTTCTTTGGAATTCAGGCACGGAGCGTCTGTATGCAGCTACCAGAGGCAGGTGAATCGTAGCTGGTGTATTAATGATTTCTCTTCCCTTCTCTTGTTCTCTTTTGTAACATTTGATAATAAAACATTTACTGTTTTTGATCACAGCTTTAACACGTTGGTTTTGTTCAACTCATTTATAACCCAAGAACTGATTCTTTAGTGATCATTGGTCATCTGGGCCTGTCATAGTGTAGGAAAAGTTGGGATAGCTTTTTACATCAACGCATCACATTACATTACATATTACAATCATAAATAACTTAACAGAACTTAATTTTACTCAACTTTTCTTGTCTTTACAATTTATTTTCCATCTTTTATACAGTTATTTATCCATGCCATGATCTTCTCTTTTCGACTATGGAAGACCATTTTCTTTATGCCTTTGGTAGAGGTTGTTGTTTAATGCTATTCGAAAGTATCACTCTATCCAGAGATACAACTTATGACTTCATGAACATTTACTTTAGTCTGAGCTGGGATGCCTGCTGAGTGTCTTCCTTTTGATCTATCTTCCACCTTATTTATTATAGGAACTGTGATGCAGTGGAATGTTCTTAATTAATATAAAAGACTTTAAAAAATTTATTTTGTGCAACTCATTTGAGCATGCGTAGACTTCTGTTTTTTAGAAGTTTATCAGTCTTGTCTAGATTTTAGGGTTTGTGTGGGTTTTCCTTTTATAAGAGCTAACTTGTCTAATGGTATGGTGGTATGTGGACTAAATTTGTATAAACTGATGCTTGGAGACATGTAATATTATTTCTTAAGTAGAGTTCAAGCCTACTTCCCACTAAATTGTTAACAGTCATGGATGAACAAGAATTTTATAAAGTTCCAGTTGAACTGAAATCAGTTATTTTGCTGACAGAATTCGAATAAATATTAAGCTTGAACTTAATTAGAAATGTTTATCTTGAACCTCAGATGTCTGATGTGTTTTCTTTCAAAATTCTGAAAAACATAATTAATTGATACCCCCATGTTTAGGGATAAATAGGAATTATTAACTGACTTAACTCAGATACACAGATAATTTTAACAGACTTTTGTCTGTCTAGGAATTGCATCTTTCTACTAAACAACATGAATGAACAGCAAACCTCCTTCTGTCTCTTCCTGTTTGAAATATTAACTAGCTTTGGAGGTCTGCTAAGTTCACACACAACAGTTTTTATTTATCTGTCTTTTTATACAGAAAGATAGGAAAATATTACTTTATATACCTGTTAAACTTTACTGTTAAACAAATGAACAAGGAATACATTAATAAATATTAATTGAATAATGGAATAATCGTGAAGGATAAGATTCTAAGTCAAATATATTGTAGAAGGGGGGCAATTTCTCAGAAACAAGTATCAGAAACTGACTTCATGTAATCTAAGATGGCATTCATTTTGCCTAACTTCAGATGCCTATAGCGTAGATATCTAGATCTGGGAATATTATGTAGACAGTCGTTACAGTAAACAGAAAGAAACAATTATAAAGAAGGACTGATCTCAGACTGAGACCAATGTCTAAACTGGTTTTTGTGAGTCAGAATGTAAAAGATTCACTTTTGGCTCTTTGAGGTAGGATATGACATGGCTGCCTGTGTCTGGAATGGTAACTCTCAATCCGTAAAGCACAGAAAAGAGAATTACTTTGTTTTAAGGAGATTTTTGGTTTTTTTCATTAGTCGCTTTCCTTCTTGTAATTCTCATTAACATAGATCGTATTTTGTTGGTATATTCCAATTTGATTTAGAAATTTTTTCAACTCATTGCATAGTTTACAGAAAACATTACACTCACTTCATTGCTTTAAAATGAACATATAAGTGCTCAAATAACTTAGCTTTAGATCTTTACTTGTGTATTAAAACTGAATTTCATATCTAATTAAAAATCAAAATTGAAAAGTGCATGGATTCACAGTGGCATGTGGGTGGGGTATATTAATTGAGTTAATTTATGTCTGAAATACTAGGTTAATCATATTTGTTATGCTTGTAATGCTTGTAAATCAGAGAATAATTGCTTAATTGTAAATTACATATTGATTAAAGCTCACATGTGATTTAAAAAGATGACTGTATTTAGATTTGCATACTATACCCTTCTACTGAGGAAATGATAATTTCTTCTAAACTTTGGAATGAATGTATCCAACAGATGCTTAGAGCATGTTTAGAACTTTAATGGGAGTTTTTCATTTGAAAATCCATTACATATTCTTTTATAATTTTTCTCTTAGATGTTTTCACAAGTTATTTACAAAAGAACAAATGGTACTTTTTAATTCCAGTGTATGACTTTAAAATAAACACAAGCCTTTATATATATCTGCTTTTTAGAACAAGCTAGGAGCTACAAAAATCACAGCTCTGAAATGAATGTTTTGCTTTCAGATAGACCAGCAAGAAATTCTATGTTGCAGCTTCCTTTTTAAACAAAAATTGAAATTACTGTTAAATGTCAATGCCCCTTTCAGTGTTATGCTGGTGGATTACATAGAGAATATTTTTGATTCTCAAAGTGTACATTGATCTTAAACAATGCCTAATTACATACCCCAAACCCCAGAATGTTGTTTATAATCTCTGTTTAAAGAAATTCAAAATTTTTAACAGATTTTATCCCTTCACAAAGGGATAATTTTTTACTGACTGGCAATTTCAGCCTGATTGAAGAACAGAATAAAGGACAAAACACCCCTGTTGCTCATGAAAACTTTTTACTTAACAGCCAAGAATACAATAGGAGTCTTATTACCAAATACTGTAAGGACCAACTATGAGTCCCTAAAATGTATCATCTACACAAAGTAAATTCGGAGCCAAATTCAGTCTTCTGCTTCAGGAATTAAATCTCCGACAGTACGTGACTTCTTGTAATTAATATCATGCTTAGATTGAGTGACAGTATTTTTTCAGATGATTGATTTGGAATTCTGTTGGTTTAGTACTGTGGTGTTCCTAATTAATAATTTATGTAATGATACAAGACTAACCAGGGAACTTAATCAGAGAAAATCCATAACAATATCATCCAAATCAAAATATGTCAATAGTGGATACCAAATGGAGGGATTGGGATTGCAGTGTCCCCAGGAGTATGGAAGAATACGTGTGTTGTGATTATGCTGGAATAAATAGGCTCCAAGAAAAGAAAGTGAAGTAAAAAACACAGACTACATTACATATCATTGTTTTTATCCTAAAATTAAAGAAATATGTTTTTGAAGTTATTACTCATAGCTTAAGGTAACACTTAACTTTGTGCCTGAGTTTCAGCCACTTTTCCTTCCAGTTTCTGAAACTCTTGCAGTTAAATTTTCCATTTTATCATTACAATATGACACAACTTTTGGTAGGACCAGTATAACAGATATGGGATGAGTGAAAAACTTGATCACAAAGGTGAACTACTCCCTTATGGAATGGTAAACCTCAAACTTGATAATCTTGGTGTAAATGTCTGGATTTTTATTGAAATGTTAGTAAATTAGAATTTTAAGTCACTGCTTTAAAATGGTACTGCTTCAGTATATTTACAAATGTTATATTTTTGGTAAAAGATAATAAAGAATGCTTTTTCTTTGATAAATGGACAACCAGTTCAGTTTAATTTTCTAAGTTAACTTTAACGCTGTTAGTATTTCTTCTTCAGTTATTTTCTTAAACACGCTGATGCTTTTCTTAATAATCCTTTATTATAGTATTTATAATACATTGCATGATTTTGATTCTCAGGTATACTTTTTTTTTAAATGAAGCATTTCGTATTTATTTTTTATAATTTAATTCCGGAGAAAATTGGAAAAGGATTAGAAGTGCACAGAAAGTAAATTAAAACTCTTCTAAGTAACCCCTCCCTCATCTTCATTAGATTTGTAAGAAAAATCTGGTACAATTCGGTCCCAATTGGTTTTTTTAATTGTAATACTGGTAATTAACAAACAATATCTTATATTGTTAGTTTTTTAGACTAACTGATGAGTCTAAATGGATTTTGATATACATATTTCAATATTTCGGGAAGAAAGTACAGGTCCTCCAGTCTCACCATTCTCAGCTTTTTCATTGAGATGTTCATATGAACCAATTGAGCTGAACTGGAACGACTTGAAATGGGCCAAATATTTTGCCCTTCATGAAGGGTTCCTGGTCTGAAAAGCTGATTAGCAGATCAACGACACCTCTTTCTAATTTTGTATTTGGTGATATCAAATGGATTGGTGGTTTGATTATATTTTTCTTTAAAACTTCACTGCTATTACTGGTTTTGTTACATTTAAGTAAATGGCATATAATGAGTCCATACTTTAAAAATAGGCTATTTAATTTCCTATGAAATTTTAAATCTAATTTAAATGCCTCTTATTTAAATTTCAAATTTGAGTTTAGTAAAATACATTGTTCTTGTTGTCATTGTTAGATTATTATTATCCACTATGGATTTTATTCTTATTAGCCAGATAAATGTACACATAGAGGTGGTTATAAATAAACATGCATTTCCCTTTTGGGAGCTCTAGATTTTCAATTCTGAATAGTTTCTGTAAACCTGTAACACTTCTTGTTTAAAACCTTTTGTTAATAAAAAGAAAAGAGATTTGAAAACCTCTAGAGATCTGTAGGGAATTGTTCTCTATTCTTGCATGGAATTTGTGTATAAGGATCTCACAGTGAGCATAATATAGTCAATGAGGAATCTACACTTTTCAGTGAAAAAAGGTAAAGTTCATAAGCATTTAAAACATATTCTATAATAATTGCAGATACGAATTTTGTGTGGTAATTTGGTGTTATTCAACTTCTCTTAAAAAAAGCATAATAATTATTAAAGTCACAGATATTAATCTGTAAATGTGCAAGGGTTTACAAGTTTCCCTATACAGTTCTATCAACATACGTCTATCCACAATAAAGTGAACAGTATTGCCACTTGTCCTGGTGGTGTTTTTCTGGATATCCTAGAAAGCTTTTAGTTTTATAGTACCAGTCCATGGTACATGAGTGTACTCACAGTTGAATTAAAAGATACATATTAACCCCTAAAAAACAATATAAAATTTTAAGAGACAACTACCGGAAGAGGACAATTTGGAGTCAAAAAAGTCCAGAAGAGGCAGGACCTACAAATATAGGTCCTATGATATATACTGTTTATCTTTCAGTAGAATAACAAGTCTTACAGAAGTTTTATCTGCAAGCCTTAAGATACACCACTATGCTTCCCCCAATAATACAAACACATGTTTTTAGAGAGTTTCTGCCCCTCAACAGAATGTTGTGGAATATCTGCTGTCAACACCCAGCCACCTCCCCAACCCAACAACAAAAGAATTGTTGGTAGAAGCTTTTGCTCCCTACTTTAGAGGGTTGTGCCTTGTCTTATGTCCTCCTCGTAAGCAAAAAGTGAAACATTTTTTTCATGTTCTGGAAGTACCTAGGAGCTGTGTCCTGTATCTGCAATATGATTTTCTTCCCAGATCTGGCAGAATAAGAAATCCTTCATCTTTTAAGTTCTTCTCTATTGAATCTGTGCCTAAAGTGGCAGAAGAAAAAGTGGCACTGTAATTTTGTGCAGTGTAATAAAAACATGAGCTAAAATGGGTAAAAGATGAAAAGACTTATTAAAGAAGTGGATTTTTAAAAGGATTTTGAGAAGGAATTTGAAGTACAGGTTTTGCTTGGCAGATAAGGAAAAGGAAGGCTTAGACAGTGGGATTATGAGTGAGGAATATGTTTATGCGTATTCATTTTAAAGTCTGGCTATCCTAATCAGCATTTACCACAAATTTAATAATTGACCGGGTTTTGTTGTTATTTGTTTCCTAACCAATATGTCAAATGACATTCAAGCTGAATTTATGCCTAATAGCTATATTTGCTGTTCTTCTAGTTCCATAGTCAGTACATGGGTATTCAACAGCAAGTCAGTGTACCTGTATGGAAGTTATCAAAGCACATGCTGACTCTTGGCCAGCTGGGTGTTAGTTGAGTTAAAAGAGAGCTGGGAGAATTCTCTTACGAAAAGGGAATAGAAAAGTTAGGAAATGAGAAGGAATTATGGAAGAGAAACTCAAAGTAATTGCAGTAAAAAGGGAGGAGAAGCAACACATCTTGCAAAGGAAATCTCAGTACACTTTCTGAAGGAACCTGAGCTTTGGTAGTTCTGCTCACAGTTAAACTTGTTTGCTCATAAATACTTTTTATATTCTGTGCCTCTGTTAGAATGTTGATCAGATAAATAACAAATGCAGTTTTCCTTCTGTGTTCTCGTATAGATCTGTTTATTTATATGCATATAAATCCCTAGCATATTCTGGTAAGTATCAGAGATTAAATTCTTCCATTGCTGAAATGAGAGACTCAGACTTGTGTTTTCTTTAGGTTCTCTTTCCACTTTTTCCTCTCTCCTTCTGAACACATCAAAACTAATTAAGTTTTCTTTTCCATTATTGTAAAATATGGTCTTTGTAAAATATGATTCTTCTGAAGTTGCAGTAAGAAGTATGTGTGTAAAAATTCTGCATAATCTGCATTGCCTTTCTGACCCTCAGTAATGCAACTGGCCAGCCAATGTCCTTGAAGCATAGCTGGGCTGTAATAAATGGGCAGTCCAAGCATCTAAACTGCTTTGCTGAAGTGAAAAACCTGCTTTCCTTTGTATAGAGAAACTAATGATCTAGTTTTGACTACCCCTGAACTTGCCAATTGTAGATTCACTCTCTCTCTGTAGAGAAAACCAGAAGATGGAGTTGTTAAGTAGGTACAAATTACTCCTTTTGTTTAAGTTACTAACTACTTCTAGACCTGAGAATTTCTAACATATGGCCAGATTTTACTTTCCTCTCTTGCTTTTTGGGGGTTGCTGTGAGGCAAGATAGGTGATCTAGTCCTACTAATGTTCTTGGGCTCATTGCATAGAGTGGGTTTCAGAACCTCCTGGAAGACTGTATGTTCCTTGAGACTGTAACTCTGATTTGAAATGTGACATCTCTTTTAGAAAGATATTAAAGCTTTTTGTGAAGATTTGGAAAGGCACATAATCTACCATATCTGTCAACAGTTGGTGCTAATGGTTTATTTATTGTCATTAATTAGAAATAAGCAACTGTGATGTTTATATGAACAGAGGCAAATAATAGCTTTCTACCACTGGATTCTGAAATGGTTTTTTTCTGCCAAGTTAAACGGCTGTCTGTTCTTAAATATCTTTTGCCCTATAGATACTTAAGGTTGGTAAGCAAGTTATCTTTTAATCCTTTGTTATATACATGAACTGGATTATAATTTTAATATCTCTGTTCGAGAGGTACATTTTAGCCATATCATGGTCAGATGAGCTATCTGAGGAAGATGAGCCCATCTGTTTGATTGATATTTCTCATTGTATCAAGGCTGAGGTCATCTGAAAAAAAATAATCTCTGATTTACAATGGAAGTAATAAATTTGGAACAATAAAAGTTCTTCAGAGAACCTACATTGTCTGACAATTTTCCACTTACAGTTTTCAAGATCTGTGTATTTAAACAGTTTTAATCCATGTAATGTAGAGTATTGATTTTGTATGGTGCTTGAAAATGTCATGCAAGATTTAATCTTATAGCAATCTAAGTGTACTATGACAATACAAGTTAATGTTATTAGCCAAACTTGTTATAGCATAAAAAATGGTATCGAGTTTAGTTGACAAGACTTAGAAGTGAATGAATTATGCTATCATTTCTTAATTATTTACTGTTCAACCTTTCCAGAATTTATACTGGCTTGATGTCAGCCTGCCTGTAGTTTCTCAGGTTTGATCTTCATAAACACGAGCACCACGTTAAGTTTTTGTGATTCTCTTGATCTTATAGAGTATTCCAAGATTTGTTAAAAATCCACATTAACGTTTCAGTGAATTCCTTTTGCTTTAATTGCTCTCCAATGGCTTTAATACTTCTGGGGTATAAATTCTCTCTCTGGATTTTAATAAAATGTCTTCCCTTTTCCCAAATTGATATTCACAAAATGCGTATTCTTTCCCAACTGCATTTTAAGAATTGGTTGTTATTTCCTTAAGCCCTAATGGTTGTTAATTTTTATTGACACTTTTTGGTTTCTTCCTACTCATATGCCTTGCTTTGCTGATACTTTCCACCTTAGGGATCTGGCTGGCACATAGCACGGAGACTGTGCTGGTAGCAGTGCTAGTGGATCTTTTTTTCTGCCTAGAGATCAAATATGAAGCGTTTGCAGTATATTAATAAACACATCCATAAGACTCTGTCTCGTCTTATCCAGAGCTATGAATATTTCCCTAGAATTATGGAAAGGACTGACCTTTCTGATTTTAAGTGAAGCAATGGCAGGAAAAGCCATGATTTAACCAACCTCCTGCTGACCATAACTCAGGTTTTGTTAGTAAACTTTCTGGTTTTAGAGTGTTCTAGTAATTATGCTTCCAACTATTTTTAAGTGACACAGTAATACTGAAAAAATGACAGTCTTTCACTTTCTCACTTTCAGTCTGTAAGGAGTTCATGGTCTTCCTTCAACATGGATGCATCATTAGTACAGGGATATCACTGTAGATGTTGAGTTTCGAACTGTTTTATCCCAGACTCCTTAGCTGGGTTAGGCCTTCTGCCTTATGATGGAATTGATGATGGCTCGCCTCTCTGGCCTGAGAAGGTTTTTTTCCTGTTATCTGGTAAAAATATTCATAG
Organism: Clamator glandarius; assembly: GCA_033459285.1. Lineage (NCBI taxonomy): Eukaryota > Metazoa > Chordata > Aves > Cuculiformes > Cuculidae > Clamator > Clamator glandarius. The sequence continues at coordinate 3,901,675 of JAUNZM010000313.1, forward strand.
GTATTTTTTTATTTGTCAAAGGTAATCAAGGATAGTAAGTACAATTTATTTAAAATCTGACAAATGCAGAAGGAAGAGAGGCCTAATTTAACTGCAATTAATGCTATTTCTTCAGAGTAACTGAATATTACATTTTAAATGAGATATTTGGTGTTTTTCAGCTAGGAATTGTGTTTTATTTTTAGGGAGTTTTAAAATAAAAGCCATTTAAAAATTGATGAAATAGTTTTCTAAGATATGAGGCTCACCATATCGTATCATTGAAAAATCAAGAAAATCTCTAAATGTATGTATCAATTTATCTGATTAATTGCCTTACCTAAAATACTTACTAGTAGTGACTGCTTATGTTTTAGATCTCACATATAACTTCCATCACTTTTCACTTGAGAGTATGCTAAATAATATTCAGTAAGCACTTATTATTCTGAAAATGGTGAGTTAAATTTATTTTATTATGCAAAGGGCAATTTCAGAGAAGTGAAATATTAGAAAAAAATACTTAATGATTGATATAAAAAGATAATGATGCCCTGAAACATATAGCATTACAGAACTTGCTTTTCATTATTTTACTATTTTAAAATTAAAAATGATATTGTGACATAATGCCTCTCAATGATACTCCAGAGTACCTACTGAACAAAGTGTTGAATACTTTTTAAATAAAGTAGAAATCTGCTGTATTTTTTCAGCCTAATTTATGTGTATATATTGAAATTCTATCTATATAGTAGGCAAATTTAGTATACAATTGATCCCTGTTAGAATATAAATGTTCTTTCAAACATAGTCAAGTTTTCAATTCTAATGCTAAATATATTACATAAACATTTAAAACTAACCCTTTGTGTTGAAGATGAGTCCTGAGAGCCATGCAATATTGAATTATTTGGAGCTTGTTGGAAATTAAACCTCTAATTTTAATAGTGTAATTTTTTTGCATTAAAATTACTTCTGTATTTTGAGAAGTTGAAGCTCTTCAGGCTTTCTTAATGACTGTTTGAGATTATGAGGGTCTGACAGTACCTGTTTCTGAGAGTTCTAGCTGTTGCAATCAAATAATTGCAGAGTAAAGCAAGCCAAACAAATTTATTGAGGATTTTTAAAACTGATTATTTTGAGAAGTGGTTTTTTTTTTTTTTTGGTAGAGCACGTTTATTGCCATACAAAATGATACTTTGCATACCTTTTTTTTTATCTGGAACAATTTTTTTCCCCCCCATAAATGTATCCTCTCTTAGTGAGCTAAAGGTTTAACACTGGTTATGACACTGTCATTCCTATTTCATTATCTTCTGTAAGCACAACGTATGCATTACTAATGAAAAAGTTACTTCACTAGTTTTAGAATTTTTAGACTATTCGTTTAGAAGTCGGAACATTGACAATGTAATAATTTTAAAATCTAATTGCTTTCACCTGTTAAAATAAGTAAAATACATGGTGGTGGAAAATATGCATGCCTTAGCATGGAAAATAGTTGAACGCATACTCTGAAGTTTAGGATTTTTTTTCCTGTCTGAGGGAAATATCTGTTTTGTACTGTTACATTTTCTCAAAAGTCTGACTGCCTTTTGAAAGCCAGGGATTCTGCAGTGTACAGGGTTTCAGGCTAGCAGCTACCGCCGAGTAATGAGGCATGGGAGCAGCTGGTATTGGTTTATTTCAGAAGCTTTGTGTCTGATTCTATTAGCCTACCTACAGATGTAACTGCTCTTTCCAGTGTGCGATCCAAACACAGAACAAATAATTCATAATTTTAAAATAGTTAAATGATCATTTTTGCATTTTGTTTGAAGTTTATGGTGTGAGGCTAATCAATGGTGAAACAAATTGTGAGTTGCTACTAAAACTAAAGCGATTCTTAACTAAGCAAAAGAGCAGGAACTTTTCTAGAAGGAGAAGATGAATGTTTGTCATTGAACCTTACTGAATCTAAACAAAGAAAAAGATTACCTAATAGTCTTGCAATGCATTTGAAGTTCAGTCTGCTATTTGTTTGGGGAGTTGAATGGAATACGGGTCTTAAAATATTTCAACAACAGTAGTGGTGTTTTCCAGTGGATAGATGTTAACATTACTAAATTACTGTATCTTTTTTTCCTGGTTAAGACTTGCTATTATACTGTAAGACAAAAATAATAGATTTTTTTTTACTTGCCTGTGATCCATTTTAGAGCTAATTTGTACTAATGATGAATTGCCTTATAGGGGATTTTATGCTTGTTATTTATTTATTTATTTATTTATCTATCTATCTATTTATTTATTTATTTATTTATTTATTTATTTTCTGTCCAGTTTGTATTAGTTAAATGAATAATAGCACTATATTTAAAACTTAATTCACATTTTAATCATAAAGACTCGGTGCCAGTGTTATCAAAACGTCAAAACAAATTTCACAAAACAAGTTTTGCCCTATGCACATAAGTACTAACAGATCTAGACTTTTCTTATGCTAGAAAGAAAGTATATTCTAGATGTTCCAGCTGCATAATAATTCTTCTCTTTAGTTTTTGGGGTTTCTCTCTCTTCACAAGTGGACACTGGATGGAGACAATAGTTTGGACCTAACATTTTTTAAATGTCAGCACAACATGAGAGTGATACTTTTCTTAAAGCTGAAAGGCACTTTAATTTGTTCTCTTTATTTTTTCTAGTAATTATTTCCCTATTATTGCCATCTGATAATTGCTTTTTAAAAAAGTGTATGTAGAGTACACCTGAATTCAGATGAATTGCATGTACCAATTAATGAAACAGAGAGTATTATATTTAAAATAAGAAGTATACTGTTTAACATTTAAACATAGATACTTGGAATATATATGCATATTGCTTTCTAATATGATTTCTGCTGTATTTTTAGTTTTTCAGATACATTAATTAACCTGGCTAGTTTTCAGGTGGAAATAGATCAGTTTATAGAGGAAAATACACAGCATGGTTGATTATGATAACAGTAGACTTGAAGGTGCAGGTAATTCTTATTATCCTATGTTTATAACCCTGATTTTAGTTTAATAAACTACTGTTTTAAATTGCTAGTATGTGGATTTAGTAACATCTTTGTTTATTTTTTTGTAAAATGTAACAATGCCTTTTAAAATTAAGCAGGACACATGTACTATTAATTTACTTTTCAACTGGAATACAGTCAGAGTAAAATACAACATCCAGTACACAGAAAATCCATAATTGTCAACAATTTCTCCTCAAGCAGTGAAAGTTAGCTTACTCTGTTCAGCTTACTGTACCCAACAACTGCTTCCTAGAGCTTAAATTTCTCCGTATGATGTGTTGCTTGTGGTCTTAGTGGCCTCTAGTTTAAAATCCTTAGCCCTAAGTCTGGTCATCTAGTGTTGATTGGTTCTGGCCTCATTCCACTGTAGGTGATTTCAATAAATTCTCTCAGGCTTTATGAGAAAAATTGTTCATAAAGTAATTGGGAGATTTCCTCAGAGCACTCTACATCAAAGGATGCTTAATTGTCCTGGCCATGCAAGAAGAAAAACAAGATGTGAAGTGCTCAGTTTAATTAGGCCACAACTTTATTAACTCAACTGGGAGCACTACCCGGCAATAAATGCAGGTCATTGTTCTTTCCTTGATCGTTCCCAGTTTTGGAGGAACTGCTGTTCACTTCCTTTTTAGAGCCCCAGAGATGGGACCTTGTGGTTCTTCCCTTATATGAGGACTAAGTAAGGGAATATGTGAAAAAGGGAATAATCCTTTCGATACCACATAGAAAAAGTCATCCCTTGTCTGTCCAGTAACTTGTTTAAGATAAATATGCAAAAATAAAATATAGAAAACTTTAACTAATGCTATTTTTAAAAGGATATTCCTACAGTAAAAGAAATGGATGAAGTGCTATTTAAGAGCACGAAGATGAGCGTCAAAAATGCTCCAATGCTCCCACATCTGTGTTGTTTTCTGCAGCATATCTTAAAACCAGTACTTTGCTGCTTTTCTTAAGACATTCTATAAGCAATTTAAGTGATTATATACGTAGCAGGTGTAGCTAGATCTCCAGTGTAAAGCTGTGCTTTGCGACAAAGAGTGCATTGCAGTGTATAAGCTGTGATTCTCCAGGCATGGAGAACAAGGCAATTGATGCTTCTGGGAAAAAAGCAGCTACTTTGCAACACTCAGCTAATACAAATGGCCTGTATGGCACTTGAATATTGAGCTTCAGGTATTACTACTTCCTTAAAGAGAAAATTTCTATGTTTACAATTAGTGAAGCTCTTCCATCATATGAAACCAAATATCTGTTTTATCATACCTGACTTGTTCCTATCGAGAATACAAAAAATTAGTGCCAGTAGTTTCTGAAGGGTTCCCGAGCCATTTAAATACAGTACACCCTCTAAAGCAGCACGGTTGTTCTCCTTGGTGTGCAAGGAGCTTGCCACGTTCTACGGTGACGTGGACAGTGTGAATGAGTATCCCCACTGCAAGTTTGCCAATGACACCAAGCTGTGTAGTGTGGTTGACACACTGGATGGAAAGGATTCCATGTCTGTGATGGATTCCATGACTGTGACAGGTTTGAGAGGTGGGCATGTGTGAACCTTATGAAGTTCAACAAGGCCCAGTGCAAGGTCCTGCACCTGGGTTAGGGCAATCCCAAGCACAAACACAGGCTGGGTGGAGAATGGATTGGGGGCAGTCCTGAAGAGAAGGACTTAGGGGTGTTGGTGGATGAGAAGCTTAACATGATGTAGCAATGTGCATGTGCAGCCCAGAAAGCCAACCGTATCCTGGGCTGCATCAAAAGAAATGTGACCAGCAAGTCGAGGGAGATGATTGTTTCCCTCTATTCTGCTCTTGTGACACCCCACCTGGAATACTGCATTGAGCTCTGGGGGACCCCAGTGTAAGAAGGACATGGACCCATTGGAATGAGCCCTGAGCAGCATCACAAAGGTGATCAGAGGGCTGGAGCACTTCTCCAGTGAAGACAGGCTAAAAGGGCTGGGGTTGTTCAGCTAGGTGAAGGCTTTTAGCAGCCTTCCAGTACTTAAAGGTGGCCTACAAGAAAGCCGGAGAGGGGCTTTTTACAAGGGCATGTAGTGATAGGACAAGAGGTAATGATTTTAAAATGAAAGAAGGGAGATATAAGGAAGAAATTCTTCACTATAAGGGTGGTGAGACACTGGCAAAGGTTGTCCAGAGAAGTTGCGGATGCTCCATCCCTGGAGGTGTTCAAGGCCAGGTTGGGTGGTGCTTTGAGCAACCTGGTCAAGTGAAAGGTGTCCCTGCCCATGGGAGAGGAGTTGGAACGAGATGATCCCTAAGGTCCTTTCCAATCCAAACCATTCTATGATTCTGCTTTTAATAAACAATCAAACTTTTATACCAATTATTTTCTATAAACCCACATTTTCTAATTAAAAGTTTGTTTTGTAGAAGGAACTCCAGGTGGTATAATTAGTGAAATATATTTTAATGATAAATCTTCCTTGTCCTATTTTTTTTAATAACAAAAAATGTCCTATGCATTTGAGATGCTCCCTATGGGTTGTATATAAGAGCTTGGTTAATTAGCTAATCAACTTACCCACCTTACATTTTTAAATGTGTCCTGTTTCACAGGTGTAGTATCAAATTTTATTTGGGATAGAGGAGACAGAGATAAATAAAGCCTGTAGGGCTGACCCTGGCCTGTACAGAAGAGATTTTTGGGCTGTCTTTTGAATGTCGGTTTCTTAACAAGGCCATCAGTCACAGCGCTTGGTGTCTGGTCAGACTATCTACCTTCAAGCTATCCCTGTGTCTCTTGCATTAAGCCTTGCCAAAGCAGAATAGCCTAGATGCTGTAGCATGAGTAAACTATTATTAACTCTCAGTGTATTTCTAAAAAAACCCCTTGCAGCCTCTTAAGGCTACTCTTTGCTTCACTTGTAGGTTATTTGGTTTTGCCTGCTTTTATTAAAGCTGCAATTGGTATATGGGTTTTATGGTACTAGTTTTCAAGCTTTCTCTTGCTTTGCTTCATTTCTGCTCTATAATTCCAGCTGGTTTGAAATTTTTATTCTAATACGTGATAAGCACCAACCAAACCCAGAAGTGTTCAATGTCCTTCCTTTTTGTATTCTAAGGAGATCTATAGTTGCTGCTCTAGGAGGACTGGTAACATAACTCAGCTATTCAGGAAGGGCAAAGTCATATATGTAGTGATTCTGTGAATATTAACTTATTCCTCTCTTTAGGCTTCCAATTGTTGACGAATGTTAAGAACTTTGTTTACATTGAAAAGGCTTTGGGATTTTTTTGATGTCTGGATTTTTCTTTTTTCTTCTTTAGAATAAGACATGGACACAAAAGCATGGACACAATTTATAAGTGAATTTATTTGCCTTAACTTACTATAGAAGTTACAGGATTTTGTATGGAAATCATATACAGGTCTACAGTTTTCACGCCTACACCTGTATTATTAGTTGAACTGCTCCATGCTTGTTAGTTTTCACCTCTTTACACATGCAATAACATCTTGGCATGTGTCCTCTCTACCACTTTTAATTCTTCGGACTGAGATCGTGTCTGTTTGAGTGATGACATGCAGTTTGATAATCCTCACTGTGTTCTTGATTTAGGATGATTTAGTACACTGGCATTCCTATAGTGCACTGGTTACCCAAGATATCAACATTTTTTTTCTCTCCAAGAACAGCATGCCCGAAGCTCATCTGAACAGCCATCACTAAATGTTAACTACTAAAAATGTTTGGAAGAACCCTTGTATATTTGAGATCTTTGTTGTGGTTTAGCCAGTGTAGCTGTGAGGTAGAACTACAGAGACATATTTTACTATAAGTGGGAAGAACAGAAATGTTGTCAAAACCACCTTGTATTGCGACAAGGTGGATTGTATTTCTTTTAAAGACAGTAACCATTCTTAGATTCACCCAGATACTTCAAACATGGAAACACCCCCCAAAATGATAGGGAACAAATGTTAATTGCTGCAAAGATATCTCTGGGAGTAAATGTCGCGTGGCCTCTGTTGGAAAGAGCAGTCATATGAAATAGATGTTAATTATTTGCCCCTTTCTGCCTGCTCAGATTTCTTCTCCACTTCCTTCTTATTCCCCAATATCATTCTCAAAGTCCCCTTTCTAGACAGTAGATGTCTCTGAAACCCCAGAGCCCTCTAGCACTGACAACAACGCTACCTTTCTACCTGTTTCTCCCATGATGCCACCCTGTTGACTTCATTCTCCAAGATCCTAAATTGTACATTTAAACCCAAAATTCCTAGCATCACTATCATCTGCTAAGAAAAAGAACAAAATAAACTGTAAAATCAGTTTGATCACCACCTTGGGCTTCTAGCTGCTTTTGAGTTTTATGAGGTAAGTAATCTCTTAGTATTCTACAATATCTGTATAGCTTACAAAGTATTTGTGGCTACTTTTATTCAAATCCTTAACATCGACTCTTTGGATTCAATGCAATTACAAAATATAGTATTTTATTTTGTGCTAATCTGCTGTGAATAAGGGAAATCACTGCTCTGTGTTGCGGAGCAGCACCTTTTTTCTGGAGGCTTTATTTCTCCTCCAGATATGCACTAGCCTTATTTTTTCTGACTGAAGAAAGAGCTTCTGTCCCTGTGAACACTCTTGACATGAATGGAGTTAGGGCTATTCCTGTCATGTCCAGTATTCACAATTTACCCTCTGCTTCACTGGTTTATGAAGAATTTTACCAGCTGCTTTGGCACGAAAGAAAAAACGATGATGTGCATAGGATACCTGTTTTCCAGAGTTCTGAAAAATGAGAGTGGATTTTGTGATGCACATTTTATGAAGTTTCATAATCATAAAAAATGTCAGAAGAGGTGAGCGTCCCCTTTGCAGAGTATCTATGTAAGATAAAGAGCCATTGCTGATTAGGAAACCTCAGGTGAGGCCAGAGTATAATGATGAATATTTATGTACAGTCATCAGTGTGTAAGGTGTACTGCATAAACATTTTCTTACACATTGATATTATTAGGAATTGATAGTAGTCACTCCATGGTAGATGTGAGAATGGTTCATGTATTTTTTAATTTCACATAGATATACAGACTTAGAACCTATGGCAGAACAAGCTCTGGAGTGCTGAGTGGAGAAGTTCATGCTCACAGATGTCAATGTATGTAAGGAAACCCAAGGATGTGAGTGGTGTAGGGGAAAACCTGTAACTGGAGCTACATAAGGATTATTTTTACTGTCTGATACACTCTACAGAGAGTGTCAATTTATTGGGAGACTAAGCAGTATTTTCCAGTATATGCTTCCTATGTGCCCATGCTTTGTTTGGAGTTTCTTCTACTGCTTTCCCAAATATGCTGTTGTCTCTTCTGTTTCGCTTTTGCTAAAGCTCACAAATGTGCAACCAATGTCCTCCCTTTTCTTTCTCATTGGATTGGCCAGGATTCACCAGCTCTTAAGGTCCTGCCCATGAATCCCATTAGCATTTGTTCCAAGAGGACAAACCTCAGGACAATATTTGTTCCAACAGCAGCTCTGTGCCAGTGGTGGTGAAGCATTTCTCCTTCCCTCCTCTCTTCTGTAATGTAAGTCCAAATGATGTGGATAAAGTTAAGATGCTTTCTCACTTATTTCTCCTGTTTAAAACGTTCCTTACAGATGCTAGTAGAGTCACAGAAGATAAGCAGATGTTACCTCATAGGTTTTCCTTAGAGTGTTATGTATTATTTCTTAACTTGGGCAGAGGGAGATATCTCGGTCTTTTTTTGCAGTCCAGCATCAATACTGACAAGCCCCTTGCAGTTGTCAAACACTGCTTGCAGTAGCAAAGAAATGCACTTCTTCGCTAATCTGAGCTCTGACAGGGGTCAGAAAGTTTATTGTCCTATAGCCCCCATGGTTTTAGAGAATTGTAACTATGAGAAATAACACAAATTATTCATTGTAGTCTTCTGTCCTCTGTTAAGTCCCCTTACCTTTCCAGTGTGACTTCCTCAGTGATAATCATGGATATTGCTTTTTGAGGTAGCAGGGGCTAGTGTTGCTCTTCATGTTGATAGCTACTTTCTGGACACAAATATCTCGAGAAGTCAGCCTTTGATCCTAATGTATTCTAGGTAATCTTTGTTCTTTGTAGTTTTCTCAGTCCACCTAGTAATGCAAACAGATGGAATTGAGTATTAACGCTTCATGAGGTAAAGAATTCTAAGAAAAATCTCCCACAGGATTAGCAAATCATTATCCATCCATTGCTTCTCCTAGAATTAGAATACTGTGGTATCACATATCCTCTTGGCATGTTGAGTTATGGTGAAGCATCAGAGAATTGTCCAGTGGGATTATTTAACAAACATTTGTGTAATATTTATTTGCATATAATTGTGTAATATTTATGCTGGAGTTCAGTATTCTTTGCAGCCCCTTATACTTACCCCCGGTGGGTTTTATCGTATCTTCGTTTCACCGTTATTTTTCCTGTCATCACCAACAATAGATAAGCTTTAAGAAAAAATGGGTGTTGAAGAAGAACCCTGTTACCTAGAAATATCTCTGCAGCTGGGCTCTGCCAGTGTGCAACGCTGTTCAAAAGATGTAACAGTACTGAAGAGATGACTGTCCTTAGTCTTTGCCACCTGGATAAAGCTTTCAAGATGAAACTGAAATTCATTATTGGTTACATTTCACATATTCTTTGTAAGGTTTTCAATTTTAACAGGAGATTGGAAATTTATATGCCCTTAGTATCCGCTTAGCTTTCTAATTTTGGCAGCTGAATTTTAGTATAATCATGTAAATTTTGCTGTTCTAAGGTACAGAAAAAAGTCTTATTTCTTAACAAAACATGTATATAGGCAATAGAATCCATGTGAAATCTCTGATATCTTTGTGGTACAGCCTTTATTTTGGTGGGTATGTAAATAACACATTTGTCTTCCTATTTCATTAAACCTGGAGCAGCTTCATGTGGTTGAAGCTCTGTCACATTTTAAGGAAATGGTCCAGAAGTTACTGATGTTTAACTGGCAAAAGATGATCATGCAGATCTTCTCTTACAAAATGGAGATAGAAACCAGTGACATACAAATCTAACTTTTGTTTTCTTAAACAATATTTTTATATCTATTAAAAACTGGGATGCATATTTAAATAGGAGAAACAAGAAAAACTGCTACAGGCTTGCGCATGAGAAAAACTTGTCTTAGGTGTAACTGAGTTGGATAGTAAATTCTTCAAATCTAATTATTAATTTTATTAAAATTATACTAATATTTGGTAAAAAGAAATCCTAGGTACATGTCACTTTTCTTACTTAATTTGATAAGCTGGAATTTATTTGTGGCCCTGAAAGACTTGGTGTGGACCAGTTTCTTTCTACATTCAAGGTATAACCATTTGAATTATTTTTGGCCGTGCTGTCCAGCTGACAAACCCAAAGACATCTTGAATAAAGTTCAGCAGTCAAACTAAGGCACCTGAGTATATTATACATGCCCAGTCACAGGTGTCTGCACTTGCAATAGGTAATAGAATTTCAAGTTGAAATGGAGCCCCCACTTTAATCAACACAGTCAACTGAGTCTCGAGAGTGTTTTTCCTTGCCTTTAAGAAGTTGTCTGGAGTGGGATTTATTTGCCTAAACAAACTTTTCTAGTGTCACTAGAGATGCCTCTGGACAGCTGAGGTGTCCACAGAGGGTTAGCAGGTCTAACACAGGAACAGTGGGAGACATCTGTCCTCCTGGACTCACAGCTAAAAATCGGGCATAATACCCTAGAATGTCTAAGATCACAGTGCATACTTGCATTTAGGTAACTAACAAAGAGCCCTTGTGAATGGGCAGTTTCATTTCTCTCTAGGCTTTATTGATTGTACAGACTGTAGAAGAAAGTACGGATTTTTCTTGATGGTAATAAATTATTAGAAACTGAACATATATGTGAGGACCTAAATGTACATCATTTAATGTGAAGCTAAATCCTGCCTTGCAGTTCTCTCTAAAAAGATAATGTCCAAGTAATTTCTTTCCCTGGTATATGAGAGTATTTTAAATCTAAGTTACTGCTAAACAGCCAAAACATGTTAAGGATGTTTGTCCATGATGCAAGACTAACATTTATCTATGCAAAACAGATCAAAAGGATGCAACTTGGGTATCAAATTTTATTGTGGTAAAGTAGAGAAATGAACAATGCACTGTCTTTTTTTCTTGTAGTTGTAATGGAAAGTGGTGCAATCTCAAATTGAATTTTTAGGTAACTGTTGAGAAATAGTAACTTTTAAAGACAATCCCTAGACTCTGCTTACCTTTGGTAGGGTCAAATACCACTTTCTGATGAAGTTCTTTAAAAGCAGCATAAAGGAAGCCTCTGTATCACCTCATCTAGACTTTTTTCCTAGATAAGTTTCTGACCTTTCTTTTCCATCTGAAGGAATTGAGGTGATCATGTGCATTCTTAATTTCAATGGCCAGCTTCAATCTATTGCCATATATAGCAGTGCAAAGGGTTATGCTTCCTGCTCCTTTTTGATTTTGTAAGATTTTATTCACCTCCGCCTATTACAAAAAGCGTGGATTGTAAGCAGTTTAAATTATCTCAGAATCTGTGCAGGAGGCAAATAAATAGTGGTCAGGAGAGTGAGAAGAAAAAAGAGTATGACTCCTCGTATTGTTAATATATCCACCATACTGGACAATCTGTTTTAGGATAATGCTTTACTTTAGTCTTTTAGCATTGAGCGAGAATAATTTGAGGTTTATGATAGCAATATATTGTTGTTTCTGATTGTATTAATGTCATTTCCAAAAAGTCAGAGTCTACTTTTCACAGTTCACAAACAAAGAAACGCAACTTCATTTAACTGGAATTACATGCTAGCCACATCACTTCTCCTCTGTTTGGAAAGCACCTAGCACACTGTGATTGCTTTCAAGTGTAAATAATTTTATAATTAATAATGCTATGGGAAGGGTTACTCCACAGATCTGCAGCAGTTTTGACGACACTTAGAGTATCTTGGTAGCCTCCTCACAAAAAAAAAATAAAAAAAAATAAAAAAAAAACCCTAGTTGATGTAGATACTACAGTCAATAATTTCCCTGCACTATGAATATAACAAAGGAATACATTCAAGGGACATACCTAAAAACTGTGACCACTAATACAGACACTAGGTTCATTTGTAAAAAGTTAGTATCAGAAGCTTATAAATTATTTCAAAAGAAGAAAACACTGTCCTTTGACCTGTGTCAGCAAAGAGGGTTTTTACCAATATACTGGGACTTCTTCCTTCAAGTTGTAGTTATCCTTTCTCTCCCATCCTCAAGCAGACAAACAGTGCATTACTGTTCCTGTCTGTGGGAAACACACAGAAATGTTCTCAAAATGGTCACAGAGTAAGGCAGGTGGTACTTGGGGCTTAAGTTTGCGTTCCTTCTCTGGGAAAAATAGGGAATGAGGTACACTTGATGGATTATGCATTTGTAGAGTACACAGAAGGGGTGGGGTTTTAATTTAGAAATTCCTGGTCTTTTGAGCTGAACAACCCCAGATTTTCCAGCTCTGCTTTTATGCTAGAGAAGAGAATTTTTGCTGATGAAAAGCAATGACATGACTTAAAATTATTTCACAGTAGGAGGAGAATTAGTTAAGAATAGTATATAAGGGAAATATTTGTTGTAAGACATGCCACGAAAATACAGGTCTGCAAGTTTGGGAAAGGACAAAATTCCTGTAAACGATTGTGCAAGGTGTCTTTGATCAGACTAGATGTTCTTTGTGGTGTCTCTGGCTGTGGTTCATAGAGTGCCTGAATCAGTGGGGCCTCTCAGCTTATGATTCCAGCCACTTGTAGTAAAAATATTAATGAGAATGAAGATGATAATGTCCTGTTTGTTCTCATCCCTATTTACTTATAGAATGAAAGGGCTAGTAACTCAGTGTATCTGATACTGTAATTCATATTTGTTAATGCTGTCTTACGGGTGACTTTCTCTATGAAACCTAACTAATCTTAACTAATCCTTTGCTAGTTTTCCTAACAAGCAAAGGGAACATTTTCTAGCTGCTCATTTCTGATATTTCCCGTAAATTTGTATTTCTTAATTAAAATATTGTTTTCTTCATGATGTTGGTGACCACAAAAAAATTAAATCAGTTCCTTCCCCCTCATTGAATGAAAAAGCTCACACTCACCACCTAAATCTCGTGCTGAGATAGTGCACCATTTTCACTTTAACGAGACCGGTAGTACTATTTCATCTTTTTCATGCTCAGCTTAAGGCTTTAGCATGAAATATTCTTCAGTGTTATCTGCAATGGACTTAGAAGATGGTTACAGAGGGCAACCAACACTTTTTTTCAGATGGATGCTGATGGTATTCTGACCGGGAGAAATCCCTCTAAGGAAGTTCTTCACTGCTGAGTTTCACGCAAATGGAAGATGTTTGTGTGTATTCACTTGATTTAACCCAGTGCAGGTGTGAACAAAAAAGTCATACCTGAACTACTATGTCTTTGTTAGCTCTGGTTGTATTGCTAAGGCATGGGAAGATTTAACTTGCTGTTCTTTATGCTACAGTGAGCTTAGTTGTTCAGAGTGAACTGTAGGAGAGCCTTTGTGTACTTCTGAGCATACACATGAGATTGTGCCTTGATCAATTCTGGTTGCAAGTGCCAGGAGATTTGCCTAGCTTTTGTCACAAGAACTGAACTACTAATTTTCTTAAAGATAGAATAGAAATAACAGTTGAAGTGGGGAATAAAACATATCCTATATCATAATGGTCATCGTGTTAATTATCTCATCCTCATCCTTAATTTGTCTTGTCTTTTTATGACAACTTTTCCAGAGCAGAGATCTTTCTCATATGTTTTATATGGAGTTTTCACATGCTGTTATTCTACAACTGCTACTGTATGTTTTTTAGTTGCTAAGATTGTTTCCAGATGAGTGATGCTCTCCTGCATCTTGCCAGTTATAGGTGTGGCACATTAAAGCAATCTAGTGTTTCTTCTGAGGCAAATGCAACATCCATCATTCAGCACCTTCATATAATTGTATTTCAATATAACAACTTTGTTTTGGAGAATAAAGTTATAAGGTGATGGCAGTAATCTAGATGAAATATTGTCCTGAGGTTTGTCCTCTTGGAACAAATGCTAATGGGATTCATGGGCAGGACCTTAAGAGCTGGTGAATCCTGGCCAATCCAATGAGAAAGAAAAGGGAGGACATTGGTTGCACATTTGTGAGCTTTAGCAAAAGCAAAACAGAAGAGACAACAGCATATTTGGGAAAGCAGTAGAAGAAACTCCAAACAAAGCATGGGCACATAGGAAGCATATACTGGAAAATACTGCTTCGTCTCCCAATAAATTGACACTCTCTGTAGAGTGTATCAGACAGTAAAAATAATGAGGATCCGTCCTCATGGATTTGGCTAACTTAAGCATCCACTGTTAGTCAGCGACCAAAGAAAACAAATGTCTCTGCACCTCTTACTTTGGGATTATATTTGTTTGCATTCCTGCCATGCTTATGGTATATGGAGTGTTTTAGAGCTATAATAATCTCACAGTCTCTCAGTGAGGTAGAGAAACAGTACCCATGTCTCATGGGTTAAATCTATGAGAAGAATGGGCTGGATTGGAGACATGCTTGGCAACTATCACTGCTTGTCATTTCTGTAAATTGAATCCAAAATTATTTTTCTATCAGTGACCAAAATGATGGCTCTTGTGTCCCAATCTAATGTTACAGCCTCAGCTTTTAAAGGTGGGGGGGGGTCTGGGAGGGACGTTAAGGAACAGAGTGTCTAAGACTCAGATGGGGAGAGTCGTTTGCTACCTGTACATCCCCAAATATATTTTTGCTCCGTTCTCCTCTTTCTCTGACTTGTATACCTCTCCCAAATGGCTCAAATGCTAACAAAAAATAGCTAACTAAATCTAGAAATATTGTATGTAATAAAAATTTAAACCCAAAATGCTGGTCAGTGAGCAGCTTCATCTTACAGCAGAGACTTTCAAGCAGGATGTACAACTACAAGGAAATACTTTCAGGACCAGAGCTGTTTCAGTCAAAACTTCCTGTTGGGGGGGTGGTTGTTCTGATTTGTTTTTTTTTTAATTCAAAGATAGAAAGGAAAGTTGATGGAAGTGTGAGGAACAGATTGAATATATGTAAAATATGTGTTTTTATTAGTATGTCACAGCTGCTAGCACAGAAAGAAACCAGAATGCAATTCTTTTATTCTCTTTAATGGTAGATATAATCACCTTCAAACAAAATTAGCATAGGGTATAGCATGTATTTTGAGAAAGATTTGAAGCCAACTTCTTACTTACCAGGTTCACCACCAACAATCCCCCAACCTTGATGATTTCTTCAAATGCCTTATTATCCCTTAAATGCTTTGCAGTATACTCACAAAACTTATTAGCCAGGTAATATGGTATAATTGTTTAATATCTTTAATGCTGCAGTAAAATGGTCTTCTATATTTCAAATAGAAAGAAAACTGTGCTATACTTGGAAAAATAGGATTGTTACAAACAAATTATTAGAAGAATTAAGTTTCCTATCTGAATAATTTTATTCTGAACTACAGCTTTACTTCAAAAATATGAAAGGGATGACATTTTCCCTGACTAGAGAATGAAAAAATGCACATTCTGAAACTGTTTCCCCCATCTTTTCTTATGCAGAGGTTTTATCTGCTGTTTAATGGGTAAACTTACTGTGAAGTATAGTTGCTTGTTTAACTTTACCCCTATTCAAGTCTTTGATTTTGGCAGGTTAGTTAATTCAAATAAAATTTGTGAAGTTAAGCACTTTCAAGAAAAGGCGTAGGAGAACCTAATTTAACCTAGAGTGTCTCTTTTATTCTTCTGTTATTCATTTGAAGTGCCCTATCAGCTTGAACTGACCAACTTCAGTCATTTTTACCCTTTTATTTTTTTCTCTAATGTAAACTGAAATTCCCTGCTGTTCGTGGTATTTTAGTGTTTAGCATCATTTAATGAGCAGGTATCATTAAACTTAAAAGGACCTTTTCTGTATATCTCTGATTAGTTAGTGAAAGAACCAAAGAATTCCTCTAATTTATCTTTGCTTCCTTGTTATATTTTGATGTTGGCCCATTTTACGTTTCAGTGCCTTTTTATGAAATATGAAATTATAATTTTGGTGTGAAAGTAGGACAGAGTGGAAAAAAAATCTTTGGCACTGCTAAGATGTTCAAGCTAGTAGACCTTGTTTACCAATGTACTAAAAGCATATTGTTTATTTTTGAACTTTTGCTCATATAAATACATGTGTGTGTCTGTGTGGGCACTGTGTGTGCCTCTATACATATAAATATATATAAAACAGATAAATATTCTAATGTGAGTATTCATTATCTGTGCTTTGCAAATACACTTATTAACCCCTGCCAATAACCTTTGCAGCTGGGTACATGTATATTCGGCACAAAATTCTTTATTTCTTTTACTTCCAAAAATCCTATTGAACTCAATATTGAATTTTAATTTTTAGCAAATGTAAGATCAAGGTTCAATTAGTTGATGATACAAACTCTGTGGAATGGAAAAAACTAAAAATTATCAGTTATGAGGGCATTGACCGTGTTTGTGTATATAAGACTGGCTATTTTAAAAATAGTAATAAGACCAGATTATTAAGTTTATAGTGCTCGGTTTTTTTGCATTTTACAGTTTAAGTCCTTCCTGAGAAGAACAATCCGATTTAAGACAGGACTCACAGGCTCATGTGCTCTTCATTTGAACAAGAGGTTTCTGGATCGGGACCATTGTTCATTTTATCAGTTTGTTCTTTTAAGATCTTAAAGGTCTAAATGATTTAATCAATACTGAAATGAATCATTTCCATTATTGAGATATTTGCCTAAGGTAATTCATCATTTGATATGGATATTGCTGTGTTTTAAATAGTGACAGTTATGGTAATTGATTAATGCAATCCAATATACCATTCCAATATCCATTTCCCATTTTTGAAGTGCTAAAAAATATGCCAGCATTTTGATTTTCTTATTTTCTTTTATGAAATAAAATCTGGGAGATAGAAACACTGCGTGAAGAAAAAATAATGAGGGTTGAATGGAAGTAAAGGTCAGATATTATGTAGAAAGTTGCAGATGGCACTGTATGTCATTAACATTGCTAACATCTAAAAAGATGTAACAGTGCTGCCTACTGGTAAGACGTAGTAGTATTAAAGTATTAACGTCAGTGCAGTGAAATTGTGTACGCGCCATATCCTTCACTGTAACAACAACGTTCCATATTGTTTTTTACACCGTGGTCAATATTGACAAGATTCTTGAGTTTGTATCAGGATTAATAACACATTCTTACATGTGTCTCTTGCATGGAAACAAGATGAGCAAAATTAAAATTGTAATTATTTTTCATAGATACTTGTAAAAGTATTTTCTAAAATAATTGGATACCTTCTGATTTTTTTAAGTGAAATTGTTGCTATTAGATAGAAAACTGTTTCTATTAACATAAAAAGTCTTATTTCAAGTTATTTTTAAAAACTTACCTTGCAAAATGCAAAAAAGGCAAACATTTTAATAATAGGAAATAAGAATACAGTGCTTCTTATCTAGAAAAGAATCACTTTATAAAAAACTCAGCAGTTTTACTTTTAAATACTGAGAAACTGAGACAGTAGACTACTAAGATTATGATCTTAAACTTCATTGTCTGAAGTTAAGCTCTTAAATTCATATTTATGTGTTATTTTCAGGAGTAAGGAACTATTTCGCCCCTTTGAGAATCAGAATCTTTTGTTGAGGTATCTAAGGGAATTATGAGCTTGCCTCTAAGCATGCAGTTTCAAAACAGGGATTGACATCAACAGAACAGTAAAACTGGGGTATAAGCCTGGTAGGCAAAACTCTGATCTTCCATCTGCAATACAGCACTTTGTCTACAGATGTTAATTACAAATGCGGGGCAATTATTTACTTGCATTGATGTAAGGAGCTCCCTACCTATTTATTTAAAAAAATCCACAGTTGTCCTAGCGTTGATAAATGGAAGCTTTTCCAGACAGTGGTCCTATTTGAAGACACTCCTAAAAGGAAAAGACAGAGGTCAAAGAAGCGGCCTGGTATCCCTATGGTAAGCTGCTTTACTCCGGCATTGAGGAGCTGCGAATACTGAGGAGTTCTCATACCAGGCAGACGAGATGTAGTCATTCATATGCATAGCTCCTTGTCCCCCACCCCCCCACCCCCGCCGATGTGGATGTAGGGCCTCTTTCTTGTGTTGAAATATCTTCCCCGGGAGTCGCTCGCTGTAAGCCAAGGCTGCCTGCAGGAGCCGGGTATCAGTCATGGAGTTGATTCAGGGAGCTAATGATACTTGTGGCTAATTATCTCATGCCATCTTGTCCTTGATTATCTTTGGGAAAATAGAAGAGATGATACAACAAGGAACTAATTCTGGTATCTTCTGCCAGGCTTCCACTTGAAGCGTCTGTTGAGATAATAGGTTAAAAAGGCCTAGTTCCAGGAAAGCTACCCCTTCTCCTTTTAAAAGAAACTTTCATTATCTCTAGTTAATATAGTAGTTTATTTAAAATATGTAAATCAAAGATGTGATTTACCGATGATAGTGATTCACGACCTTTTAGAGTGCTGCAGGAGCACGGCTATTTGTAAATTTATAATAACCAGTGAAATTTGCATAATTTTCAAAACAGGATGCTTGATCAAGTATTGCTAACATTTAGAAGGTGTTTTTCTTCAAAAGGTGGTCAATACAGTGTTATGCCTTGCATAGAACCAGTCCTGGTTCACTTGCGTATGTTTTATCCATGTCTTACCTGACTAACAAAGATAAATATGTATCATATCTCAAATACAGTTTCACATATAGATATCTGTGTTATCACGCAAAAGCATTAATTCTTCAAAAAATTAGGTCACCTATGCAAAGAAGTGGAGTTTAAACAGCAGTCCCTCCCCAAACTTTGACTTTCACTGAGAGAGGAAGGGATGTGTCTTTGTCATTCCCTTCAACCACTTTTCCCTTTCTCCTCTCAGCAAGAATCCAGCCCTAACAGGTAACATTAGATAAATGCAGTCAATAAAAATTTAGGATCACATTTATGTTTGATTAGCCTGTTTTTTATTTCTTATAATTTCATCTGACTGCCAAATCTAAGCAACTTAGCCCCATGACACAGTGAATTCAGTACTTCATAATATATTGACTGAGAAAGCATTAATAAGTACTGTATAACATTATTATCTCTGTATCCTAAGCAGGCATAATATGAAAACTGCATTTGCATTGTTGTAGCCATTTTTGCATTGTTCTTGCAGGATGAAAACAGCAAGTAAAATGCCATTGTAGATTATCTAATAAAATGTCTGAAACAGTAATGCAGCCATGTAAAAATGCAGTTTAACATGATGTGCTGTAGCATAATGCAGAGCAGACAGATAAATTACTGTTAAAAAATAGATGATAAATCCATTCCAATGTATGCTTAGCTCACAGAGGGATATTGTCTTCTGTCATGCTTTAAAACCCAAAGTGGAAGGTCCAAAAAGCTGTCAGTCTCATTTGTTTCCTATTATGTGTACTGAGGGAAAGTTAAGTGTGTCTCAAAGAACTTTAAAACTTCTCATACTGCATTAAGGGAGGTTCAAGAAAGAGTTTCTACCTGTTCTTCCTATAGAAGAAAGTGAGATATCCAAAATCAGAAAAGGAGAGAGCCTCAAACTACCTTTTTCACTCCTTATCCTCAGCTTAGTTCTATTTTCTTAAATGGTCATTGCTTCCACTTGTATATGTAATTGACTGGGCTTTTGTGGGTGTGAATCTTGTATCTTCCAATGCAAGGCTAAGCCCATGATCACCCAGCTCGATAGTCATCAGTTTGGTGAAGTTCTATGGCCACAGCAGGATAACTTATCAGGCAGCTACACCAAAGGCTCACGTGATAGTCAGGCCAGGTCTGACTTGAGAAAAGAATGGTTTGTACTAAATTATCAGAAGGGAATTATATTAATGGAAAATCACTTGCAAAAAGTAGAGATACTAAAGAGCACCCTTCTGAGGAGGTAGAGAGCTCCAGGATAGGTTAGGATTATTTTGCTGGCAGCTATGTGTTTCTAGTGATTTTTTTCGTTTTTGAGTGAAACAACAAAACCATCACCAGGATGAGCCTTGGTTTCATTAGGGTACCACCGTAACTGGATTTTTATGCTGTGTCTAGACTGCTAAATAAGACGTATACAGGATCATCCCTGTGGTTTGAGTCCCACTGCACAGAACAGCTGATGTCTGTGGTGTAAATTCTCTGAGCTTCCAAAGCAATTTGTGACAAGATCCAGCTGCTTATTTGGAATGGTTCCTGAAATGTTCTCCCTTCTGAACTGCGTGTGCAAATTGTCTAGTGTTAGCTGGCATGAATGAAAAGCATTGCAAGATTAATTTTAACAGTTGTAAATGTAGGTGATCATATTCTAGTGCTCAGGAGTACTCCTGGGCAGTATTTGATTTACTAGTATAGTTCAAGCTGCCAAGTCCCTGGAAGTGGCAGCAAATGGTGACTTTGGGATTATGAATGGATCCTTGCTAGCCCCAAAGGAGTTGAGAAATTAGGTATGAGCATTGACATAAGGGGCATCAGCCCAGGCTTTCATCTCTTACTGTACTTAATCAAACTTCAAAAAGAAAGAATTCCTGTTGTCAAAATGATGTCATTTTCTTATGAAATATCCATAAGATGTCCTCCTTTGTTACTTGGAGGAGGGCATATATAAGTAGAACAGTTATGCCTACATGTCTCTTTTTATCATCCAGTTTCTGTGATAAGTTGGAGTACTGAGAAAGGCTTGGCCTGAAAAGGACGGGATTTAGACACGCACTGCCTCTTGTACAAGAGCAGTACTATTGTGGATTATTTTCCTGTGCCTCATCTTCCATATTCCATTTATTGTTTTGACCCAGATTTGGCACTGTGTTTATCACTTGGTAAAAGATAACCATGAGCCATGTCCTGGTGTCTGGTGCCCCTCTTCCATCTTGCCGGGCATATGGTGTTGATATACCACTGGTGAGGCATCTGAGCTGGTGAGAACCAGGCAGTGCATGTTTTCTATATGAATTAATGACAAAGTGAAGAATCGGTGCAACATTTACATGTGTATATTGAAGTTTTAAGTAGGTGGCGGTTGATACATCAGTTATGCTTAAGGACATGTGTCAAATATCCTCATTTCAGCATTGTGAGAGACTTCAGAGGACTGACTATTCGTAGTGAAGCTGATGGGAATATTTAGAAAGTTTTAGTTGTGAAGATGCTTTGAATACCTTGCTGGATCAGGAGATAACAGGTAAGTACCGTCAGAAGCTATGTAATTACTTAGATATTCAGTACCATTTTTATTTACAGTGTCAAACCTGACATTTTGTAGGACCACACAGCATTTACTGTAGGGCTCGCAGCTTTTTCACAGCTTCTCACTCCTATTCTTGCTGCAATTTGACGAAGAGTATCCATGCTGCTGTGTTTCATGCTGTATGCACTGTTCTTGGCTGCTAGGCATAATGCCTGCGAGCTTTGCAGTTCTGAGGCATCCTATGTGCAAATTTGTGAATCACTAACTGCCTCTAGTGTATAAGGCTATCACTGTGGTGCCTCTCAGCATACACAGTAGCAGAACTTCTGGCACTTAGGTGATATCTTTTCATGCAGGGAGGCAAAGCTTTGGGTTATTTTCATAGACTAAGAGACCTCAGTGCCACCTGGTATTTCAGGTATTTAATTGCTGTTTTGCAACTTGTCTGTGGGAACCGAGACTGTCTTTCAAAGATGCTTTCAATGTGTTTGTGTTGTACAATGGAAAGTGATGTAGTGCATACTCATTCTACCTGATCTAGTACTGATCCACACAAGTACTTCTGCATAGCACAGCTCTATGTCCATGCAAAGACACTCATTTTGGTATTAATGCTGAAAAGCCCTGCTGAGTTTCTGAACTCCATTTTGCAGCTAGCTTGTATGCTGATGGTTTGTGTTATATTTGACTGTGGAGTGTAGTCATGCCTTTAGACCTCCAAGTGAGATACTCTGGGTTCTGACAAGCTTCAATGTTCAAAAATTTGTCATCTCTTCTGTCAAATAAACATAATTATTTTCTTGATAGAATTACAGATCTGGTGAGCAAAACGAGAAAAAAAATTAAAACAGCCATTTTGTTAAAACTTGTGGCAAAGTATTTCATGAAGACTAAGCCCAAAATGAATTAGAATCTAAAGCTGGTTAGGGGGGACTGGAAATATAAATGTGGCAAGGTACCAACCAGTGAATCCCAAATCCTCCTGGCATCTCTGCTCTTATGCAATTAATTACCCAGAGTACTACTGAACAGTATGTTAGTGAAGTCCAGAGAAGGAACTAATTGGTTAGAGTTGTCAACACTAACAGCACTGAAAGAGTAAGAAAAGCTTTCAGCACACGATAACTATCAGTACAGGGATAAGGAAATGAAGATTCTGTCACTATTAAATTAGCCTTGAAGGTGTATATATAATCTCGTTTGCCGTATCTTTTATATTTTAACCACCTAGAAAGGTATCTGAACACCCATACAGACCACAATGGAGGAAACTGTCACGCAACCACAAAATTAGAATATTTTTCCCTCAAAGTAAGTTAATGCACTTGAGAGAGGGTACATTGAAATGCAGGAACTCAGACAAAAGAGACGTTGGGCTGAGAAAATGACAGTGAGGCACACTGCACTAGGTCTTAGGCCACCTTGTTTTTATTCCTGTCTCTGCTGCTGGCTTGCTGTATGACCTTGATCCAGTCAGTTCCTTATTCTATGCCTCAGTTTTTTCATCTGTTAAAAAATGGGGATAATGATACTGACTTGCTGATGAAAAACACTTTACAAAATGTGGGTGCTATTATAAGCAGGGCATCAGATCACCGGGTTGGTAGCTAATGGTTCATGAATTTGTAACTATAATGTAGAATTATATAATTTTCAACTATGATTTACTACAGGTAAAATATTTCACTTAAGTCTGCGCCTTGGTTAACCAAAACAAACATGAACAGTTCCAGTGAGAAAAAGAGATTTTTTTTTTTTGTGATAATTCAAGGACTTAACGTATACCTATAGTTTGAATATTAGGTTTTTAGATGAGGTAGACTTTTTTAAACCATGTCTAAAGCCATTTGGAACAGATGCTCCATTGCCTGAATGATACAGCATAAGAATGAGAATGAGTTACCAGAACAGTGTTATCTAAGTTGATGCAAAGCTACCCAAGGTAACTGTGAATGATTTGACCGGCATGTCCCATTGCAGCCCTGTGCAGGCACAGAACCAACTGATGAAGTTTAGCACAGCACTCTGCACAGAGTTTGTCGTGGCTGACATACAGAACACAACTTGCTGTGTAGGTGCTGGAGCGGTGATTTGAGCACGCACAGGATAACTGTTGTGTCCCTAGTTTGGCAGGGCTGGTGTGCTCACTAAGGAAGTGTGACAGCTGCTCTGTGCACACACAGGGAAATTCTGCAAATGCTGCCATACATCCTCTGGCCATTGCATGCAACAGCCAGAGACTGCTCAGATCGTGCCTATGGTACTCAAGGACATCAATTAACCAGGATTACTAATGGTTAAAATCATGATCTTCTGGTGGAATTTCGATAGAAAGGGCCTTCTGGAGGTGATGTGGCCCCATGGCCCAAAGTATGACTGATTTAAATCAGGACTATCAGGATCTTTCCTAGTTGATTTTGAATCTCTCTTAGGGTGGGCACCTGTTGCAGTGTTAGAACACTTCGCTGTGAATGATTTTTTCTTGTCACCAGTAAGAAACTCTTGTGTTGCAATCTGTGTTCATTGCCTTTTTCATGCCACTGTGCACCTCTGTTTCCATCTTTTCACAACTTACCAGTGAGGGTTCTTGAAGAGTTCCTGAAGACAGTAAAGGGATCCTTACATAGCCTTCTCTTCTGAAGGTTGAACAAACCAAATAGCCTCTAGTTCTCCCCATACATCTTGTCCTGGCTCCCTTAGTGCCTTGATGGTCTTCTGCTTGACTCATGGCATGTTACTGTCTTCTATGCCAGCCTATAACACAGTACTCCAGGTGCAGTGCTACAAGTGCCAAACAGAGAATAAACAATTTCCTTTGACAAGATGCCTATACTTTTGCTAATATATTATACAGCTGGCTTTCTGAGCAGCAAGGGTATGTGGAAACTCACACCTGTTAAGACTCCTCAGACATTATTAACAAAAAGATGCTTTGTGACCTGTAGACTCCTTACCTCTGCTAAGAGGTTCTTACTTCCCACTTACAGTATTTGGCCCTTGCTTTTGACAAGGTTTTTCCTGAGATTCTTCAATGGCTCACTCCTCTGTCCTGTTGAGGTCCTTCTGAGTAGCAGCCCATTCCACATGCCCTCCACACACCTCAGTTTCAGAACATCCACGGGCTTTGCACTCCATTCTGTTGCCCAGGCCGTTAATGAAGATTTTAACAGTATTGGCCCCAGTACTGATCCCTGGGAAGCATCGCTCATGACTTGCTGCCAGTTCGTTTTCATATGGCTTATGTCAACAAGTAGAAAAAAAGATGTGCTGGAGAAAAAGGTCCCAGCTGCTAATGAACAGAGCAGAGCTGCTGTAGTGAATCTATAATACCGTTTCTGGCCTCAGAGTGAGAGCACTCTTCTGCATGCCAGACATGATAGGTCTCTCCACAGTGTGATACAGTCTTACTTCTAAGAGGCTGCAGTACAAAAATAGGGCAATTATCTAAAATTGTTATCATGCATAGACCTGAAAGATATAATAATAGGAAAAGAGTATAATATGACATGTAAACAGTTGAAATAAAGGAAAATTTTGTCTGAATAGCAATTAGAAATGATTAATGAGAAACACATGACTATTCCACAGTGTCTTCTACAAGAAATAGCTGAGTTTTATCTAGTCAAAATCTTAATATTCTCTCATTTGCTGAGAAAGATATGGGCTGACTCTCTAGGTACCACTGTATTTTCTAATATTTTTGTATGTTTGATTCTTCTAATGTCTGTGGCTGTTGAAGAAGTTTGTGCTGTTTTGTTACATTCTGTTCTAGTGGACTTCACACCTGAACTCCCAGCTAGAATAGACTGGGGCTGAAATATGGTGAAAGGTTGGATTGGAGAAGAATTACTAAACACAGTTATGTATTCCAGTTAAACATTTTTATGTACCTTTGTTTATGAAATGTGATTTCCCTCTCTTGTATTCTTATCACTGTGTGGCAATCTGAATAGCATTTTCCAAAATTGTATGTGGTCTCTAAATCCTGTTTTTCTCCTCAAATATGAAAAGAAAAAAAAAGTGCTATTAACTTGAAGACGAGTTTTCTTTTTAATGCCTGGACTCGAGATGCCAAAGAATTCCACATTTCAAGCCTAATCCTGTATGAAATCCCATTAGATAGTGGATCCACTGAAACCTAGAGCTGATTTAGCTTCTGAGTGTGCAGATCTGATGGTACTTGGGATGGAAGTCTCTGTTTGTGAGTTTAATACTTTGAACACTCCAGATACTCTGCACCACTAAACCAATGTAAGCCTGATGCAGTAGCATAATCTGCTTTACTAGTTAAAGTTAAAAGTTAATCTTTTACATATATCTCCCTGCTATTCTGTTTTGATGGCACTCTTTTATGCTAGTGCTTTCCTCAGGTACTAGCTCTTGCAGTTAGTTATCATTATTTATTTAAGTTGCTATCCAACTAACACAAAATTAGCTAAACTCATTTCAAAGCGAAGTGTCTGACACTCCTTTTGTTGCAGTGGAGTGCACCTGTTTATACTAGGCCAGAGCTTGCCCCAAATGCCTCATTTAAGGAACAACATCAATGATAATTTTGACTGCTCTTGTGCCAAATCCTGTCAAAACATTTTTGTTTCTGCACATCATCATTATTCCTTTATGACTGCGTGGCCGTGGGAAAAGCATTTCTTAGTTAATTACAGAGACAGAGCCTGTAGAGGGAGCTCAAACCCTTGTTTATGTGGGTCTCAGTAAAATAGCATTTTTTTTTCACAGGCAGTGGAGTAATTTGTTATTTAAATATAGTAGAAACTTATTCTTCAATGTACATGATTTGTGTGTGAGGAACTCGCCTATTTTGGAGATGCCTGTGAGAGTAAAAGCCTTTGTGCAGTGACTGGGAAGAGTGAGGATTTCCAGGACCTGGTAGGTGGCACTGCTTGAAGTTTCCAGAGCTGTCACGTCCGGACCTACAAGCCTTCTGTTTGAGTCGTCATTCTGGATGAAAAATAGCTTCAGTAGGTCACTGCTCTCTCAGGTCAGAGCCAATGTAGTGCAGAAAGACCAAATCAAACTCTGTGAGTGAAGCTCAGATGAAGAACGTGGAGCCAGGCTAAATGAGGAGGCTGTTGCAGACCTTTATGAGGGAAGGACAGAGAACACCTTATTTTGGAGGAGCAAATGACAAAACTTCTATCTGAGATCTTCACAAAACAGTTGATTTGTTTTGCTGTCTGGGATACATTTAATCATGAATGTCATGAGAGGAGGGAGGTACATAAATGCCATTGGAAGGAACCAGTAACACTGCAACCTGTTTGAAAACATAAAAAGAAAGAAAACACACAAATCTAGGAAACAAGAGAGAAATTAAAGTGATGGTGATGTTGAGAAGGGCAGTACCCCTGCACTTCTTAATAGTTTCCTTGGCAGGTGCACAGAAGAACTGGGATTTACCAAGACCATGTCCCAATGTTGTCCTGGCGGTTTTCCAATTGCAGAAGGCCCCTGCCTGTTGTGAATTGAATTTATTTTCCATCATTTTTCTTGCAGCTAAGAGTGACAGAGAACTCTGTTGTTTTTTATCCCATCAGACATTTTGACTTTGCAAGATACAGGAGTGTGTATGTAGCCAGAGTCCTGGAACCTGCCAAACTTGGCTTCTGTGAAGGCAAGAAATATCTATTAGTTTGTTCTATTTTAAGAGTCCATTATTAACAATTAAGGATGGAGGAATGGTTTTAATGGTATAATTGGGGTTTTTTGGTGAAAATAGGTTTTCCCTATGACTGCCTCTTGTGCCCATTGGTAGCAGGGTCTGGCACATGCTCAGAACAGCTTGAAGTAAAGGTTGGTGTTGGTAGTTGGCCACTAATTGCAGAAGTCTATAGAGGCAAAAGAGATATGTTAATTTTTTTGGTCTTTCTGGTGAAATTGTGAAGATTACCTGCATCAATGAGGCAGATGGTGTATTAGTTTATACTGAAAAAATAAACTGTATTTTCAGGAGAAGGATTTCACCAGTCATTCCAGCCACTTTCATATCTTCTGTTTATAAGACAGGATTTCTGCATTGTCCTCAGTTCTGGATGTTGCAGAATATCTGGCTGCTGAGTGCTAAAATGTGAATGGTATTTTTTGATAGGCTTTTTTTTTTCCCAAGTACTATTCATGTTGTCTTTAATTTGCTGGAGTGAATCTTGAAAGTCTCAAGTGCTTATTTTACGTTTTCTACTTGGAGAAAAGGTGCACTACGCTAACAGGGTTTTTATCAATTAAATGTGGGTGAAAATGGTTATGAATAAGAACAAGTAGTTAACTAATCAGTGGATTTTAAATAGTGAATTGAAACTTACTTTCTTCTTTTTTGTATCTCTAGATCTATGGTTGTCACAGCTTCCTCCTGGTAAACACAATCTGATCTCTAGTCTTGGGGGAGAATCCAAAGCAGAGATGTAGATGCCTCCCTTCCTCCAACTTGTTCTAGTTTAGTTTATTGCCAAAAGCTCTTATAGTTTCATGGACACCCCTGGACCAGGAACATATTTGTAGTTTATTGCAAACGAAAGCTTTAAGGAATATATTTGCCCACTTTGCAGTTTTTCATCTAGTATCCTTGGTCACATGCTGTAAGTAAAAACTGTTACTAGCCTGACTACCTGTGTGTTGTAGTGTGATGGCAACTGTTTGCAAGAAAATATAATCTATCTTTGATTCACGTGGGTAAAGAGGTTTATATCCACAACAGTTCATTACGGAATGGTCAAGCAATTAACCATTCTCACTGGCTCAATTTTTTTGGTAAATAATAATAAATTGGTCTAGAATAATTATTAAACTAGTAAGTTGTCACATTTTTCTCCAAAGTTGTTTGCAACATAGTCTGTTTACCTTCTAAGGGAGAAAAAGAGGTAAGCATTGACCTAGTGTTAACAATTAAGGACTTTGGATTTTGAGCGGAACCAACCATAATCATCACTGGAAACCACAAATTTCTTTTTAGCCATTCATCAAGCACAAAATGTTTTGAGTAAAACCCATCAGTGTGAACTTCACCTGTGACCCACATCGCTGCCTGCCTTATTCTCTGTTCCTTGCTGGGCCCCCCAATCACCCACAATGCATTTGTGCCAGTTCCCAACCCGGCTTTCCCCGAAGCTTTTTCACCCCAGGAAGCAGAGCACGACAACAGACAGGATTGTTCACCCTTGGATCCACTCCAGCCAGACTGACTCCCTTTACCCAGGACAATCCTTCAAGACAAGTCTTGTGCCCTTGCTTGCCCTCACGTGTCCCTGTGCCGTGCTGATGGACACACAACTCACACCATTGTCATCATGTCATAAGACCTCATGCTGCTGATCTGTGGCCCAATCCTCTCAATATTTAGGACACTTCAAACTGGAAAATGAATGAAAAATAATGGTTGCACTTTGCATCTTATGGTCACCTAGGGTGCAAAGAAGTTTCAGGCTGAGTTGTTTGAATTGTGAAAGTGGTAGCTCACCCCTCAATAGAGTCCCAGCCCTAAGCAGTGTGTATGTGTGTCAGTCCTCCCCAGTGCTGCCGGTTAGGGTTCTCTTCTTCATAGTTTCTTCATAGTCATCATAGATGTAGGTCTCAGCGTCACCCTACACTTTTCCCAAGTGTGCTTCTAGAGTGCCTTGGTTGAATGGAAGCAGTGGTGAAACCATCTGCAGTACAGAGTGAGCTTAGTTCTCCTCGGTGACTTCTCACTACCAGGTGCTAATAAAACCTTGGAAAGTGAAAATGCACTTACAAAACACATCCAAGGGTTTGTGTTATTCACTTCATGTCTGCACATAGTGAACAACAGACGTTGTTGCTGAAAAACTGCAAAATTGGTATGGTGCTTACAGAGGCTGAATGGTCAATCCTGCCTCTTCCCTGTGCGTGTGTATAATTGCTAAAAATGTTAATTGCTGTTAATTGAGTAAGTTGGGAGCGAAAAAGCTTGTTAAGCAAGCTTAGCTTTAAAGACTAGAAAATTGGAGGGCCTGCTTTAAAGTTGTTCATTTAATCTTCTTTAATTTTGTTATCCTTGCTATGTTCTCATTATTAGAATACAGTTTGAATAGAAACAGTACAATTCTGATACCTTTAACTATTTAATGCTAGTCCTGTAAATGTAGGGAGTAGCATTGTGTGCCAGGAAGTAAGTGACAAAATTTTACTTTGGATTTTTCTTATGATTAAATATGGTAGTGTGTATTCTGTGATCACATATATTATATGATGCAATTACATACAATTTAAAGCTGGTGATTATTCTATAGATCCATGATTGTCTCCTTCCAGTTCTTACTTATTGAAGTAGTCTGTCTGTCCTCTCACACGTGTAAGGGTTTTGCAGGGTTAAGCCTATGATATCTAGTTACCAGTATTTAAATCAATATAGGGATTCCCTAAATATCGTCCGTGCATCTTGGAATTTGTATTACTTAGTGCTGACATGTACCATTCACATTTCTTCCTCTTAGTTCCTTCTAGTGCTCAGGACTGTTATTAAATCAGTTCTTTGGCTTATCAGTACAAGGCTTGCTTATAGATCGTGCAGTACTAGAGATAGCATCCAACTGTTGCAAGAGCTGACAGTTGTCCAGAGGATTACAACTGTGATCATATTGAGTTTGGGGGGGATCCTGACCTGTTATATGTTCTTTTGCATAATTGTTTCTGGAGGCAAAAGGGCAGGAAGGGTGCAGAATTAGAGCAACGCATTTGACGGGAACTTGTCATCTGAAAAACAGTTTGCATTGCCTGTCATCTTTTGTTTGGTAGAAAACAGGCTGTGACATAATACCTGTCACTGCCAGCGGGTTTTTTTTTCTGCACCCTGGAGTGAAAAATCCCATGCAGTAGCAGCCTGAGGTCTAGGCTACCTATGTGACTGCACAGGACCCGGCTGTTCTAGTGGTCCTTATTTGCATACAGGGGCCCACCTGCCCCAATTAAGGAGGGAAGGACATATAGGGAGATGAAAAAAAGAAAAGAAAAAGGAAAATCTAATGACAGCCTTGATCCTGGGAAAGGAGATCAAGAAATATCTTCCGAGTTTGCTATTGAGCCGGAAAGAATTCAGTGCAGCAGGGAGAATGGTAAATGCAAAACACACCAAGTGCACCTCCAGATTGTCAGCAGGGAGATGGGCTGAAAGCTGGTGGCAATGAGTGGAAGTTTAGAAATGGAAACTTATTTCTGGTGAAAAGACGGCAAGTGAGAGAGAAGTTACATCATTCCCTGATACTTGAAAATACGTTATTTTTTTTAAAATCACTCAGTAGCACCCAGTATTGTGACATTTATGGGAAATTTATGCCTTAGAATTAATTCTAATCTGCATAATAGGTGTATTGACTGTTTTATTTAAGTGTGGGGAGTGTGTTTTACGAGATGATGATGATGATAATTCTAAAGATTAAAAGGTTTTTGGCAGATGCAGTGGTATTCTAGCCTT